>VXBQ01011770.1:408366-433486 GCA_013400175.1 Phainopepla nitens | reverse complement strand
GGGCTGCATCTTTTATTTTATCTTATTTTATTTTATTTTATTTTATTTTATTTTATTTTATTTTATTTTATTTTATTTTATTTTATTTTATTTTATTTTATTTTATTTTATTTTATTTTATTTTATGCTATTCTATTTTGTTTTATTTTATTTTAGGCTATTCTGTTTTGTTTCATTCTGTTTCATTTTATATTCCATTATGTTTTATTTTTTTCACAGTCGCTCAGCCAGCTAAACGGAGACTGAAATCATCTCTCTTGGAGCCTTGCTGCAGAGCAGTCCTTCAAATGAAGGAATTTTTGCCTGGTGGGATTAAGGCAGTGCCTGGATGATGACAGCTCTGTCATTTAAGACTGGTTGTCCTTTTACTTCCAAATTGCTGGGCTCTGGCATCTCTGCAGCTGTGGCTGGTGGCTCACCCCAAACAGCAGCTGGGGGATTTGTATTTGTCTAGATAAGAGAAGATTTTTGATTGCCAGGTTCTGTCTGTCCCACTACAGCTTTTTGCTGAGAAATCATGCAGAGAAGAGCAGGCCCTGTTCCTGTGGGCTGTGTTGGTATTTCTGATCCTGTTTTCCTGCCCCACAGGAAAGCAGGGGGTCCTTGGGATGGATGCTCAGCTGATGTGGGCTCTTTGGAGCCTGCTGTGGGGTGTGGTTAACTTGACCCCACACTTTGCTTTGCTGTGGGGTCTCCTTTGCTGGTGATGGGCTGGGGAAGGGGTCTGAGCCCATTCCCTCCATGGTCCCTGCCTGCAGAGCCTGAGATCCACTGGGAAGTGGGCAGGACTTCTTTAAATTGGAATTTGATTTGGAATCAAAGGGAAATAAGAGATCCTTGAGGCTGGGGGTGGCTCATGGGTCATAGAAGTTTGGGGTCCACAGCCCCATTGCAAGAGGGGGCACAGCCCCTTTTCTGGCCAGCTCTGAGGCATCTCAGTAATTAGGGTGACTAACGAGCATAGCAGAGCAAGCAGCTTGGGGGATGCAGAGAGCTGGCTTTGCTCCTGCAGGGAGCTGATCCAGCTGAAAACTAACCTGGTGGAGGAAAGAAACATGGAGAATCCCAGAACGGGAGAATAGTTTGGGTTGGAAGAGATCTTAATGCTCATCTTATTCCACTCCCTGCCATGGGCAGGGACACCTTCCACTGTCCCAGGCTGCTCCAAGCCCCATCCAGCCTGGCCTTGGACACTGCCAGGGATCCAGGGGCAGCCACAGCTTCTCTGCGCACCCTGTGCTAGGGCCTCTCCACCCTCATGGGGAAGAATTTCTTCCTAAGGGTTGGATGAAGGGCAGGGGAAGGTGGCAGAAGGTGCCACTGCTCTTAGCTGGATGTGTCACATCTGCTTGGGCTGTATTGCCCTGTGAGTGCTTCCCAAATCACGGCAGTGGTGCAAGGAAAACCATAGCCTGTTTGCCAGAGCCCTTTGGGATGGAGGCCTGCCTGATGTGCACAGGCAGGATCCTGATCTTGTTTTTTGGGAGCAGCACCTCCTTTTCCTTCCTCCTGCACTCCTGCCTTCCTCCCCTGCCAAAACCACCCAGCTGCGATGTCACCGTCACAACACAGCGGCTGCCCGGGAAGGCAGATATTAGCAACCCCGAAATATCCCCAGGACAGGCTCTTGTGTGATGGGAGACAGTTGCCATGGAAACCTCCTTCAAATAAAAAAAAAAGAAAAAAAAAGAAAAAAAAAGAAAAAAAAATAAAAAACCATGAAATTTAAAGCAGCCCTTGTAGCTCAGAGGAACTGTAGACCTTATTATGTGTTTTGGTAACCCCCCTTTTCTTTTATTTGTTCCAGCTAAAAGCTCCAGGAGACAAGGCAATTAATTTGGCATCCCAAGGGGAGTGAGAGAGCGAGGGTACTGTGCTGGGAGCCAGTTTCCCGGGCTGGCAGGCACCCGGAGCTCCCCGGTGCCGCTGCCCCGCAGCCGCCAAACGCCCTCCTCTCGTGGGGCCCCTCCAACACACAGGAAGAAGCAGGGCAGTTTTTTAGAAGAGGGGGCTTAAGGATGAAAGGATCCTTTCTAGATCCATGCGTGGAGTATTTGGGAGGGGATGGGGTGAGTGGAGGGTTCAGGGCACTGCAGGAGGGGTGAGGATATGGGAAAGCAGATTGCAGCTCCAGCGTGGGGACGGGTGGCTCAGCATGGGTCGGGTGGGGGGCTCGTCCTTATGAGGGTGGCAGGAGGAGGCAGTGCCCTTTCTCCTGCAAGAAGGGCAGCAGCATGGCAGGAAGGCTCCTGTGTGCATCAGGGAAGGGGGATGTGTGGCGAGGCAGACATCTCACTCCCAAATTTTCTTGCCAGCCTCGAGTGTGCAGCAGTGGCCGCAGGGTGTGTAAGTTGCTGCTGTGCTCTCGGCCCTTTTGCTCCCCTAATGATGTCCCCAGTGTCTGCAGCCTCTGGTAAATCTCCTGTCTGGACTGGAGAGGCTGCCGGGCCTCCCACCGCCCTGGGCTGGCCCCAAGCCCCCCTGGGCCCTGCTTTCCCCGTGGTGGTTGTGCCAATGCAGAGCTGCTCTGCCATCCCAGTGCTGCACCTCCCAACCTTTCCTGAATTGCTGAGCCAGAAATAGCTGGGCTCTGTCTTTTGCCTCTTTGGGAGAGGTCTGGAGAGGAGCAGCGAGGGGACTCCAGAGCTGTCATGCTGCTGTGGAGTTTTTGGCTTTCCTGCTGGCCAAGGGGGCAAGCCAGGAGTTTGTCTTTGCAGATATGACATGTATCATGGCATGGTATCCCCCCTGGCAATCTGGGGGGAATTATAAATGTCTCTGCTGGTCCGTGAGCTGGGAGATGCAAGAATCTCATCCCAGCCCATGCCAAGGTGCAGCTTCGGTGGCCTGAGATGTGTGTCCAAGCATCTGCAAGCAAGGCAGTGCCTGAAACGTCCTTCCAGGGAAAAGGGAAACCAATTTTATTAGTTTTTTCAGCAGGAGCTGCTCTCTTCTGGGTGTGCCGTGGCCATGGTGCGCTCAGACGTGGTAAGCAGGAGAAACAGCTCAGCCCCCTCCATGGATAGGGTAGAGGAGTCAACCTTGGACTTGGGCTGGCTTCCACAGCTTTCATTGTCATGTTTCTGCCTTTTTGTGCTTGCAGAGCAAGGCACAACTCTGGTTAACCCTGGAGGACTCAGCCCCAGCCCCAGCATGCCCCCACAGTCCATTCACGCCGTGGCACAAACTGGGAGAACTGGTGTCCGGCAGGGACTGGGGCTGGGGGCTGAGTGAAGGATGTGCAGGTTCCTGGGAATGGTGCTCCTCTCCCCATGGGATGGTGGTGGCAGGGGCAGCCTGGAATGGGTCTGACCTCCTTGTAATTAAAGCTCAGAGCTCGGTCTTCCCAGCTTTCATGTACTGGGGATGAAAGGCAGTGTGGATGTGAAACTGCCGTGCCAGCAACAGGGAAGTACCAGGGAAACGGAGGGAGGGCAGGAAAGGAAGGACCATGAGGAGGGAGGAGAGGCACAGTGCCAGGAGGCAGCAAATAACTGCAGGAGCCACACAGAGGCCAAGGGGCACGAGGAGCAGTGATGGCAGAGCCACTCGCTGTGGGTGTGAGCCACAGCATCTTCTGTGGCTTCTTGAAGCCGTTGCACACAGAGCCCAGTGAAGAGACCTTTGGAGTGAATCACAGCAGGAATTAATGGCTGGTTTCACACCAGGTGGCAGCATCCAGGTCCTGGGAACAGCACTGTAAGAGAAAAGGCTGTGCTGTCAGTGAGTTTCTGGCCAAGAAAGGGAGGAGATGCCAGGAGGAAAGGGCAGGAGGAAGTGGCAGGCTGGCCTGTTGAGCCCTGGACCCAGCAGCAGCCAGAACTGGCAGGGTTAAGGCAAAGATGTGGCTGTAAATGCAGGAGTTTGCAGTTACTGGTGCTCAGAGTCCGGCAGGGCTCTTTGCTCTTGAGATACTGAAAGTGCAGTATCTGACTCCTTGATTTGATTTTGTTTGCTGCTTGTTTGCTAAAATGGGCTCCTGCTTCTCTGGTGCAGGAATAAGAGATAGCAGCCCCGTGCTTAGAAACTCCCTGGTCATGATCGTGGGAGAGCTGTCCTGGCTAGGGCAACTCTTTTGTGCTTGGCTGGGCTGAAGCACCCCGACTCTACCTCCTTTTTTCTGGCCATCTCCAGTTTCAGCACTGGACCAAGAGAATTAAGTGGATTTCCCTTCCATTTTTTGCCCATGCAAACGCAAGGGAACTTTCTGCCTATGGTTATGACACTAGGATTCCCACTTCCCTGCCAAGGGTGCGAGCCCTACGTGGAAAGACAGGCAGGTAAATGCAAGCAGGGCCGTGCTACTGTGTGAGGGCACTAAAGCTGATGGGTGCTGGAACCCAAGAGCAGTGTTACATAATTCGGACTGCAATGCAGAAGCTCATCCTTAATTTTTAATTATCTGGCTGGCGCACGCATGTGGTGCTCAGCTCAGGATGCGAAGCTGGCCCGTGCGCACGTGTGTGAAGGGCCTGGGCTGGGGAAGGCGACAAGAAAGCCTTCCCTCGTGTTCCTGTCCCTGGTGGCATGGCGGGAAGAAATGAATCCCTGTGGCACCGAGCTGGGCTGTGCTGTGGTGGCTGGAGAGGACGCTCTGCACCCCTCCTGGGGACTCAGGATTGTCCCGCTGGGACATTGGAACAGGGGGAGAAGGTTTGTGTGCAGTCTCCAAAGGCCTTTGAGGTTTCTCTGGTTTGCAGTGTTGGAGAAGTGGAAGGCACCATGGTCGTTTTGCATCCAGATTTCCCGTAGGGCCCCAGCTGCCCCTCAGGGTGGGTTTACTGGGATGTGGAAGAGACTGCAAAGGAGCTGCTGCAGACCTCCACTGTGAAGCACCATTTCTTCCCCTCCCTGTTCCTCTCCCTCTTTCAAATCCCCACTCTGCTCTTTCTGTCCTTCTTACAAAGGCAGCTGCCTCGGAGCAGCTTAGGCTTCAAAGTTCCCAAAATAACAAAGGTTAAAATAAATTTTAAAAAAGGAAAAAAAAAAAAGGGTTGCTAAAAGATCAACTCAGTGCATCACTTGCACCTGGGCTCAGAGCTTCAAAGCAGCTGCAAAGAGCCCCCCACGATGTCCATGGCTGGGCTTCTCAATGCTTGTGGTCCTGTCTTCACCCCCCTTCAGTCACAGGAGATTCTGTAGTAGCCAGGATGAGGCTGCAGGTAACTGGAAGGGGTGGAGGGTCCTGCTGCTTTTGTTGCCTATGGGGGCAATTGGAGAAAGTCTCTTGTGGAGGAGGAGGCTGTGGTGATGGGCAGAGCCATGTGGGTGAGGTGGGTGCCCCAGGGCTGTGTCCTGCACCCACCAGCCCTGTCTCCTGGCCAGGCAGGTGGGCAAACAGCTCCTCTGTGCCCAGTGTGTGCTTTGTGCCTCTGCTGGCTCCGCTGATTTATACACATCATCAATATGACAATTATATACACCTGCAAATTTAATTACCTCCATTTTCATCGGGCGGTGGCAGATTTATGCCTCTATTCCGTTCCTGTAAATCTCAAAGAAGCTTGACTAGACCCAGAAGTCTTCCCATTGATCACTGTGCACTGGCTGGTCTCTGGCCGTCCTGACAAGCTCTTCTTTCAAGAGTGATAAATTTGAGATGCACGGTTAACTTTTCCCACTTCTACATCTTTCTTCCTTCTTCTATTTTTTTTTCTTTTCATTCTGCCTTTTCCATCTTCCAAAGCCTCCCCACAAACTTGAAAATGGAGCTTGCAATCATGTAAGAGCCCCTAAGCACCAAATAGTTTATGATGAGCCCATGCCTGCCTTCTCCATCCCTTCCCTGAGACCAGTATTGTTCCCTCCAGGGCAGGTGGGAGGAAGAGGAGGATCACCTCTTGGAAAAGCTCTTGGCTTAGCTGTGGATAGGAGACCAGACAGGGTTATTTTGGTCCCGTTTCACTCCCTGGGAGGGCCATCCCATGTCTCAGAAAACCAACAGGCCGTGACTCTCCCCCCTGGGAGATGAGGAACAAGTAGCTGTTATTGTTCCCTGTGCTGAGCACAGAAATGCCAATATAACATCTAATTTTGCTGACCTCTTGGCCTCCACACGATGAGCACTTACACAGATGAGTGTGTAGGAGTGAGCTGAAGTTCACCCTCAAGATGCAGCCCATGTCATCACTGCAGAGCATCCCCCCCATGTCTCGTGCTGGTCCCACCACCACTGCCTGACCTCCCCTGTATGACAGGCTCTGATGTCTTGCTAAGTGCCTGGCAGATGGGCTGGAGTGGCCAGCCATTACCTTCCCTGCCAGCCCGTGATGGATATAAATAGTCCTTTGCCTCCCTGTGAAAATTGCCGGCTGGCTTGTAAAGCTGAAGGGAATCTTGGCAAGTGTCTTGGGTCTGAAGGGTCTGACAGCAGGGAGGGCTGGGATTTGAAAAGGGGAAGGGAGTTTCTGGCTGGGTGTTAAGAGGCTCTGTCACTAGGAGGGAGCTGCCCTGGGGTACTCCCTCCTGCCTCGGGGAGCAGAGGGTCTCAGCCACTCCCAAAGGTACACATGGATGTGGGATGCATCCTTGAATGGTGGCCTGGGTAGCACAAAGCTGGCTATGCAGTCACTTCTTGAACCTCAAGAGATTGGGCAGTGTGGGGGTAGTAGGTGGTTGTCCCTTGGCATCTGCAGCCAGCAGTAATAATTGAGGAAAAAAAAGTTAAAACCATAGGGTATCTGTATATGGTCCTTTCCCTGCTGCCCACTTCTGTGCTGCAGGGATTTCTCAACCTAGGATGTGCCTCTGGGCTCTCTCAATAGCTGCTGGTGGCTCTGTCTTCCCTGAACTCAGTACCTTTCGCAGTGCTTTCATACTTTATGGTGGATGAAAAAGAACCTTTTGTTGGTTTTTTACACGTGTAAAGTGAGAAACAGTGAATAACCATTGCCTTTCTCATGGGCCTGATGGTTTAATAGGCTTTTATCATGTCCTCACTCTGTTGTTTGGTTCCTTTACTGAGGAGTCCTAACACAGTTAGTTTCTCTTCTTCACAAAGCCGTTTGCAACATCTCGTCTTCCTCGTACCCCTCCTCCAAACCTTCCAAGCTTTGCCTCCTCCGTTTTGAGATGGTTGACCTGAATATCACTTGCAGGCTTCCAGATCAGCTTGCTTTCACCAAGGTTGAGTTTCACCTGCCCACTTCCTTGCCCGCTTTCCTCCTGCACTTCTCAGCTTTAGCTCTGAGAAGACTAAATTTAGCCTTGGTGACCAACTTTGTCATTCGCCTCCTCTTCCAGGGTGTTTCTGAGCACCAAGGTCCTGACAAAGATCTCTGTGGGGCTTCTTGGTAACCTCCTTTCATCCTGAAAACTAAACCCTTACTCCTCCTCCACCTGGTGGGCTTCAAGATGACTTTCCTTCTTATCCCAACACCACTTTGGTGCTTTGGGAAACTTTGAGGGTGGATTTTGACAAGAACTCTTTGAAATGAGTCTGTCAAATTGGATCACCCTTGTCTACTGGCTTACAGTGTTGGGTGACCCATATTTACTGATGCAGCTGCTGGTTCCTCCAGCAAAGTGTCCAGGGCACAAGCAGAATTCACTGGTCTTTAATTTCCTTGATGAGCAAGAGCTTTTATAAGGAATTGGGGTTTACCTCTGGCAGGGTTTTCTTCTTGAGCTGCTCACCCTTTCAGAGTGACAGTGGTTGTGTTGGTGGAGTTCGGCAGTTCGTAGGTGAGCACCATCTGAGCTGAGAGGTTTGTGCCCTCCTTCTCACTGATTTGCTGGGAGACAATTTAGCCAGGGCAGTATTTTTCACAGCTGATTGGGAGCCTCTCCATAATGTGGTCCCTTTCCACAAAGACCTGATTTTCCCTCTGGAAGAGGTGACGTGACAGCATTGCAGGGTGAGGTATCAGCTACAGATGTGGTCCTTTCTGGGGTTTTTATATTAGCATTGCACCTTGGAAGTGTATTCACACATTCTCCTTATTTTGCTTTTGCTCCCTGTCGTGGGTGGGCACTTGGGTTCTTTTTGAGCATGACCGTGTCACCCGAGTGTTGGACTAGGAGGTGGATTTGCCTCTCCTCCCACATTTCCACTGTAGTTCACAGTTACAGCAGATGGGACCAAAGCAACAAGAGAAGAGTGAAAATCAAACTCCCCAATCTGCTTGTTGTTTTTCCCTCAGCTTTAGGTCAAAACTGACAAACGTGATGGGAAAATCACCTTGCAGGGGATGTGGCACAGGTGCCACGTCCTTGGGCTTGTGGGGAGGAGCAGGGCAGGGGAGACTGTCACGTTGTGAAGTCAGCAGCTGCAGAGCTCAGCTCAGCTCAGCTCACTAATGATGAATCAGTGTCCTTTGCTCAAAACCACTTGTGCAGCTCAGCATCCCTCCCAGAGCGATGGAGGATTTGTTGTTAAAGAAAGGAAGGAGTTAGGGCTCTGGGTGATTTGGGACAAAAATCCCAGTTCAAGGCTAAAGCTTTGGAATGTAACTCCTTGGTGACTTTCCCAAAAGCAAAGGCGCCCTGCATTCCAAGGACAAACCTGGTTAGCTGTCAGCCGTGTCAGCACCTCGTGGCTTCACGTGTACCAGCCTCACGTGCAGGCATTGTGGTGGGGTGATCTCTCTGACCCAGCCTGAGAGTGGCCCCAGGGAGATCGTCACTGCCTTTTCCTCAAACCTTTATGTTCTCCCATATCTATGAGTCTTTTGGAGATTTTCCCCCAGGGGCCCTCTCCCATGGAGCAGGTTCCTAATATATACACTGAGGTTTATGTTTGCTGGTATGGAAAAGCTGGATTATCTTGAAAAGGCAGAATGACCTGCAGAATGAGCAGAGTTTCCTACCTGAGAAAAAATGCAAATGAAAATTCAGTGATGAATGTGAGTTTTTTAAGCAGGTCCATAAAAACATGAATATTATCCCATAAATGATCTGTCACTAAAACCCTGAAAGTATAAATGAGTTACGTATCAAGATAAGCGTTTTGACATCTGAATTGGTAGAAATCAAGGCCTGAGGTCTCAACAGGGAGAGCAAGTGACTCTTGGGGAAGGTCTCCTGAGTCACTTCAGACATTGGAGACCCTCAGAGGAGTGCAAGGCTTGATTTAGCTGAGTTCGAGCTCTTTAAAGGATGTATGTGGTTTAGGCATGGAGCAAAAGCATTAGCTAATGGGGAAACTTAAATAAAAACACAGTCAGGTTCCGGGTGGAAAATAAGGCAGGTTTAAATGTTAACGAGGAAATACAAGTCCAAGTCAAAATCTGTGCTCGGCTGTATGAAATGAGTCTGTGGAGACCAGCATTATGGCAGAGTTCATTTGACTTATTGGAGGCATCTATTAGTGCAAAACGCTTCCAAATGGAGAGGAAAATTGTTTTGCTGGGTGGTTTTTTTCATCAAAGTGCTGGTGTGAGTTTTTAAGGAGAGTTGTTCTCCTTGTGTGCCACCAGGCCGGGTCTCCACGGGGGAATGAGGATACAAGAATAAGTCCAGGTCAGCAGCAGGCCCATGGGCCATGGTTTTGATGTTTCACCAGCTCAGGTGAAGAATGGGGCTGTGACAGAGGTGTTGCCCCCCAAAATCAGGACATGCAGAGGTGCTGCCTCCAGAAGGACTGGGTTTCCTTTGTGTGGGACAGCTGAACCAAGGGAAACGAGGCCGTTTGGGATAATCGAGAATGAAGCAGGCATAAATCCACACACCTCCAGCACCTTCAGCCTGGTTTTTTGTCCTCTCCTCAAACTGTTCCTGTAGAACCTTTCTTTGCCCATCTAGTTTTTTGTCCTCTCCTCAAACTGTTCCTGTAGAACCTTTCTTTGCCCACTCCCTCCCCTCACAGATGGTCTGGGAGGGGAGCAGCCACGGCTGTTATGTTGAAAGCATCAGCCAGGACCTTTGGAGGCTGCTGCTCCTGCAGATATGAAGGACCTGGGCCACGTTTGATACCAGGTGAATGTGGCACAGCCTAATTAGTGGCCTCCTACTGTTATTAACCTCTGACTCAGACAGGCTATTTTTTAACAGAGGTGCAAGAAGTTAATACTAGTGCTAATGGCTTCCTATCTAAGGCCTTAATGAAAGCCGTGCAGGGACCAGGCTTTTCATCAATATCTTTCAAACTTTGAACTTGAAATTATCCTCTCCCCTCACCATTTTTTTAATTATTTTTGGCTTTCTGCCCACTTTTCTGCCTCCTCTGGGACATCCTGGCCTCACTGTACAAACTGGTCAGCTCCGTAGCAGAGCTGACACCCTGTGACATCCAGATAAATCATCCCAGTCGGCTACATGGGTCACTGTAGCATCTCCCACCAGGTGGTGGGATGTCTGCTTGGAGAGCAAGACAAAGGGAAAAGTGAAATCCATTGGACTGGGAGAAGAGAGAGTAAAGAGATGCTATGTTAGGGAAGAAGCTTGGTCTTGATCTTGTTTTGGTCTTGCTTAAACCAAACTCCAAGAGGGCTTCATGGATGCAGGAAGGCATTTAAATGTGTAAATTTTTCAATGAGAAATGGAGTAGGATAGAGGCAGCTGATGTGTTGCTGAGACACTCAAGGGAAGGAGGAAAAGGTCCAAGGCTGAATTTCTCTCATCCAGGCACTGCCTCAAGAGCCTTTGCCAGGGCAGGAGCAGAGATGGTGGAGCAGCCTTGTCCTGCAGCGTGAAGGAGGCCTCAAAGTCTGCCAGTTTGGGGTGATGGCAGTTGATTTCTGGGGTGTTTTCCTCTGTCTCCTGCACTTCTGACCTGTTTGCAGTGCAGCTGCAGGGTCACGTTGTGATGTCTGGTGAAAGAGGATAATGTGTTCAGGTTCTGTGGCTGGATTGTGCTCTTATGAAACAAGAAGACAATTTCTATTGAAATATATTTTTCTTTTAAAAAATAAGCCTGTTTAAATAAATTTGAAATTATGACAACCTATTTTAAGGTTTAAATTTACTATAATCTATTAATCATTTAAATAACTTCCATCAAGGATTTCTTCTCAAATATTAATGAGCTGAAGGGTGCTGCTTTTACAGTGATATGTCAGATCAGGGGGAAAACATCTCTAACTCTAGCTTTCTAAATGTCACAATGTCACATACTTAGTATCTATTATTTTCCCTCTTTACAATGGAGCAAATGCTGGTATTTACATTTTTTCCAAATGTCAGTATGTTGAGTTCCTGCTGCGCATAAAAGCTCTTGCCTTAATTACTCCTAATTTCACGTTAGCAGGCAGGTGCAGGGAGAGTGTTTTCTTCCATTTGAGCTGGTTCATACGAAGTTGAGAAGCCGTGGGGAGTTGGGAGAGCGGGCAAGCTCGTTTTCCCCTCTCAGTCCATGAATAAACACCGTGTGGGAGAGGAGGAGATCTGCTGCTTCAAATCCTCCCGGCTCCCAGGACCGGCTTTTCAAAGGGGGATCTGCGTCCCCAGACACACAGCTCAGCAGTTAGAGGGAATTTCAAAAGTGCTTCTGGCTTCCCGGTGACTTAACTCGGGGTTTTGCTTCCCATCGGCGCCGCGGAGCGCTCGGCATCCCTGTGCTCGGGACACTCCAAGTGCTCTGATCACCGCCAGAAACACGGCCCGTGCTGAGCACAAACAATCTGCCAATTCACTCGCTGGGGCTAATGTTTCTTTTGATTAATCAAATCAGTTTGGGAGGATGAACCTGGCTCCCCATGCAGATTTTGTCTTCTCCCCCCACCAATCTCCCCCGGCAGCCAGCTCACTTAAGGCAGCCTAATGAAATTAATTAATGGCAAATTTAAAATGTTGTTTTTCAGCACTGTAATTGAATTCCAGTTTTCATTTGAAGGCAGCATGAAACAAGCAAAATAAAGATGATAATTTGCAAAGCAAGACAGTCACTTTCCCACTGCCATCAGTGGGGCAGATACAGGAGGGAAAGCTGTGCTTCAGTGGGAAGCTCTTGTGTTTTTTCTGGTCATCCCAACAAAATCTGCTAATTTCACGAAAAATAGCTAACAGGCAAATGGCAGGCTTGAGCTGAGGGCTGAGATCAAGGTGCTGTGAGATGGGGATCAAGTTGATCTGGTCTGAGGGGGTGATAGTGATTGAAACAGTGCCCATCTCTCCTAGGGAGAGGTGCTGGGGTTACTCTGTCTTTGGCTGAGACCCAGGTGTAGGATGTCCCTGAAATTTTGGAGCCAGCCAGGTGAATTAGGTTTGATTTGGCATTTAGTGTCCTGGAGCATGTGTCATGTCCCTGTCCTCAGCTGCTCTTCCTGCCTGGGTGTCCTCTACTGCCATGACAGTCCAGCTTTGTCCATCTGTCTCACTGCCCCAAACTGTGGAATTAAAGGTACTTAGGGAAAATAGGGTTGCTTGGGCAGGTGCTGCAGGTACCTCTGCAGCTCTCTGGGCTGAGTCCTGGGTGGAGAGCTGTAAAAAATGGTTGAAAATTTCTGAAATCGTGGCCACCTTCATATTTCGCTGTTCACAAAGGATGGTAAATATTTTGTCTGCCATGATTTGTGATGTGGTCCTGACCTGGTTTGGGCAAATGTGGGAGACAACCTCCAAAGGGGTTCCTCCAGAAAAGCCAACTCAAGCGGCCCCTCTCCCAGCTGGTCTGGGAAAAAAGATTTCCTCAGAGAGAAGTGGAAAAAAATCTGTTTATTCAACAGTCAAATAACTCCCCAGCACAAAAATGAACAATACTAAACAACAAAACCTCTCGCTGCTCCGAGGAGATGACAAATTCAGAAAAGAGCCTCTCGTGGGTTGCTCAGTCCCTCCAGTGCTGGAAAATGCTACCAGACCAGGACTGGTAGGCTGCAGGTGGGAACTCCCGGTCCTCTTCTGGGTTTTCAGTCCAGAGCAGGTTCAAAACAGTTCCAAGAAAAGAACAAAACCACATTCCAGGGGACTTCTCTGCCTCAGCTAGCTAAAGCTAACTAAAAATGACTGATCCCAGGGTGCTGCTGAGTTGTCCTGTATCCCGTGTTCCCAATGTCTGAAGCCGTGTTTAACACGGAGTGTGTGAAGGTGAAGCCTGTCCAAATTAGAGCTGGAAGGACACTGCTGGGGTACTGCTGTCAGTAAGTGCTGTCTCCCTGCACCACAGCTGGATTTTTGGAGAGGCCAGAACATCTGGATTATACTCAGAAATACGGTTTTACTCCCCTTTAGCCCTTCAGGTTATGATTTATGAAGGGGCAGACACGGTGCTGGCAGGAGGTGCCTGGAGGGTGGGCATCCTTTGGTCATTTCATTTTTGAAACTTTTTCTTAAAAAAAAAAAAAAAAATTCACCCATTTTTTTGGGAAGAAGTGAAAATCTCCCATGGACCCTGTGCTCCACATTTCCCCTCTTGACCAGCTTTGCTCTTGCAGAGATCTCGGGCAACACGGACGACATCCCGCTGGTGCGCTGGCGGCAGCAGTGGCTGGAGAACGGCACGTTGCTCTTCCACATCCACCACCAAGACGGGGCCCCCAACCTGCCCGGCTTTGACCCCACAGAGGAGCCCCAGACTGAGTCGGCAGAGGAGGAGCTGAGGATCCTCCACATCTCTGTCATGGTATGTGATGGGAAGGCAGCCCCTGTTTAGCTGTCCAGAAGCCTGTAGAAAATCTAGTGGCTTTTGAAAATCCATTTATTTCCCCATCTGGCTCCAGCTGCCCTGAGGTGGGGAACTGTGCCCACCTTTAGGATGGGTAGGATGCCCTGGGCACCTCTCTGAGGGGTGAATGCTAAGTGCCTTCATAGGTAGCTTTAAACCTCTCCCTTAGTTTGCATCACTGTGAAAACACGTTTGCGGGGTACCTTTATCCCCGGGGGTTCTGTGCTTAGAAGGTCTCAGCCATGTTAACCCAGGGTTAATTCACACTGATTCGTCAGGAGCCCTTTGCCCAGTGCCTGGTGCCTCTGCCCTCTGCCCTGATGCACAGTGCATGTCACAGAGCCACCAGGCTCTGTCACCACCACTTTTATCAGCCTCGTGGCCATGGCATGTGTTGAGGTTGCACAGCAATATTCCAGCTAAGCAGAGACAAGGATTTAAAGGCAGAAAAAGGAGAAATCTATATGTTGGGGGAAGAGCTGTGGTGTGTTGATTGTTTTTTGGTTTTTTTTTGTTGTCCTGGAAGATAATTAGCCAGAGACAATGTGTTGCCGAGGCTGCAAACAGGCTGTTCAGTGGTGTCTACCCTAATAAGAGCTTCAATTGCTCTTCTAGATTGCAGCCTCAGGCCTCCATCATTTGTACTTGATTAGTCTGAGGGAAAAAAACTGTTTGTAAAGCCACTCCTACAAACACCTTGCACCATTATCTCTATTTTACTGTCCATTCCCAGCTGATCTTAAGAGGGTGCATCACCTCTGGAGAGGCTGGCCCTGCTGTGGTCTTGGTCTTCTTGGGCACTGCTGTATCCCAAGATCAAGGCAGAAGTGCCTGGATCAAGGCTTGTTACCGAGCTGATGAAAAGGATGTCTGCAACTCATTGCTGTCATACCAAAACGTGCAAATGCAGATTGAGTCCTCCTCTGCCCTTTTATCCCCATCACTCTCAGCTCCACTCCGACAGCATCCTTACTCCCTGACAAACAGAGGCTGGCTTTTGTGCCAGGAGTCAGGATCATGTGGCATTTTCAAGGCTGATTTTCCTTCTTTGCTGCGTGGTTGCCAAGGGAAGGAGTGTGAGGGGGGGATTGTATCCGTCATGACCAAGGTCTCCTCGTGGGCTGGGTGAGGAGCTCTCCCACTCCCATCCAGAGCAGGGCTCCTCTAACAGCCATCACGTGGATGCTGGACTGGGGGGAATAAGACAGAACAGGATTTCTGTGCTCCAGTGGAGGGAAAACAGGGCTATGAGGTGGTGGTCTGACCCTCTCCAATAGGCAATGGGTGGGGGAGACTTCAGTTCTGGCTTTCATCCTCCTCTCAGAGCCTCTTGAAATCTCAAGAGTCCACAGGCTGCTTTTCTCAGGGATAATTTGAGCTCTCAGACTATTGGGGCAGAAGAAATTCAGTTTCAATGAAATAACAAGTCTCTTTTGTGAACCCACAGCCACTGCCTGAAAAAAAATGAACATCCACCAGATTCAAGCTCCACCTCGGTCTCTCCTGTTCACCAGCACAGAGCTCACTGGTGTTTGGGGGATTTAATGTGCATACAGAGGGTGAAGGGAAGCCAGGAATGCCCTGGAATTCCTCCTACCTGCTTGTCATGCCATCTGCAGGTGAACTTTCTCTAGGGTGATGGAGAACCATGACAGAGCACACCATCTCTGGTGGGAATGGGAACAATCCTCACTTATTCATGGATCACAGGAACTCCTAGGGATTGGAGAATGATACAGAATTAGGCTCCCACTTTGCCACTGAAAATTCTGCAAGACTATGCCAGGCACTTCATACAAAGGCATGTAGTGATGGAATTAGACTGATACAGAGATTAGATATTGGGAAGAAATTCTTCCCTGTGAGGATGATGAGGCCCTGGCACAGGTTGCCTTGAGAAGCTGTGGCTGCCCCATCTCTGGAAGCGTTCAAGGCCAATCTGGACAAGGTTTGTCCCTGCTTTTGGCAAGGGCATTGGAATGAGGTCGATTTTAAGGTCCCTACCAATCAAAAACATTGTAGGATTCTATGATTTCTATGATCCAGGGCCAGTTTTCAGCCCCAGCAAGATTTTCTGACTTGCTGGCTGTAGGGTCCCTGGCCAGAAAGGTGCCAGCCAGCTCCTCGACTTCTGCAGAACTGCTGGTCTCCTGAATCACTGGAGTTTGTTTCCTCTTTTTTTTTTTTTTGTTGTTTTTAAAGAAAGTTGGGAAGGAAGCTGGGAGAGTGCACAACAGCTCCATTATTCTGGAAATGAAAGTAGGTTAAACTGTAATGGCCATTAAACTTCCTTTTCCAGCTGCCTCTCCTGCTTCTCATTCAATAATTCCCTTAATGTTTTATCCTAATGGAGCAAATTATTACTATTATTTTATTTTCTCAAGATCACCTGTTGCATAGAAAAGAGGAGAGAGACTGGAGCTGTGGACGGACTCTGAGCTCTTAGCTGGCTCCATATGCTTTTTATTGTTATTATTGTTATTATTCTTGGCAGATTGTGTGTAAAGGGCCAGTTTGGGGCTTTCATCTCACCGCCCTCTATCTGTGTACAGTGACGTCTTGCAGGAGGGTGATTTGGGGACAGTGCCAGGATGGCAGGGCCAGGTGCAGTTTGGGGGTCTGTCCCTGTGGGACAGGAACTTTTTCAGCCTCTTTCCCCAAACATGTTCCCCAAACAACACTTTCAGCCATCGGCCTGTCTCAAGCCTTGATCTCTTTTAATCTGTGCTGCAATTTCTGCCGAATACCCTGGGAAAATCTCCCAAGATCCAGAGCGACAGCGCTGAAACCGGTTGGAAATGGGTCAGAAAAAGTCGCCCGTAGGAGCACTTGCCTGGAATGAAGCTGATCTCTGTTTTCAAAGGCAGGAGAGTGAAACAAAAACATGCTTTGCTTTAAACGCTGCTTTTTCATGCCTCGGTGGCGACTTCTAAGCTGGTCCAGCCCAAGGCAGGCTCCAGCTGAGAGCGCTGGGCGCCAGCAGACTCTTGATGATCAGGGTCCCCCGATGTCAGTGGGGTGTTTGTGTGCCAGGGGACGGCTGATGCCAGTCCCTGGCTGATGCCCGCTCGTGTCTGTGCCCGCAGGGGGGGATGATCGCCCTGCTGCTCTCCATCCTGTGCCTGGTGATGATCCTGTACACCCGCCGGCGGTGGTGCAAGCGGCGCCGCGTGCCGCAGCCCCAGAAGAGCGCCAGCGCCGAGGCGGCCAACGAGATCCACTACATCCCGTCGGTGCTGATCGGGGGCCACGGGCGGGAGAGCCTGCGCAACGCCCGCGTGCAGGGCCACAACTCCAGCGGCACGCTCAGCATCCGCGAGACGCCCATCCTGGACGGCTACGAGTACGACATCACCGACCTGCGGCACCACCTCCAGCGCGAGTGCATGAACGGCGGCGAGGACTTCGCCAGCCAGGTCACCCGCACCCTGGACTCGCTGCAGGGCTGCAATGAGAAGGCCGGCATGGACCTCACGCCAGGTGGGCATGGGCTGAGCTGGGTCCTTTCCAACCCGTCCTCTCTCCACAGCTCCCTCCCTACATGTGTTCTCCCCGGGGCGTTTTCCCCGTTTCTCTGGGATTTTGTATCGGGTGTGAGGTGTTGGTGGTCCCCTGAAGGCACTTCCATTGCAGGGAGGCCTTGCAGCCAGTTGAGAATAGTCCCTGCTGAGTGGGACACGGCTTTGTGGTTTCCACGGCCTGACAGAGAACCAGAATGGGGTTCCCTCTGTGCTATCCCATCGTGACCCCCAAACTTCCCTTCTGTATCCCCTGGTTTCTGTTGTCTTCTTCAGGTGAGGTTTTTTAGCAGCAAATTTTCCCTTGGCATCAGTATCATTCAGAGTTAACGCTGCCTTCTGATCACCAGCAGGGATTCCTTGAGGCTTATAACAAACCTGTTCTTTGGTCATATCACTAGCTGAGCCATCCAACTAGAGCCTTCCCAACAGAGACATAGTTTGGGAAGATCATGGTGTGGTGCCTGAAGCTCTCCTGCATATAAAAAAGTGCCCTGAGAGGCCGAGTGTTAAATCTCAGCTTTTGGCTAGTTTGGTGGAGGTGCCAGTCCTCTTCAGGATTTGGGCTGCTCCTGAGCGTGCTTTGGGGGCAGCTCAGCTCATTGGCTTCAGCACCTTGATCACCTCAGGATGATCTGGAGATGGATCCAAGGAAACCTTTCTCTCACCTCCCTCCCTTTTAAAAATCTTTATCCCTGACGTATTTTGCCTTCCATTCTTCCTGCTCAGGGAGCGATAACGCCAAGCTGTCCCTGATGAACAAGTACAAGGACAACATCATTGCCACCAGCCCCGTGGACTCGAACCACCAGCAGGCCACGCTGCTGTCCCACACCTCTAGCAGCCAGCGCAAGCGCATCAACAACAAAGCGCGAGGTAGGGCGGTCCCCGGGGTGGATGGGGTGCCTTGGGCTTCCACCCACCCACATTTCAGCAACCCACCCTCTCCTGGCATGGAGAAATAGGACCAGAGCTGGGAGAGAGTATGCAAAAGAGGGTTTGAGTGGGGAGAAACAGAAAATCAAGGATGCAAGTGATGTTGGGCTGGTTGGTTACAGAGATGCAGATGGTGGTTGCCCCAGTAAATACTGCAGGATACTGGCACAGCCATGGACTGAAGTTCCAAGGTAACCCATGATGGGGGGGTCTGGCTATGTGTGGTGGGAAGGGGAGCAGATGCTGTCCCTGCTGCACCTGGCAGATGGGGCTTCTGGTTTCTAGTGCAAGGCTTTCCCTGAAGGGTGGTGTAGGATGCCAAAGTTTGGGGTGGCACGGTGCCAACCCCTCCATGACTACACTCAGTGTCCCCTGCAGCTGGCTCAGCATTCCTCAACCCCGAGGGGGACTCAGGGACAGAGGCAGACACGGATCCCCAGCTGACCTTCTACACGGACCCCTCCCGGAGCCGGAGGCGCAGCCGAGGTGGGTGCGGGTGCAGAGATGGGCGATGGGCTGTGACCCCTCCTGCCTTATTTGCTGTTGCTTCTCTGGGTTTGGAGACTTTGCACTGGCAAAAGGATGGAAACTCAAGTGCAATTCCAGCTGCCGCAGGCAGGCACCAGTCCCTGCGTCGCAGCAGGCTGCTGCTGCTCTCCGGCAGAGTTTCTCAGCGGAGGATGAAATGTATTCTGATGTTTTGCTGGAGGCTCCTGCCGGGCACTGGTGTATATTAATGAGGAACACGCTTCAAAGGCTGGCCCGTGCGTTCCCATGCTGCCACTCAGCACCGTGCACATCCCAGCAGTAGGTGCACCAGGGGATGGGGACAGCCTTGGTCCCCAGGCAGGAGCCTTGCCCCACTGCCCTGCACCGTCCCTTTGGGACCACCCTCTTCCCAAGAGGAAAGTTAGCATCTGTTTTCCCTCATTGAGCCTCGTTTGCTGGATGATGCCTTGTTTTTCTGGGAGTAGCAAGACTGGGAGCCATCTCCTTCAGCTGATGCTGGGAGGCTGATTCAGGCTCTGTCTCCAGCCAATTTGTTTTCCACTCAGCTTCTTCAGCTGAAAAATTAAAAGTCAAAGACCTGCATGCCCTGAGCAGTTAGGGATCTCCATTGGTTTTTCAAGAGCATCAATGAGCCTGTTGTCATTACAAAATTAACCCGAGTGAAGTGCCAGGAGGAAGTGGGGAAAACCAGGACACTGCATTTACCTTTTTTTTCCAAATATTGCTGCTCTGCTTTAAAGCCCTGCTGCTGCAAACTTCTCAGCATGCTGCAGTGCAGGGTGTGGGAGAGCCAGGGCTCTGGGGCGTCAGGAAGCTCTTGGTCACAGTAGGAGAGGGAGAGGGAGAGTCCCATGGCAAAGTTCATGTTCCTCAAAATGTTCTTCAAAAATGCTTCATGTTCTTCAAAGTCCAAAGTGATTCCATTTGATTGGATTCATGCTGGATTTCCAGAGGGCTGGGCAGGGTCTCTGGGTCCTGAGGTCCCCTGAGATCTTCCTGGGTCCCGCAGATGTCAGGCTTGAGTGTGCTCCCGTGTTTTGTAGTGGGGTCCCCCCGAAGCCCTGTGAACAAGACCACGCTGACCCTCATCAGTGTGACCAGCTGTGTCATCAGCCTGGTGTGCTCTTCCCACATGAACTGCCCCCTGGTCGTCAAGATCACCCTCCATGTCCCTGAGCACCTGATCGCCGACGGTGAGTGCCCCATGGGCTTACCCATTTCTTCCTGCCCCACTCTGGAAGGTTTAATGGAGGAGAGGGGGGAATGGTGGACAGGATGGGTGCAGGACAGAGGGGACAGGCATGGGTGGAGGGCACCAGTGTGGGACAGAGGGAATGGGCATGGGATGGAGGGTATGGGCATGGACAGAGGGGATGGATGGAAGAGAGAGGGGAGGTGAGATGGAGGGTACCATGCTGGGAGCAAGGGATGGAGTGGTACAGGATGGAACAGCGGTACAGGGCAGAAGAGACAGACACAAGGTGGAACACAGGGTGGCTGTTGTGGAACACAGGGCTTGCTGCAGGATGGAGGGGATGGGCATAGGGCCAAGGAGACTATTGTGGGTTGGAGGGGAACAGATATGGGATGAAATGGACCATCATGGGATGAAGGACATTTTGGGACAGAGAGATCAGGCCTCAGTGTGGGACCAAGGGGAGGCATGTGGGGTGGAGATGGCTGCTGTGGGACAGAGGGGAAAGGCACAGGATGGAGGGAGCTGTCATGGGATAGAGAAGACAGGTATGAGATGGAGGGGACTGTCATATGGCAGACAGGATGGGCACAGGACAGAGGACTCCTTGTGGGACAGAGGGTACTTTCTCAGGATGGAGCGAATAGTCAGGGGATGGAGGGATCCATCATGGGATGGCGGCATGCAGGGGACCATACTGGGGTGGAGGGCAGGGAAGCAGGTGGCTGTCCCTGAGTCCCCTTGTCTCGGTGGCAGGAAGCCGGTTCATCCTGTTGGAGGGGAGCCAGCTGGATGCCAGCGACTGGCTGAACCCAGCACAGGTTGTGCTCTTCTCCCAGCAAAACTCCAGTGGGCCCTGGGCCCTGGACCTCTGCGCCCGGCGCCTCCTTGACCCCTGTGAGCACCAGTGTGACCCTGAGACTGGTAAGTGCTCCTGGGTCTGGGTTTGTGAGCTCATCTCTGCCTCCTCAGCCTGGCTGTGGTGGGAAGGTGCTTCCTCACCTTCTCCTTGTGCGAGAGGGAGCTGCCGGGTGTCCTGGCATGGCTGCAAGCTGCACTCAGCAGGGAGGCACTTGGAAAGCCTTCCCACAGGTGTTCTCCACATCCCTCATGTCCCTGTCTCCACAGGGGAGTGTCTCTGCTATGAAGGTTACATGAAGGACCCTGTGCACAAGCACCTGTGCATCCGGAATGAGTGGGGAACGAACCAGGGGTGAGTGCCCAGGCTTGGAGTGTCCTCACCCACACTGTCCTCACACATGGAGTGTCCTCACACACACAGTGTCCTCACACACGAGCAGCTGGGCTTCCACAGCTCATTACCACAGCTGTGGTAACTTCTTGGGTGGCAGTGTTAGAGGCACCTCTGTGAATTGTAAGGTTGGCACACGGCTGGGCTCTGCAGCAGGTCTGTGGGAGGCAAGGATTTCTGTTCTTTGAAATAATCAGGAATGATGTACAAGAGGCCATTGTCACATTTTAGAGTGAACACCCCCTGTAGAAGATCGAGGTTGTTCCTCCCGCCCTTGTGTGCACTATTTTGGGCATACTGTGTTTTGTGGGGCTTTCGTTTTGGGTGTGTGAGGTATCAGAGGAGGGCTGAGGTCAACGGAGGTCCCCATTGAAAACTGGGCAAATTAAATACTTTGATACTGTGGCTGAGGGAACAGAGGAGTCACTGTCTGCTCCAAGCTTTACACACCTGGAGGTGATAAAGGAAATTTTTCTGATGTTTCAGCAGCAATTCCGTGGTGGATTCCAAATGTTCCCATCTCCTTGTGACCCTCAGGGGGTGCTCCATTTGTCCCTCAACACTCATGGGTCTGTGACATGCAGCTGGGACCTCCCAGGAGGAGTTGGTGTGCAGAAAGCCAAGACATTCCCAGATTCAGAGGTCCCGTGTTCATCATCTCCTCCAAACCCTTTCCCCCCCCCGCCAATCTCATTACGCGGCAGCTGGATCGGCGGAGGCCCTGCACGTGTCAGGATGCCCTCTCTGAAGTTATTAGTCTTCACAGTGGGAAGAGAAAAACCATCAAAGGCTGGGCTTGGCGTGTCCCCTGCCGTGTTGCTGTGCTGGGGGATGGCAGCAGTGGGGGGCTGTCGGTGCCGGCGCAGCCCCGCTGTGTCCCTTTGAACTGGGGCCCTGGGGAGAGCGCTGCTGCCCCCTCCCCAGCCCCCCCTCTGGTTTTTATCATTTTAAAGGCAATTTAGCAACTAAACCTAGCGTGGAGCACCAGCTGTGTTAGACAAGTTGTTGCTCTGGGTGCCCTGAGCCTCGTGGCACAGGTGGCCCCACGCTGGGGATGTACTGTGTGGTGTGGTGATGGTCCCCAAACCTCTGTGAGGTACCACTGCAGGGGAAGGAAAATACAGCTCCTTGTCCCCAGGGGCCAGTGTCCAAGAGGAATGCCCCACTGAGTGATTGGCTGGGGTGTGGGGAGGTCATTCCCTGCCAGAGATTTGCCTGTTTGGGGAGGTGTTTGGTTTAAGAGTGTCTCACAGGGGGCTGCAAAGAGCCCACAGCCACCCACGGCCACATGTGGCTTTGGTGCCAGCCTCTGCCTCCATCAGAGCAGTGTGCTGGGCCCACCACCTTGCAAAAAGCAAATTGGCAAACAACTTTATCCATCAAGGCTAGTAATAAAAATGGATAAGCACTGTGGAGAAACATTTGCTTCCTGATCCTCTGCTTTTCCTTTGCTCCTGAGTGTGGGTCTGCAGCTTCACATTTTCCTTCCACGCACACTGCTCTTCTCCAGCTTTTTCCTGATTTAGCTGCTTCACTTTCTTAAGGCAGATTGGAGAAAAAGATGCTGCTTTCAGGTAAATTGGGAAAAAATATAGATGGTAACAAGCAGGAGAGAAGCCAAGGGCAAGAAGGACCAATACAATCCTGAAGCCCCCTGGACCTGTTTGCATCTCCTGACCCAGCTCTGGGCTCAGCAATGCCCACCTGAAAGGTGCTCAGGACCTCCTCTGTTCCTCTGGGGGATCTGGGGCTGCTTTTTTAGACCTATCTCCAGGCTGATGCTCCCACAGGAGCCTTTTCTCCTGCAACAGGACTCACACCTGGGCAGGGTACATCTTGTCTTGTGTTTCTTCCTATATACCAGAGTTGGCTATGACCAATTATGGGCAGCATTTTCAAAATATTTTTCTGTTTATGAAACAGAGAAACCTGGCAATTCTCTTTTTCCCCAAAATGCAACACAGCCCTAGACTGTGGTGGGGTTGTCAAAATCCTTCTGCCCTTCTCTGGGCTCTTGAGAAGGCTCCAATGATGCAGTGTCACCATCCTCGGAAAACTCTCTCAAGCCTCTTGAAATTGGGGTAATTTTGTGTTTCCTCATTGAACTTGTCAGATTTTTGTTTCATAAAATGGTAGCAGCTGAAACCACACTTCACCATCCCTACCTGCAGCTTCCACTATTTTTAGGGGCTCTTGAAAGCATGTTCACACTAGGCATCGTGATGCTGAGGGCAGCTTGGTGTTTAATGAGTGTTCTTTTCCTTTTCTGCTGTCTGTTCCTGATGTCCAAGCACTGCTTAGTGCAGCTCTGCCTGGAAGGGCTTGTGATGGTGGAGGCCCCTTTTGCATGAACCTTTGGCCTCCACAAGGTGATGACTGTGATGAAGTCTCTTTAGCCTGGGAGAGCTATCTTGTCAGAGCCTGTTTAACTGAATAACTTGTAGTTGTGAGCTGGTATTTGTGATTTTTGGGGTAGAGGTTAGCTACCATGCTGTCTTTTGTTGGGCTCATCACCTCACTCCCTGTTCCAGCCCAATCAGGTGGCCTGCAGGCCCACCTGAAAGAGATGTCTGCAAATCTTCTGTTCTCTAACCCCATCCCAAGGTGAGATCAGCTGTGCCTGAAATATTTCTATTTGTCTAATATGCTCTGAATCCTCCAATATGCCATGGGTCAGTCCCCAGAGAAACCAACCATACTGGCACTTGGTCAACAAAGCAGGATTTGCCAAATTCCTTGGCAAACTTGGGAGTGACATGTTCTGGACATGACCTCCTCTGTTTTCCCTAGGTGGCCTTTTTGTCCAAAAACTCATTTCAACCCTTTGGTTTAGACAGTTTTGCCGTTGGTTTGTTTTTATTTACAGTGATGACAAGTTGACTCGGTGTCTGTTCGCTCAGTAGCATCTAATTTTGCTCATGAAGGCGAGCTCATCTTTGTACTTTGTTGGTGATGGCAGTGAGAAGCTTTCTGTGTTGTGTGTATTTTGGGTACCAGACTGAGATCCACACCTCCGCACTGCATCTTTTACCCAACGTGTCCGGACCCTATATCTTCAGTTTTTCAAAAACTCAAATCTTTTTGATCATGGGTAGCAGATACATTTGATCAGATGCTTTTTTTATTATTATTTTTATTTTTTTGGGGGGTGTGTGTGCTGCTCTTTGCCTTGTTTTAAACAAATCTGTCTGGTGCTGTTCGTGTGCATACAGTCTGTCTCCCTACTTTCATATGCATTGTTAATTAGCTGCTTTTCCACTCTAATGTTCCCTGAGTAGGATGCAGTTCCTAGCAGTCCTACCAGCCACGCTTCATCTTTGCCCATCAGACCAAATTGCTGCAGTCCTTTTTGTGGTAGAACTTGACCAAAAAACAAATCAGTGCATTCTGTCTGTAGTTAATAAACTGTTACCTGCCTGCATTTGTACTTTTTCATCCCAGCCCTTAGAACCATCTCACACGTGTCTTTCCCCTCCCCACATGCAGTTCCCTGGGTGCACTTTTCAGCCTCCCCCGTTGAGATTTAGGGTGCTATGCATTTTAGGAGTCTTTATCAATGTGCTCTTTCAACTTTTAATGAGCTTCACCCTGGCCTGGGGAGGTTTTAAGGCAGTTTGATATGGTGGACATGTCAGGCTGGGTACTCTCATCCTGCTCTAACTGTTGGGAAACTGTCCCACCCCATTTCTGCTCTGCCTCCCGTAGCCTTGCAGATGTTTTTCCCAGCGCAGGACTCGAATTAGCACATCAGCCTGTGCCCTGCTGGCCCAGCTCCCCTCCCTTCCCCTCCCCTCCCCCTCCTGCCTCTTCTGCACAGATATCCCCATCCTGGCAGTGCACCTGCTCGACTTATCCCATCCCCATCCCACACAGGAGCGAGGGACACACTGAAGCGACAAGGACAGTGCTTTTCCTGCCTAAAGTCTTTATTTTTCTCTCTTCCCCGCCCCCCCCCCCAGCTTTTTATTCTGTCTTTTTTTTTTTTTTCCTTGCCTCTCTCCCTCCCCTGCTGTGTGCCTCGGCTTTGCAAGCTGAAGGACAGGCTGATAAAAAGCTCCTGGTTCTTTCAGATCCTTTCACCAAACCACCCATCCGCCTCCTCCTCCCGCCTCATTCTCCTCGCAGATTTACGGGCAGCACAGGGAGAAAGTGCCGGCATTAGCATTTTT
>VXBQ01011770.1:357989-402410 GCA_013400175.1 Phainopepla nitens | reverse complement strand
TCTGCAACTAACTTCCAGGCAGAACAACTTTGCCCGGGGCCTGGAGCAGCAGCTGCCGGATGGGCTGGTGGTGGCCACAGTGCCCTTGGAGAACCAGTGCCAAGAGGAGCTCTCTGACCCCACGCCTGACCCTGAGTTCCTCACTGGTGAGTGAGTGCAGCTGGATCCATGTCTCCCCCAGTAAGGCAGCTGCCAGCATGTCCAGCTTCAGCACCTTAACCTCCCACAGGATATATCTACCGTGGGATATATCTAGTTTGGCTTTAGCACTCTGTGCTCAGCTGCATGTAGAGGAACCAGCAGGTGAGGGTCAGTTCCTTTTTCCAGTAAGAGGAAGGCATTAAAAATGAAGAAAAGACAAAGGCTGTGAATTAATTGTGGAGTGTAAAAGCTCAAGCATCCATCAAATATTTGGGGCATTTGCAANACCAGCACATTGCCATGGTGGGGGATGTCTTGGAGGGCTCCCACCTCAGGGGACACACTCCTGAGGGCTCAAAGAGGCTTTGGTGCAGGAGGAATATCTGCAGCTGTGGGTGGTGCTGCTGCTGTCCTTCCTGCAGCCCCTGAGCACCGCTCAGGCTGCAGTTTCCAGTAGAGAGCAGTGCTGGAGCCCTGCCCTTCACCTCAGCCCCAGAGACAGATTCTTCCCAAGGGTTTTCACCTCTTGCTTCCCCCACCCCACCAGTGCCCAGGGGGACTGAGCCCCATGAAGGATGGCACGGGCTGCTTCGACCGCCACGTGGGCGTGGACTGCTCCGACGGCTTCAACGGCGGCTGCGAGCAGCTGTGCCTGCAGCAGATGGTCCCCCTGCCCGAAGACCCCCTGCTCTACAACATCCTCATGTTCTGTGGGTGAGTGACCCATCACCTCCCTGGCCACAGGGTGCTGCTGTCCGTTGCTGCTGAGCTCGTAGGGTTGGGATGGAGGGGGTCTCCTCTGGTCTTGTGGCTGTCCTCAGCGCTGGGGGGCTGCAGGTGACAGGGGGCCTCGTGCTGGCTTCCCAGGTGCATTGAGGACTACAAGCTGGGCACGGATGGGCGATCGTGCCAGCTGATCTCGGAGTCGTGCCCCGAGGGCGGGGACTGCGGCGAGCCCCGCGAGCTGTCCATGAACCAGACGCTCTTCGGGGAGATCTTCTACGGCTACAACAACCACTCCAAGGAGGTGGCACCAGGGCAGGTGCTCAAAGGAACCTTCAGGTGAGTTGTAGACATGGGGAGGGTACCCCAGCGGGGTCAGACCTCACCATCCTGTCCAAGAAGAAGGCATGGAAAGGAGCCTGGTGCTGGACCATAGTAGACTGCCTGGTCCATCCTTGTCTGGCTTCGCTTTGCAGAAGATGGAAGGGCTGGTAGGGAGGAGGCATCTGATGCTTTCCATCAAAAGCAGACACGTGCCTGAAGGAAAGGAGAAGTGCCAGGTGTTTTTTTGGGATGGGTCACTTGCTGGCAAAGATGATCCCAGTCATTTCTGCTGTCCTCCAACCTTGCTCTTCCCTCTGCAACTAACTTCCAGGCAGAACAACTTTGCCCGGGGCCTGGAGCAGCAGCTGCCGGATGGGCTGGTGGTGGCCACAGTGCCCTTGGAGAACCAGTGCCAAGAGGAGCTCTCTGACCCCACGCCTGACCCTGAGTTCCTCACTGGTGAGTGAGTGCAGCTGGATCCATGTCTCCCCCAGTAAGGCAGCTGCCAGCATGTCCAGCTTCAGCACCTTAACCTCCCACAGGATATATCTACCGTGGGATATATCTAGTTTGGCTTTAGCACTCTGTGCTCAGCTGCATGTAGAGGAACCAGCAGGTGAGGGTCAGTTCCTTTTTCCAGTAAGAGGAAGGCATTAAAAATGAAGAAAAGACAAAGGCTGTGAATTAATTGTGGAGTGTAAAAGCTCAAGCATCCATCAAATATTTGGGGCATTTGCAAAAGGATTTTTCTTTTCTTTTCTTTTTTTTTGAAGGCAAAAAGGGTTTTCCAACTACCTTTGATTTCTTTGCTAATAAAATGAAGCATTCAAAACCCAGTACCACCCAACCAAAATGTTTTGGTTTGCCATGCCAGAGCATCATGGGCCATGAGTGATAGATTATCATGGGTTCCTAGACAGCCTTCAAGGATTTGCCTTTTTTCCAAATTGCCAGTACTCAAAAATAGCCTTTGTTTCCTTGGTATTTGTTGCTGTTGGCTGAAATGGCCCAGACATCCAGGAGCTACTAAGCACAGGATGTGGCTAGTAAGGTGTTTTGGTCTCATAGGAGACCTTGTACATTCCCTTTGTCTGGCAGAGCTTCCAGGAGGATTTTAGGGAGCACCCATGGGCTGTATCCAGTGTCTGGTGGATGCTGGTTACCTTGACAAGGTGCATGGCAATGAGGGTGTGTGTACAGTCAAATTCAGCAGGGATGAGGGTGCTGGTGGGTCTTGAGGGGCTGAGCTTCTCCAGGAGAGCTGGATGGGTGGGTCACTCCTGCTTCCCTGGGCATGCTCAACCCTGCCTTGAGGTGCTGGAGGACACCTGCCTCCCAATGGGGCTGTCCTGCCTGTGACATGGTTACATGGATGTAAGGAAGGCACTGCCACCACAGCCCCAGCATCACAGCAGTGTCAGTGGGACTGGCAATTATGCTGGGGAGTTCAAAGTCAGTAAATTATCCTATTCATTGCCCACTGCTCTGCTGGGTTTGTGGATGATTAAGGGACTAAAAAAAAAAAAGGGAAAAAAGGAAAAGAAGCAAAATATTCTCTGCTTGTCAGAAGCTTGGATATCGCTGTGAATACACGAGAGGCAGAGCTGCTGAGTAAGGCAGGGCTGTTTTTGCATAAATACTTTGCAGGGAAGAGCAAGGCTTTGAAGCTGTCGGCAGCAGCCAGCACTGAAGAGAGAGGTGCTGGAAGGCAAAGGATCTTATCCTGCTTACACTCTGCCTTCAGGCCTTGTTACAGAGGGGGGGATGCCCGCTGTTATCCTCCTGAACTCCTGCTGGGTGTCTGCTAGCAGCAGAGTTTGCTGCTCTGCTGCCGAGCGGGGCCGTGACCTGCTGGCTATGCAGCACTGCAGCTGCGAGGGATATGAGGTGGCCTGTCCCAGCATCCTGCTGTGCCACTCTAGGGATGCTCTGGCCACCAAACTCACAGCCATGAGCACTCTTCAGTTCCCCTCCTGGGGCTCTGTGTGAGGCTCGATGGTCTCTCTGTTCCTCTGCTCATGGAAGCTGAGCTGCCAGGTGCCTTGGGCAGGAGCAAGTGGCCACCGAGCCTGGGTCTCCATGGATTTCTGGCTTCTGTAACTCACAGCTGAACGGCTGAAGAGTGGGATGTCTTTGAAGGAGAGGGACAAATCGTAGGTCCTGTTAAGCCCCAGAATTGCCATGATGTCCTGAGGGAACATTAGCATCAACAAGCCAGCGATTTCCCCATCCGTCTGTTGCCCGCTCAGCTCTGTCCCGGCCGAAGGGGACCCAGGGCCTCTTGGCCAGTCACACTTGGCCACCCGTGGCGTGACGGTGACCGTTCCCAGGCCTGCAAACAGCTCATTAAAAAGCACAGCTCTCATTAGTGATATAATTAGCACACCTGGGCATGTCTTGGGAGTGGGCACTGGGAAGGAAGCAGGAGGGGAGGCAGGAGGAGGCTCATTATCTTCCAGCGCAGAGCCCTGGACGGGAGGATGAAACAAGCCTACGTGTTTTCCTTGAAAGCCATCCCTTTAATTGCTGGGGACCACCTGACCCTCAGCTTGAATGCCTCCCTGGGGGCATGTGGTGTGTGCACAACCCTTTTCCTGGCTTCTTCCCACCTTGCTGTGTTGCCCACACAGTGGACAATGGCATTGAGTCCCTGTGTCCTTTCTCTGGCAGGGATGGTGAACTTCAGCGAGGTGTCTGGGTACCCCCTCCTGCAGCACTGGAAGGTGCAGTCTGTCATGTACCACGTCCGGCTCAACCAGATGACCATCTCCCAGTGTAAGTGTGCAGGGACAGGGGGAATAAGGCAAGAAAGGATGGCAAGAGGCGACATAGCCTTCTGCTGGCAGGTGATGGGCTCAGAGGCTGGTTGCAAGTGTGTGGGGAGGTGGCAAGAGCTTGGTGGGCTCTGGGAACTGAGCATCTCCTCCTCCTCCTCCTTCCCAGCCTTCAGCAATGCACTCCACTCTCTGGATGGAGCCACCTCCCGTGGAGATTTTGTGGCGCTGCTGGACCAGTTTGGCAACCACTACATCCAGGAGGCAGTGTACGGCTTTGAGGAGTCCTGTTCCATCTGGTATCCCAACAGGCAGGTGCAGCGGCAGCTCTGGCTGGAGTATGAGGACATCAGCAAAGGTAGGAGCTCACCCTTGGGAAGGGTGCTCATAGCCACCCCGTGGGAGTGAGAGTGGGGTTTGCTTTTGGCACAGCGAGGAAGGTGGCCAGCCTGTGTCAGGACTGTGTCCCACATCCCCGTCTCACACCCTGCTCTTGCACCCTTGAAGCCAACCGAAGGATTCCCATG
Organism: Phainopepla nitens; assembly: GCA_013400175.1. Taxonomy (NCBI): domain Eukaryota; kingdom Metazoa; phylum Chordata; class Aves; order Passeriformes; family Bombycillidae; genus Phainopepla; species Phainopepla nitens. The sequence continues at coordinate 397,921 of VXBQ01011770.1, read as the reverse complement.
GATTGCAGCAGGCACTGGTCCAGGCCAAAAAGAAAGATCGATACCCACAGCCCCAGGGAGATGCAAGACAAGTGCACCAATCCCACCAAGCCATCCTACCTCGTTCTGGACTTAACTGTTGTCTTTAATTTTATTCTTTCCTTCCTTTTGTCTCTATTCTTTTCCACTTGCATCCTGCAGCCAGACTTTTCTCCCTCCAATGTGTTTCCTTCTCCCGGGCTGTCAGCACTGTACTTTTTGTGCCTGGGAGCTAGTTAGGAGCTGGGAGGTTCCTCATGGTGCACAGGGCACCTGGCACTGCTGTATCCCCTCCAGTGCCCTGGCTGCAGTGAGCTGTGGATCCCCAGTGGAAGAGGTGGTGCCTGCTTTGGATGGCAGCTTTACAAGAGCTGAAGCAGCCCAGCTCCTGCCTGCTGCCATCTGTCCTCAGGACTGTGGCAGCTTGGTCTAGTGGAAGGTGTCTCTACCCATGGCAGGAGACTGGAACGAGATGGTCTTTACTGTCCCTCCCATTCCAGACTATTCTCAGATTCTGTGATTCTGTGATCTCTTGTGCTGGCCTCAGCAAAGCTGCCTGCAGGCATTTTCCTGCCTATGCTGGGTTGCAGCATCCAGGCTTGGGCAGCAAACAAGAGCCAGCTCCCAAGCCTGGATGTCGAGAATGCTGAGCAGAGCTGCAGCTTTTTAGATGACCTTGGTTTGCTTCTCCTGCCCAGGAATTCCCAGGTGCGGGCAGTGTGAGCTTGGAGCTCACAGGCGCCGTAACAGACACATCATTTCCATCATGAAGCTTCCTAACTCTCAGTATTGGCACCAGCCTATGGTGCTGTTCTTGCTATGTCCCAGCCACAGAGGTATTTATTATCTCCCCAGGGCTCTTGTGTGGGAAGGGTTTCTTTCAAAGCCTGAGTCTGGATCCTGTGGGCTCAGGTCTCCTGGAGCCTGGATGTCTTCACAAGCCCACCTGGGAAAGTACAGACCCAGTGCTTTTTGGCTGTAGGCTCTCTCCAGATGTAGCATCTCTTGATTGCAAGTACTTCTTTTTTTCTCCTGCAATTTCCTCCTCTTTGATTTTCGTGCTTGGAGGCTTTTCAGGTCTGGCAGCCTTTTTCCACCCACAGTATCACATCTAGGTTTCACTCTGGCACCTGCCATTTTCCTTCCTTTGCTTGTTGTTTGCAAACGTCAGGGGCTGGATATCGATTGAGAAATTGAAAGAGACAAATCATTCCCTGGCTCTTCTGCTTTTCCTCAGTGCCTGCTAAGCTGCAATTCACAGCCAGCCTAAAGTGATCCATCTCCAGCTTCCTGGGGGAGCAGAGCAACACTTCTGGATCCCAGGGTTTTTTTTTTAACAGCCTTGTTTTCTTTGCAGGAGTCTCAAGGATGGGCTAGTGCTGGCCCCCTTCTCCACAAACCCTTGCTATAGGGAGATTTTCCTGTTGAGTCATGGATGTGGTCCATGGTGGCTCCCCACAGCAGCCAGCCCATACCAAGTCACCACTAAGGATGGCCTGAGCCTGCCCTGGGGGTGAGGCTTTGCCTGGTTGTCCTTCAGCTTCCTCCAACCCCACCAACCATCTTCAGTGGTCCCTCTGGGTCCCTCTTTCTTCTGTGTAAATCCAGGGACATCCTTTGGCAGGGATTTTGTGTGAAAAGCACCGTTTACTTTCATGGCAGGCTCACCGTGGCAGGGTGATGCTATCCAGGGCACAGCAGTGGTGGGCAGATTTTACCTTCTAGACTTCTGTGCAAGAACTGTTCCTCTTGTGCCAAAATACTTCCTGCTGTGTAGGGCCAGGAGGGCTTTTGCAGGAGAGTGTTTGGCAGGGGTCTTTGGAATCAGTGTGAGGTGAAGGTGCCCAGACGGGTCCTTCAGGAGTCTCCAGCCACATGAAGGAGGCTCCCTCTCGTGGGGACCTGCTGTAAGGGTGGTCTGTCCCAGGTGTAGGGATGGGCTGGGGAAACTGAGGCACTGGGACACCAGAGGACCTCCAATCATAGAGGCCCTCTGGTGGGCTTTTCAGTCCCGATTCCTGCTCTGAACACCAGTAAGTATTTCCTCCCTACACAGCAAACAGCTCTGAAGGATACAGGGAGCACTGTATCCTTCAGGGTGCTTCGGAAGCACTGTCTCTCTCCTGGGGGGAAGCCAGAGCTTCACCCCTCTCATATGCCATCACCAATGGCTTGGAGCCCGCTCTGGTGTCACTTTCTTCCCCCTTCTGCAGGCAACTCCCCCTCGGATGAGTCAGAGGAGCGGGAGCGGGACCCCAAGGTGCTGACCTTCCCCGAGTACATCGCCAGCCTGTCCGAGTCCGGCACCAAGCGCGTGGCGGCCGGCGTGCGCATGGAGTGCCAGAGCCGCGGGCGCTGCCCCTCCTCCTGCCCGCTCTGCCACGCCGCCTCCAGCCCCGACCTGCCGGCCGAGCCCATCCTGCTGGAGGTCACCAAGGCAGCCCCCCTCTACGAGCTGGTCACCAACAACCAGACCCAGCGGGTGAGGAGCCGCGCGCTGGGGGTGATGGAGCGGGCAGGAGGGGCGGCAGGACAGCGCTGTGGCTGTCTTTGGAGGCAGCTGGCCCAGATAGCAACGTGTCCAGCCATGGCAGCCCTTCCCCATTGGCCAGCCCTGCTCTCCGGGCTGGATGGACTGTGCTGAACCCACCAGGGGATGGATGAACACTGGCACAAGTGGTGGCGGGATGGGAGCTCGCCTGCCCTGTGCTCAACCCCTTCTCCTCTCTCCCAGCTGCTGCAGGAGGCCACCATGAGCTTGCTGTGGTGCTCGGGCAGCGGGGATGTCATCGAGGACTGGTGCCGCTGTGACTCGAGTGCCTTCGGCGCTGACGGGCTGCCCACCTGTGCACCTCTCCCACACCCAGTGTAGGTGCCCAGCCTGGTTTTTCGGTGTGGTGGGGCTGTGAAGAGGTGGTTATGGCCAACAGTGTGGTGGCAGGAGGTGGTGGGGCTGTGTGCCTATATGGGACAGGTTTGCAAACTGATGGGTGACCTGGGAATTGGGCGGAGAGTACAGAGTTGCAGTGTCTTTTCTAAGTTCAGCTGAGGACTGTGGAGCTGGTTGTGGATCCATCCTGGTAAAGCAACCATAAGGAGTGAGTCCTTTGGACCAACGTGCCCAGAGCCAGGAGGGGAAATGGAGGGGGAGTAATTTCTCTCCTGAGGTTGCAGTCTCTGGTGAGTTAACGGCTTTGAATCCCTTTTGTTGTGAGAGAGTAATGCAATAACTGTCCCCCAGCCTGCGTCTCTCCACTGTACATGAGCCCAGCAGCACACTGGTGGTACTGGAGTGGGGCCACTCGGAGCCCCCCATTGGGGTGCAGATTGTGGACTACCTCCTCCGTCAAGAGAAAGTCACCGACAGAATGGACCACTCCAAGGTGGAGACAGGTGAGTGGGGACTCCACTGTTTCTCTAGGGAGAAGGGGATGGAGATGTTAGAAGAGAGCCTCTGTCTTTGTCTTTGCAAGGGGATGCTGCAACAAATATCCTGCGGAAGAAAGAGCAGCTCTTCTCCTGCCCACTGTGCTGCAGAAAGGGGCAGCTCCATACCACAGGGATGAACTTTTCTGGAAAAGCAGTGGGTCCAACTTTACAGCAACTTCATGAGTTAGCCTTGGTCCCCCGTGTCAGCAGGCAGTGTGGCAGCAGGCACAGGCTCTCCACAGCCCCAGGGACGCTTTTGTCATCACCAGTGGCACATCCTCCCCTCTCTCCCTAGAGACGGTGCTGAGCTTTGTAGATGACATCATCTCTGGTGCCAAGTCACCCTGTGCCATGCCAGCCCAAGTGCCTGACAGACTCTCCTCCACCATCTCCCTCATCATCCGCTGCCTGGAGCCCGACACCACCTACATGTGAGTGCCCTGTGCCATGCCCGTGGCAGTGCTTACATCCTGACCACGGCCATCCTCTTTGATGTGGCCTGTATTTCCATGTGGTCTTGGGAGCCCAGAGCTTTGTTTTTTTCCCTTTCTCATCCAGGTTCACGCTCTGGGGAGTTGACAACACAGGAAGACGTTCCAGGTCAAGTGATGTGACGGTCAAGACACCCTGCCCTGTGGTAGATGATGTGAAAGCTCAAGGTGAGATGGAGGGAGCTGCTGGACTGGGATGCCTGGGACAGGAGGGAGTTCCCCCTTCCAGCATGTCTTGTACCCTGGCTGTAACACCTCCTTTACCCATAGTAACCCAGAAGCTGCCCCATGGTGTGGAGGGCTGAGATGAGGGGCTGCAGAAGGCACACATCCTCTCTAGAAGCAAAAGTGAATAAATGGTGTTTCACTAACACTACCTGATGGCATCATCCATTTCTTTTCTTAATTAGACCAAACTGTGGGAAGCCAACCTGGACTGAGTCCAGGGAATGCCATCTAGTCTCCTCTGTTGCTCCTCTGTTGGGACCTTGTCCTGATACAATGTAAATCATAACTCAGTGGACAAATCTTGGTTCTGGTCCTGGTTTCCCTAGAACTGAACTTTAGCCCCGGCAGGCTTTATTCATTCCTTTCCTTGCACCCCACTGAACATCCCCTGTCCTTCTGCCCAGAAATAGCAGACAAGATCTACAACCTCTTCAATGGCTACACGAGCGGCAAGGAGCAGCAGACAGCCTACAACACTCTGCTGGACCTGGGCTCCCCCAGCCTCCACCGAGTCCTCTACCACTACAACCAGCACTACGAGAGCTTTGGGGAGTTCACCTGGCGCTGTGAAGATGAGCTGGGGCCCAGGTAGGCTCAGGAGCTGAGTTGGTTAAGCAGGCCTGCCCACCAACAGGCTTGTCCCTCATGGATAGTGGTCCCCAGGAAGGCATCCCTTCAGCAAATCCCATGATATGATGATGGATGACAGACCTTAGAGTGTCACAGTGAGGTTTCTGTTTTGCTGGATGCTGTGCATGTGCAAGGACCATTAACACAGGACAAAGTGGAAAGTGGTTGACTGTTGTCAGCCCAGCATTGTTGTCCATCCCATCAGCTCCATACTGTCTCTAGAGTTTGCACAGCATGAACATTTTAGGCCAGAGTGGCAAAGGGATGGGATTCTCTTTTTTCCTTTGTAGCTGATGCCACACGCAAAAAGGCAGAAGGCCTTGGAAAAATAACGCACCTTTGAGGGATGGAGATCAGATTCTGCTTTCTGCCTTTTCCTAGGCTTTGGCTTGAGCTGAATGCACCTCTGTGTGCTGAACTCTGAAAACCTGTGATCCCCAGCAGACAGAGGACTGACTTTAGATCCAAACTGTGCATTTCCTCACTTTTGATCCACATCTGTGGTTGTGTGGGGGTGACATGAGTGTTTTTGCTGCCCAGGCACTGCTGAGCTGCCACAGCAGGTTTTGGAGGAGGTTGTCCTGAGCTCTCCCTGTCTAAAATAGTCTCTTTGTGCCTGAGTAAGCACAATGTCTCCTCTTCAGGCTTCTCCAGGTCACTGAAGCCCCTCCAGCTGCCTGAGAATGTCCCAGGCTTGTGGAGATAGCCAGATGTTCCCTTCTCCCGATGTTCTTCAACATCTGCATTAGTCTGCGTGGTTTCCCAGTAACGTGGACATTTCCAGTCAGTTTAGCAAGCTGGGCTGAGAGATTGCGTGAGTTGCAGTGGTGTTTCATAGCATCTGGCCTCCAAAGAACCAGAGCTGTGACCTCATCTGGAAATCAGGGTCACTTTCAAATGTACATCAACAAGAGCTCCTATGCATGAAATTCATGGCCTTTGCCTTACACCCCACACCTGTGTGGTGCCCCACACCTTCTCTTGCTGGTCTCACCACTGTCCGTCTTCCAGCCCTGCTTCTCCAGGTGATCACTTGTGTACTTCTAGCAGAGAATAGGAGATTCTCTGTGTACATTCTCTGTCCTCCAAACTTCTGCTAGGCAATCAGACTCAGCAAATAGGTTGTGCCTATCTTGCACTTAGTGCCTTGGACTTGTCTCCTGGAACAGCTTTGGTGGGAAACTCCGGGGAGGCCCTCCATGCCCTGGAGTGGAGATGAGGTCTCTTCTCTTTCCCCTTTTCCTGTTTATGTCCTAAGAAATGTGAGCTCTTTGAGGCAGAGCCTCAAAGCTCAGTAGCAACACTGCAGCACATGGAGTCTTTTTAAGGCAGAGGCTCGCAGCAGCTCCTCTGCTCAGGGTTGCCTCATTCCCCCCACACCAAGTGGAATCAGCAGACTTGGACTTTAGTCTCACCTTTGTCTTGATGCCAGCTGTGGGGATGGCGCTCTGTCTCCATTTCCAGATGTGAAATCCAGCCGCAGTTTGCACAGACCATCTGACATCTGTTGTGGTGATTTGCATGAGGAGCACATAAAATTCCTTACATGACAGACTGGAGTCGTCACAGAGCCGCTGCCATCCCTGAGGCTGAGTGCTGCCACTGCTGCTCTCTGCCCCAGGGAGGAGAATGGGCACCAGCCAGAGCACGAGATGGAAGCTGCCTCCTCGAGCCCCGTAAGGCAGAGGTGCACTGCCATGGAGCAGCCAGGAATGCCACCGAATTACCCAGATGATGCCATTTTCTGTGTGGATCTATAAGCCAGAGGGTTAATTGCACCCTCTGGAAATGCTGGAGCGCTTAGGATAGGATGACGCAAGTTGCTGATGAAGTGTTTGCAGCTCGCACTACTTGGAAAGAGGCATTTAGGCAGCTGCAGCGGGTTCTGGTGATGACAAATCTTGGAAAGCAGACCTCCTGTTTGATCGTCTGCGAGGGCGAAGCACCCAGACTGGTGGTGACAGGACAAATCACTTGCAGATGACATTATTTAGCCAGCAGACAGTGTTTGTTTGACTGTTACTGATGCTCGTTTGAAGTCGGGGATGCGGACCCACGCGACTGACTCTACCATGTCCCTCCTCCTCCACACGTCCAGGGCACCTCCTACCCTGCTCATTTGTGGTGCACTCAGCTCCCTTCTTGGCAGTGCTGGCTGCTGGACTGAAGAAGCATAACTTATTGTGAGTGCACAGATAGTCTGAGGCTACAAAAGCAAGCTGCTCCCTCACAGTCCAGGAAAGGAGGCAGAGAGTCCTGGTCTTTGCATAAGGAAAGGAAATGGAGGAAAAAGCAAGCAGTAAGTGGAAGCTGGATTTGATGCAAAGCCTAGTGAAGTCTGGTGGTGCCTACGGGCTTTGAGCCAAAATCTGTGGGATTGTATCAGGCATTCCCCTGAGGGTACCTGTAATGCTGCAGAAGGAGAGGCACTCGTGGCACCTTGCTTAGTCAGGTGTCAGATGCAGAGACCAAGATGAGTGAGAGCTTGGCTATTTTCTCATGGCTGGCCAGCCTGTGTGGCTGTCTCCAGAGCCAACACCATGCTAAGCACCTTTGCCTCTCTGGCATGCCCTGACATGAGCTCTGGGGTGGCAGGTGTCATGTGGCTGCAGAGCTGGACAACCTTTCAGCAGCTCCAGATTGGGCCCTTGGAGCTGCAGTCACATCTGAGGTTTTCTCTCCAGGAAAGCCAAGGTTGGCTCTGACTGGACTTGGGGTAAATGAATTCCTCCTGAAGCAGTTCTCCCGTGGTGTGCCTGGCCTGGAGGGAGGTGTGGAGAGGAAGTGGATGTTCCGTCATGGTTGGTACACATATCCTGGAGCTGTCAAACCAGCCCACCCTGCTTATCCTGAGTAAGAATGTCCAGTAAGAATGTGATTTTTTCCTCCAGAAGAATGATTTGTGACTGCTGCCTGTTCTGGGCTGAGCAGATGCTGAGTTAAAGCTAGTGAGGGGAAGTATCTTCTTTTCCCTGACTATTCTAACCTACTAACTGATTTAGCTTGATATGAATATTATCCCAGCTCATCAGACACTTAAACTTTTGTCTGGGTTTCCAGGCTCATGAGATACCTTCAACATGCTTCATTTGAATCCGTTACCTCCACAGTGGCCACATTCCCTGGAGATCACCCAAAGTGTGAGACAAATTCAAAATGAACACAATGTGTTTTATCTGTACAAACTGATTTTCTTGATAAAAACATTGGAAGCACAGTTTTAAGAGGACAAATTTGAAAAGCACACAACTTAGATCATGTTTGGCCTTGGTTCTCTGTGCTGTTCCAATATCTCATCCAATACAAGAGGTTGTATTTTAGCACTTCCTCACTACCAGCACAAGCCTGCACTGAGGCTATGATGCCCTGGGTGTGCTGTATGTCTGTTGCAGAAGATGGATTCATCCTGGATCTCCTCTGCTTCTGTCACTTGACCTTCCCTCAAGGCTGTCTTGGCTGGGTTGTGGCTCTTAACAAGCTGCTGCTGCAGTGACTTGCCTTTCCTCATCTTGTTCTCCACAGCTGGAAGATGCGAAATGCACATGCAAAGAATCAGGGAGCTCTGCCACATCCCCTGCTCTCCCAGAGCTCTTTGGATGCGTTTGATGTATGCCACAGTATATCCCTTCTGGCTTGCACGGTGTCCTGTAGGTTTGCTAGGCTGTTACTAAATATTCTGAGTCATGTAGCAGGAGTGTCATTCACTGTACTTAAGTCTTGTGATACTGCATCCTGTGCGGATCATAATTTTTATCTCACCTTCAACCTTCCATGCAGACCCTCACAAGCCAGACATGACATTCTGGCTTGGATTTTTTTTTTTCCTTAAATCTCCCTCCTCCTCAGTGGTATCCTGGCATGCTGCTCCCAATATTGTGCATTTCTGGCACTGGAGAAGTTGAGGATGCCCCATTCCAGGAAATGTTCAAGGCCAGATTGGGACTTGGAGCAAGCAAGTCCTTCCACTTGGTCAAGTGGAAGGTGTCCCTGCCATGGGACAAGGGAGTGGAACAAAATGATCTTTAAGGTCCCTTCCAACCAGACCATTCTGTAATTCTATGATTCCTACACCAAGCCATGAGTGACCAGCACAGTTCTTGAATATGCAGCACATACCCTTAATGGAGAGGACACACATGGTGACATTGTTCTGGGCTGGCCATATATGTCATGCCTGACACTTCTTAGCATTTATCCCCACTGCCTAAATTGCTGTTGGCTCCTGGTTTCCCGTCCTGTTATATTTGGATCCAGTAGCTGCAACAGTGACAGGTGGTGCCACTTGGGTCCTTGGTGATGTCCACCCCAAGGGGTGCTGGGGGTTTCACAGCTACACCTCTGACTGTCTCCTTAATAAACTCAGCAAACCTGGCCTTGTTGTGTGAGAGGTACAGGGTGGAAGAAGAAGAGGGAAGTGTGAGTCCCAAGACCAGTGCAGCAGGTCCAGCACTGCCATGGTGACATGGTGACATGGCCATCATGAGGGGCTGTTCTCACATGGATTTAGCTTGCACTGCTGCCTTGGGGATGGTGTGTCCCCACAGCCTCGCCATCCCTCCCTGTCCTGGCAGCATCAGGCTCCGTACAGCTGCTCTTGCATTATCTCTTCTCCCTCAAGGAGCTCCCACGGAGTCCTTAACTATCTTTACTTTTCTCTCCTCACACATTCCTCCCGCCCCTCCCGCCATCCTCTCCGTGGTGTCTCCATCACTCCCGCCACCCCTCGCTGTCCATCCCCCCTGGCATCTCCCCTCGCCCGCCCTCGCTGCAGGAAGGCTGGCCTCATCCTCTCGCAGCTGGGGGACCTCAGCAGCTGGTGCAATGGCCTCCTGCAGGAGCCCAAGATCAGCCTCCAGCGCTCGTCCCTCAAGTACCTCGCCTGCCGCTACAGCGAGATCAAGCCCTATGGGCTCGACTGGTCGGAGCTCAGCCGGGACCTCAGGAAGACATGCGAGGAGCAGACGCTGAGTGTCCTTTACAATGACTATGGTGACAAGGACTACTGAGGGTTCTAGGCACCTGCTCTCAGGCTGGCCTTCCCATGGGCGTTTCTGAGGGTTTTACATGCGGACCCGTGGAGGGGGAGGGTGTCACGGATGTTTCTGGAGGCAAGAATTTGGACTGGGGAGCAAAACCGGCTGCTCTGTGCAGAACTGACTCAGTATTAGTTTCTTCTTCAACTTGGCCAAAAGCCTTTCTAGTTAGAAGTCTTGTGGGACCCAGTTTTCTTGGTTTTGTTTTATTCATTTTGCCAAGAGGTTCCTCAGCATTTTGGAGGAGGCAGGTTGGGAGGGCACAGACCTCTTCTCCTGCCCCATCCCTGCCCTGGCTGTGGGGACTGTCTCCAAAGGTGGGGGACACCAGTCATGGGAGAAACATAGTGACACAGCCAGGATGGAAGACCAGGTGATGCAGGCAAAAATGGAGGCAGGGCATGCAGGTCAGGTTGAGATGCTTATGGTTATGGCTGAGCTAATCAGCCACTGGGTGGCCAGCAGGGTTGGGATGGGGTTTTTTGCAATTGTAGAGCACGAGGTCCTGGTGAGACCTGAGCAAGCAATGGTGCCATTGATGGGCAGAGCTGGTGTGGTGTCTGTCATCAGCTGGGGCCAAGAGACAGGGGCATTGTGACCCCATCCCCCCAGGTTCTTCTGCCATGATCAAAACCCACATGTGCTCCAAGATGCAGAGTCCTCCAGAACAAAAGCAGCTTGGCCTCAGGGCCAATGGTCAGCTGGATATTGTGAGCTTTCTTCTTGAGGGACCACATTTCTAGGAAGTCAACTCTAAAATCCTATTATAATTTTTTTTGTCACCACCATAATAAAAACTTAGAAGCACCATCAAGCTGCTGCTGAGGAGAACCCAGCTAGGAGACCAGCAGATGGCACAGACAAGATGTTCTGCACCAGACACTTGCAGCTGTGGAATAGCCCAGGCTCTGTGTCGTGAGGGGAGAGGGATGCAAGGTACCCCAGTGCTGTGGTGCAGGATAGTTTGCACAGCATGAACATTTTAGGCAGGGCATGGAGGACAGGCTTCTGGGGGTGTTTCTTGCCCGTGTTCAGGGTCACATCTGCCTCTTCCTCTGGTAACTTTTTTTTTTTTAAAGCCAGAGAGCTGGGGTTGTACTGAGACACTGGGTTTGGTTCGGAGCAAATGGTTCTCCAAATCTGTCACTGCTGATGATGCTGGAGGCAGAAAACAGGTTCCTTTTGCTTCAGCTTCCTGCCTGGTTTGCAGACGAGGCAGCTCTGGACTTGCCAGCTGTGCAACTTTGATCTGGACAGGACCGGAGCCCTACAGTGGGATTTTTACAATGCCTCTAGAGAGAAATTTCCTTTTCCTTTTTTTTCAGTCTTGGCAGGATCAGTCTTCAGCCTGTCTCATACGATTTTCTGCCTCATTCCTCCTCCTACTTGCCAAGGACATGGCTTGAATGTTTGCGTGGTGCTGGAGGGAGGTGGCTGTGCTCTGCACCCCGTCACTGCCGACAGCACTGCATCACTGTGTTTTCTCAACAGCAGTTCAGGATCTTCCTGCAGGACCACACAGTGCTGTGCTCTTTCCTTCTCAAGGGCAGACATCTCTCCAGGGGCAGCTGGCCTGGGCTGGGGAGCTGCTGGGAGCAGCCACCAGCAGTCAGCATGACCTGGGCACCCCCATGTCATTGCTGTAATGGGTGTGTCTGGCAGGGGTCATCAGGCAAATGTTTGCCCTTTGCAAGAAGGAAGTCTTCTGGATCCTTTTGGCTTTTTTCCTCATGTGTTTGTCCTTATGTTTTGATGTGCCTGGTGCTGCCGAGGGCTTGGGGCTCAGATTGAGACCAGTGCCTCCTCCATGCACAGGTATATATGGGCAGGTGATCTGTACTGAGTCATCACTCCTTTTCCTTTCAGCTGGTGAGACTCTTGGCCAAGACACTTCAGTTTATCCTTTTGCTTATCCCAGCAGATGCTGAGATAACTTTTAACTTCCAGCCAGGCAGCCATCCAGCCATGGGCAAAGGGCACCTCTGCTCAACGCCTCAAAAGGATGTTTGAACCAAGGCTGCTCTGGCCCAGACACCAGCTGGTTTCTCGCCAAGTAATACCGTGTACATGGCCTTTATGTGAAATGCAGACTGTTTTCCTTTGGGTACCAGACTCCTCTCTTTTATTGCTTACTAGGTGCAGCAGCAAGGACAGGAGCAGTGCTGTCTGCCAGCCACTCGCTGCCAGGAAAACCCTGGACACCTCATGCATTCACACCTGCCTAGGTTACTTTTTCATCTGGTCCCAAGATTTACACTGAGGCTCTGCAGATATTTCTGTTCTGCTTCTGTGCTGACACTTCAAAGCTCTTGTATGGGCAACCAAAGCCCTGCAGCATCATAAGCCAGCTGGGCCAGACTCTGCTCCCTGGGTCCCGGCTTCTCCACGGGCTGGGCTTTGGAGAGTGAGGGAAAAGCCATCCCTCCAAAGTGATTTGGCAGCACCCTTGCACAGCTAGAAGGCGCTCAGCATCATCCTCACCCTGTGACAGACTGTGCAGGCTGCTGGCAGGGCTGTGCTCTGCCGATTTGCCCGCCATGGTGCCCCTGCAGCTACCGTGCTGGCAGGGCCTGCCAGCGTGGCACATCTGTGGGGCCATTTTCAGTGACCCTGGCTTTGTGAGGGCATCCTTCCTGGTTTCCTCACTCTGGCTTTGCAAGTCAGAGCCTTGCCCAAGCTTGGATTTTCTTGCTCAAGTCTCTCAGCTACCACACGAGTCCCTCTCATACAAATTCCAGCAGCTGCCATGGGGGACCAGACCAGTCCACCATGGGGGCTGCACCATGGCTGTGGATCTGGCCTTGGTGAGGTGTGTCGTGTAGGGCTTGCTCACCCAAAATAGGTGTGCCCTGGTCTAGTGGAAGGTGTCCTGTCCATGGCAGCAGGGTTGGTACCAGATGATCAATAAGGTCCCTTCCAATCTAAACCACTCTATGTCTCTGTGATTCCCTGCAGAGCTGACACCATCCACATCTGCTGCAGGGTCCCACTGTTGGGCCTGCACAATATTTTCTCTCTAGGACTCCCAATTCTTCCCAAGCTGCCAGCAACATGAAAACTGTTTTCCAGCCATTTCTGCCACCTCCTTCACCCCTCTGTCCTTTCTTTTTGCTTTATTTCTGAATTAATGAGCAATCATTCACCTGAGATGAACCTCTGGGTTGTTAACTTTTCTTTGCTGCGTCCGTACCCCTGTAATAGCATTACTACCTTTTCCTTGTCGTGGAGTTATTTAACATATAAAGACAGTTTGGTCATTTTCTTTACAAAAATGGCTACAATTCATGTTCCTTGATGTTCTATTAAAACTCTAATGTGACGTTTTACTACTGTAGATTGAAAGTAGGGTGCTTTAGGGTGAGATAGCCATGTGGCAAAGAAATACAAAACCCTTCTGGATTACTTTAAAAAAAAAGGATAAAAAAACAAAGGTTTTAAACAACAGCAACAAAAATCATTGTAACACTATGTAAAACTCCAGATGATAATTTAACTGACTATTAAACGGAGCTGTTAGTAATCCCTGGCTCTGGCAAACTGGAGTGTTTGTTTATAGTTTTGGTCCAGTTGATGTCATCTTTGGTTGCAGATGAAACACTCCCAGCCTTTGAACTCGGGTGAGTCTTCACACAAGTTTAGCATTAGCCTGTCTGCCCACTGGGTTAGCCAAGTCCCAAACCACTCAGCACACACAGATGGAGCCCTGTCCTCCGCCTCGGCTTGCCCACCTGCTCTGACATGGGAACGTAATGATCAATCCAGTCACCTTTAGTCACCTTTAGGGGAAAAACTGCAGTTACACGTCCTCAGCAAAGGGTCTCTCAGTCCTTGATTTGCAAACCTCCACAGAGGCTGGGAACTTGGAAGCAGAGTCCAAAAAAGCTTCTTCTAGCCATTCTTTTAGTATATAAGGTGGATGGCATGGTGCTGTCTCGTGGTCAGACACTCCTGGTTCATCTAGCAGGCTTTTGACAGAGGACTAGCAGCAACATGACTATTAATGTCCCACAAAGAATGTGAAAACCAGTGCCTGAACAGAGATTGGATCTGCAAACAATGCCAAAAGCCACTTACAGTGCTGTGCTGTGTCCAATGGTCAGGCCACCAGGACTCACAAGGGCGGGTCCCTTGGCCAAGCCCAGTGTGTACTGCCACCTGCCCTGCCAGATGGGTGGAAGACCCAGGGAGAGCCTGGGCAGACAGACAGGCAGACAGACAGGACACTTGGGAGGACACAGCAGGGATTTAGGGGCTATAGCACATGAATCCATAGGAAACCAGACTTCATCAAGTCTCATGGAACAACTTGATTTTTTTTTTTTTTAAATTATTTTCCCAGTGCTAAATTGCAGGAAAATAAGCTAAAAATACACCCAATACTTTCCTTCTGCTATTTTCCATGCAGTTAACCACCACCTCATTGCACAATAAGCTGTGGCTATGGAGAGAGATGGAGGAGGAGGAGGAGGAAGAGGAGGAAGAGGAGGAGGAAGAGAGGAGAGGGTCTGTGTGGCAGCAGGGTGTGCAGCTGCAAGCCCAAACTGCTGTGTAAATATTTCAGCACAGCTGGCTCATCACAAAATCTTCTCAGGGTCATTTGGCCTGCAATCCACGGGGGTTTGGAGAAAACCACCCTAAAAAAGGGTGAAGTGGACTGAGAGGGCTACGTCACCAGCACATTGGTAGGTTTTTAGGAAGGGTTTGGTAATGTGTTCGTTGGTTCCTTTCCAGAGTGCATGATTTGGGGAGCTTTGCCCTAGAGAGGACATTTGATGTCACCAGGGGATGCTGTTCCTCCTCTGGGACTAAGTCTCTGTGCAAAGATCAGACATGAATAGAAGACCAATGAGGAGCATCAAAGATGGCTGAAGGAGGAAGAGTGGGGTTTAAACACAGGGCAAGGGCTTTTTGGTGTTTCTCTGTCCATAGGTACAAAATTTACCTGGTCACTTTAAAAAAATGAAAAAAAAATCCCCAAATCTTAAAGCAACTTTATTGTCTTGGGCTTCAACTTTCTTGCCAGGATACCACATGGTCCTCTGGCTCTAGTGTGGGCCACCTTCTGTTCCCCACCCTCAGGGGGGTGAGGTGTGAACATACACACACACACACACACACACACACACATTTCCCTACATTTTAAGTGGATTAATTACAAAAAGTGACCAACTTTGGACCAGTTTGTAGCGTAACCAGGAGAAGACCTTCTGCAGCAGTGTTCTTGCAGCTGGTGGCACAGCAAAAGCTGCCTGGGTGGCAGCCTTGAATTAGGGGGTGGCATTGGAGGTGAGCGTCCCCCCACACCCAAAACCCAAAGAAAATCTCCAATTGGGCTGCGACTGTTCTGGGAGAGTCTGTGGTTTGGGAAGAGGAGAATATATCAGACCAAGAGTGTCGGGACAAGCAAACGACCTCCCTGGCGCCCTTTTGGGTGAATCAAGGAGGCAAGAGAGATGGAGGATGAGAAGATTATTTATTTTTCATAGATTTTTATAAAAAATAATTATCAAATACAAAAAAATAAAAATAGCAGCAGCCTTCGTTGTGAAGAAAATCCTAAAGGGGACAAAAACCGCTCAGTGTTGCTATAGAAGAACAATATTTCAGTACGTAGAAGCTGTCTGGTCATGAGAAGCACAAATGTCTACCAGCCAAGCCATCCCATCCCAACCCCCCAGTTCCCCTGTCCATGAGGCACAGTCTCTTCCCTGCACACACAGGTGAGCAGAGGAAAAAAACCCAGTATTTTCATGCCACAAGGATACAAGTTTGGCATATAAACACACAGGCATCCAGGTAATGCTGACACCAGGCAGGGAAGGGTTTGAAATTGTCCTTCTGCATGTCATGTTCACCCCATGTCCCCACTGTCCCCACCTGTGGGGGGCTGCCAGAACCCCATTCCTGCTGTGTTGGAACCCCTGGATCTCTCCTTTCCTGCACTGGTGGAGCAGGATAGGCTGCCTGAGCTGCACATCCTGGGGGTGTTGGGTCAGCTATTATTTGAATTTCCTTGGGTTGCTTGACAGTTGTTTTTTTACTGAAAAGTGGATATCTGACAAAATATTGCTGCTATATGACAAATGACAGTGAATTTTGGGGTGGTGTCACCTGTGCATGATGAGAACAAAAATGTACGTGTCCCAAGAGAAGATGGGGCTCATTGCCCCCCACCTCTCTTCAAATCTCTGCCTAGGCCAGATGGATGGGGACACTTGGGGTCAGGAAAGGGCTTGGAGAAGGACAAGGCATCTCCTGCCTGGATGCTGGCAGGATGTCTGAGCACCTCTGCCCCTACTTGGATCCTCCAGTGAAACACAACCATAGGAAATTCCTGACAAAATAGGACAGAGTAGAGCTAGTGGAAGCCAAACGATGCCTTGAAAATTCCTGGTCTCTCCACACCGTGTCACCCTCTCTCCACTACTCCTTCACCAGACAAACTCTGGCTCGAAGCCTGTATCCAACAGCACGGGCCATGGAGGCAGGACACAGCCAGGCAGCCTGGAGTCCTTTAGTTCCAGCCTGCAGCTCACTCGGGGACTCTGCAGTGAGTTCCTACTCTGTGGTCCCTTTCTCTGCTCTCCTCTCCTCTTTCTATCCCTATTCTCTGCCTCTTTACAGCACAAAACCATCAGCGATAATCCCAGCTGGAGCCAGGCACCTTCCCTGTTGCTGCCTTTATGTGGCTGGGTCCAAGCTGAGCTTCTGGGAATCAGTTATGGGGGGCAGAGTTTCTTGCTGGGCTTCTTTGAGGCCAGAATTGAATTTGCCGATTTTCACTTAGTGCCTATGGGAGCAAGAGCCTCTTGGAAGTCAGCAAGTGTATGTCCAGTGTGAGGGGCTGGGACAGAGATAATAATACTGCTAATACTAAGGAAAACCTCCATGAGAAAAGATGATTCTCAAAGTCTCCTGACAGGTTTGATTTTTTTTTTTTGTGTCCCCTCCGAGAGCTGCTGACAACACAACTCAGTTGGAGCTCAGACGTGGGGGAAAGAAAAGAAGGACCACCTCAGCATCCGTCGTTCAAGCATCACACAGCCACACTGGTTTGGTCTCTACATCCAGTTGGATGTGCAGTGGCTGGGGGAGTGAGACAGAGAGGGAGCATGCTGAGTCTTTGCTCCTATTCACCATGCAGTGATCCCCATGGACACATAACCCTGTCCAGAGGGCTCGAAAATAATGTGTGATGGATGCCTGTGGTGCCCTTGGAATCTGCTGTGCTCACTGGGATAATTCAAGGGCACAATAACATTTTTTCTCAACCCCAGAATCCTGATCGTGATCCACACCCTAAGCAGAACAAGGCAAAGCACTGGCAAATACCAAGGGCAAAACTTGGTCCCCACAAGATGCCCAGATTTGAGGTGGGAGCCTCCATGCCTGGGGAGCTCTCTCCTAGCATGGCCTGGATGTTTGGCTTCTGTCTCCGTCCTCCTTCCAGCTCCCTCTCAGCAAGGAAAGGGAAANTTATATATATGTATATAGATATAATTAAGTTTAAATATTTGCAGAGAGATCACAACTACCTCGACCTTGCTAAAAGAAGTCTGTACAGCAGAGAGAGGTGAATAGTGACAAAATCCAGAGCGAAGACAGACACCCAGGAGCCGGACCAGGACAAACATCCGTGGCAGCACCTGGGCTCTCGGCGTGGACGGACCCTAGCCCAGCGTGTGGCTGAGGCGGCACCAGACCCCCGGCTGAGCACCTCGTGTGGGTTCTGGAGGGAGCAGCGATGGGGAGGGGACCACATGCCCGCCCTCCTGGGCTGCTCGGTGGCCCGGACCCAGCCCCTCCGTGCGCGGCCGCCACGCCCGGCCCGGCTCTCCCTCACGCTCCTGCCCCTCGCCCCCGCCATTCCCACGGCCCCGCCGCTGCCCCTTGGCTCCTCCTGACCGAGAGAGGCCCCTCATGGCGCCGCTATTGGTTCTCCTCGGCCGCCGGGTCGCGGCACGTGCACTCGTCCTGGTCGCAGTCAGCAGCAAACGGGATCACCTGGGGGAACAAAGGGACACCTCAGCCTCCGCCCTGGGACACCCCAATGCCCCCACAAGGCCTGTCCGCCCTGCTACGGACAAACAGACATTTCGCGCTGTGCACTGTTGCTGGCACTGCCAGGCTCCGCGGTCACTGAGGAATGGGCTCTGATACAACCTGTCCCCGTCTGAGTTTTGTTCTTAGCCTTTTCCTTGTTGTTAATGTGTTTCAAATTTTGCAGCCAAAGGTCGGGTTGAATCTTGTGCCCCAAATGTCAAACCCTGGGAAGAAGTGTCCCCTGATGGGTGTAAGACATTGAGATTAGGCCTGGCACTGGTGAGGTGCCTCCAGATTGAAGTTTTACTTTGGTCCCTATTAGAAAACTCTCTTCATCCATGTCTGAACCTGTGGACCTGATAGCTACTCCTGACTCTTCCAGCAAAGCATGAAGACAACATAGCCTTGTCTTCTGCAGCTCTTAGAGGAACTCAACCAAGCTCTCAGCTGCACAGCTGACCTCCACACTGCCCGAGATAAAAGCCAAGGTAGGTGCACTGTCCTTTATGCGTTGTGGATTAAGGAAAGCCAGGCAGGATGGAGGCTCTGTGGGCAGGAGCAGCCTTCCATGGGGCAGGCAGTGGGTTCATCTAGGGCCACTCACGAGCTGTGCAGCTCTGAGACACAGGTTGGGAGGCTCATTGCACATTACTTTCTCTACAACAACTGCATGTGACTGAGCAAGCCTGTGTCCCCTTAGCTGGTGGCAGCAGAGAAAGGAGGGAGGGCATACACTGAGCATCTTACTCTTCGTTGACAGTGGCCTGGTAATGAGCCATGAGAGCTGAGAAAACAGTTTCCTTCAGAGGTTTTATACACACCAGGCTCAGAGCCAGGAGTTTTTCTTACTGTGAAAACACATTTGATCTTTCACAGACTGGATCAGTAAAGGAAAGGCTGGAGTGCTTTGGGGATTTTTTTGATGTTTAAACCCTGTATTTCTCCATCTGCCTTAACAGGGATGTGCTGGAGGCTTGTTGAGCGGAAGATCTGGGACCTGGGGGGGATGCAAGCTGGGTCTGGGTCTCCTGAGAGCCATGGGAGTGAACCCACCCACTTTCCACTGTGATCCCATCCTTTATTTTGGCCATGCCTTGCTCCAAGATGTCATGATATTGTTGTGGGGATTTCACTCATCACTTGGGTGTAAAGCTTCTTCTTTCCTATCTCAAGTGGATCTTCCCAGGATTTTATTTTTCCTTTTCTCTGTGTATGTATGCGTGATGAAAGGAGAAATGATTCAAGCTCCACAACAAAGATGAGAAGATCCAAATTCACATATTTTCGCAGTGAGAAATTATTTCATGCCCTGTGATTTGTTTTGCTGTTGGATATGATTAGGAAGAATGGGCTGCGAGTGCTGGATAGCAAGTTAGGTGGGAGGGAAGGTTGTGATGGGAGACAAAGAAGGGTCTGTGCAACCCCAACGCCAAGTTGCTCCCTCTACACTGTTCTTCCCTCCTTCCCTCCTCAGAGAGGGAGGAAAACATCACGTGTAGCAGATGCCAGTGGACCATACCAAAAATCCCCTGAGACAAGTCAATTACACAAGGTGACTTCTGACTCACCATAGCTAGCACTGTGTCCTGTGGAAGTAATTTCTTTGGGACACATTTCCCAAAAGGAGAGGAAATCCCATGAACCTCAGTGGGAGCTGGGCTGAGGTTTCAATCCCGCTGGCCTGAGTCCAAACCCCGCTCTTAATCAGTGTGATGATGTCCACCAGCTTCAGCTGGCTTTGGTTTAAAATCGTGCGTTTGTTCTCCGTTCATGGGAGAATTACACTGCAGGCTTGGTTCCACAGCCAGCAAAGCCAAAGAACGTAGCTAGCAGTCACTCCTGAATCCACAGACCCAGGCCAAGGCCACGGGAGGTGCTCTCTTACCTTCCTGGAGGAGAGTGTGGAGGAGCAGCAGTCCCCGCCATCGTACTGGCAGTATGCCCGGTTGTTGATGGTGTCACACCAGCCGTCTGCTTGGAAGGGCTACGGCAGAGGAACAAGGCTTTGTGAAAGGGCATTCAAAAGCATAAGGTTGCTCCCAAAAGTAGAGGCCCCAGGTCCTCAGCCAGGCCCCTGTGCCCACTTCCACAATACACAATGCCCTCTTCAAAGCTAAAGGGCACCAGATACCACAGCTGGTGTGGATGGAGCAGTAGGTGTTCCAAGGGCAGCAGCTAGAGGACCGTGGAATTATGTCAGAAATGTTAAATGGCATGAGTAGCAGTTCAGAAGACCTGTTTATTGTTGTTTAGTTACATGAGTCATCTGATCAGAGAAGAAGCAAGTGGGGCTGAGAAGCAGCCAGCGATGCTGAAAAGTTATCCTGTGCAAGGGCTGCGACCACAACGTGCATGGGAAGCACTCGCAAGGACACGTCAGGAGCGGTCAGCAGCCAAGGTTTATTTATAACAGATCTGCACCAGCACTGCCAAGCAGCCACTGAGCTAGCTACAGGATGGAGAAGCCATTCGTTCATGGAGCGATTAGTAATGAAATGCTTCTTTCACTTTGGGCTCTGAGATGGTGCCTACTGGCCCAGCAACCAAGGCTGACCTCCAGGAGGACGTTTTCCATCAGAATTGTGGAATCGTGGAATTCTTTTGGTTGGAAGGGGCCTTAAAGACCATCTCATTCCAACACCCCTGCCATGGGCAGGGACATCTTCCACTAGACCAGGTGTCCAAGCCCTGTCCAATCTGGTCTTGAACATTTCCAGGAATGGGGCAGCCTCTGGACAACCTGTGCCTGTGTCCCACCACCCTCCGAGTAAAAAATTTCCTCCTAATATCTAGTCTAAACCCACCCTCTTTCAGTTTAAAGCCACTACACCTTATCCTATCACTCCAGGCTCTTGCTGGAAGTCCTTCCCCAATCCTAGTGTAGCCCCTTTTAGTCCTGGAAGGTGCTTTAAAGTCTCCACAGAGTCTTCTCTTCTCCAGACTGAACCGAAACCTGGCTATCCCGTTGTTCATGGAAGCAGCTGACCCATTCCATTGGATCTGGTTGGCCCCAAACATCAACCGAACTCGCAGAAATGCCCAGACTCAGCCTTTGATGATGGACACTCACATGTAGCACCCTTGAACTGAATGAGAGCCTGCTGAAAAATGTCACTGCACCGTAATAGCCCTGCACCCACTGTGCCAAAGCCAACATGTGGGCCTGGTGATAATACCAGTAATTCACATGAAAAAACCATGCCAAAACCAGAGAACCCGTGTGGCTTTTTGTCCTTGTGACTCACAAGGAACAGAAATGGGCTCAACACAGGCTAATAACAATTTAGGAAGTAGCAGCAGGGATTATGGCAAACCACCAAGTCTGGTCTCTGCTATCAGTGGCAAAGGCCACAGGCCAAATACAGGCAGCCACAGAGAGATTGCATTAGCCTAGAAGATTTTGGAGGAGCAGAAGAAAGAGCACACCTTCCTACAGCTGGGAAATTGAGGCA
This sequence comes from Phainopepla nitens, assembly GCA_013400175.1. NCBI lineage: Eukaryota > Metazoa > Chordata > Aves > Passeriformes > Bombycillidae > Phainopepla > Phainopepla nitens. The sequence goes on along the minus strand of VXBQ01011770.1, from coordinate 376,597 downwards.
CAGCCAAGTCAGGTAGCTCATTCAAAAACAAGGAGGGATTTGACTCCAGTCATTGCTGGAGTCACAAACCAGGTCCAGAGGAGACCAGGATGCAATTTCTTCAAGGCAACAGTGTTAACACTCCTTGTCTACTAAAAAGCATCAGGTGGGTCTTAAGTGATTGTGGTCAAATAAGGTTTGCTAGTCTCGAAGCAGCTTTGGACACCAGGAGGGCCAGGGCAGGGATGTTGGGGCAGGCAGGTGCCAGGATGCAGTCGGGACTGGCCAGGGCCGCTGGCAGGGGGAGGCTCTTCTGGGTGTGATTTGCTTTTGCAGCCTTCCACGCGGTGGAGTTTTTCCTTGAGCTCTGCTCCATATGTCATGACTCACTGGCAAAACAACGCCCGTCGCTTTGGTAGTTTCCATACAATTATGGGGAGGTTTGCCCATCCTGGCTGCACAGGTCTGAAACGATTTCCAGATCTTGCGTGCAAGGTGGGGGGAGGACAGAGGCAGGGACAGGATGGGGAAGGAGAGGCTCCCAGTCTCTCACTACACCTATCAGAGCTAACTGCCCCCTCCTCTCACCCAGCCGGAGCCCATACCCCACCCTAAACAAATACAGGCTCCTATGGCAACACTTGTCGGGGAAACTTAACAACTCATGCTCCAAATTACATTGGAAAAACATATGAAGGGAAAATAAAAAATGACTAATTGGACTCGAGGTTCAGGAGAGCCAGGCACAGGGTTTGGGGATTTCTGTCCCTGTTCCTTGCCTAGTGTTTGGAGAACACGGTGACTCCTGTGCCTTTGCCTTACTGAGAACCTCCACACGGTCTTGTCTTTGCAAGCAGAAAGAACGAAGTAAGGTGCTGGTTACCCTCGAGAGTACAGGAGCCCTCGTACCTGCATCAGTCTCATTTTGGCCTTGCAGGAATCATGGCAATGCAATCTCCTAAAGGGTAGGTGATGTGAGAGAGCAGAACCCTGTCCAGCCTGTGCTTGAGACACACGGCTCTACAGAAAGCAATTCCAGTGGTGGGAGAAGGCACTTCGCTCACGTCTGCCACTCGCAAAAACACCTGATGATGTTTTGAGATGCTGGCAAGTAAAAGGAAAACACTGATGCCCAGCTGTGCCACATGAAGGTGATGGATGTGATCCAGGGAAATGGTCAGCTGGGTCTCAGCTGCCAGAATACGCATCCTCCACTCTGTGTCGGGGGAGGTGGGGGGGAGAGTGAGCTGGTAGAAATGTCTCTTATAAACAGGGAAAAAATGAATAAGGTAATTGCAGCAGCCGTGTTGAGTGGTGGGGAGCTGCTGGGCCAGGCGGCGTGCCACCGAGGCAGCCAGGGAGACGGGCTGTGTCAGCGGATCTCCCGCTCGGCCATCCATCTTCCTTGTTTGTTCAGACAGGAGCTGCAGCGGGGCGTGTGGCAGCACGTGGAGGTGCAGCATCTGGCACTGCCGGGCCGGAGCCCCGCGCTGCCGGCACAAAAATAGTAACGGCAAATCAAGTGCTTGGCAATTTAAATAGGCTAAAAAAACACAGGCTCTCAAAGCTGGGAGCAGGCACGGATGAAGAGAAATAATTGAAGGGGGAAAGAAAACGAAAGAGGGAAAAGTATTGCAGGCAAAGGAAGGATGCGAGAGAGGACTGGTTAGATCCCAGTGCATCCCAGCCAGAAACATCTCCGAGTGCTCAGAGGTGGAGTTTCTCTCAAGGATGCTGAGAGATGTCATGCCTGTGCACAGTATTTTTCCACAACCCTTGAAGAGTGCCCAGGCTCCATCCCTGGGGCTGTCCTGCCCAGCAGGGAGTCCCCAGGTGCCATCAGTAAGGCAGGCAGGGTCCTGGTATTTTTCTTCAAATCCACCTTACACGTAGGTTGATTCAGTGTGAAAGAGCATGAAAGGGTGCAACAGGTGCAGGAAAGATGGAGCATAAAGATTCAATCCCAGATCACATCAGTGTTGGGCATATTTCAGTGCTGCATCACTGATGTTTGATTAACATTATTTTCCAGGAATGCAGGTTTTGCTCTGGTTGAGCACACCTAAAGTCCCAGCACCTTGCTTTTGGCCATGCCCCCTTCCAGATGCTTTGGAGGAAGGTGGAAAAAAGATAAAATAATTCAGTATTCACCTGGCCAACTGTGTAACTGAGGAGCTGAAAGACTCCCCTGATCTGCTACTGAGATGGAAAGTGCTTGTCATTTCTATCTGCACACATCCATTCAAGGGCCAGATCCCAGCCTCAGGGAGTCAAGTCCAGCCTTTAGAAGCAAAATGCTTTCTCCCAGACTGGTCCTGGGCTTTGTGACTGGTGATCCATGCAAGGACGGTGCAGAGTCTGCTTTCATGGAGGTTCTAACAGCTTTGCTGTCCTTTCATTTTTCCCTTTGGGAATTGGTATTCTGCGCATCAAGCTCAGACCGCTTGCATGCTAATACAACCACATGTCTGAGAAGATGCAGCTGGTTTTGTCCTCCTCGGATGTCACTTTGAAAGCAGCCCCAGAGAAACAGGGGAACCACCATCTGGGCAGTGACCAGCCCTGGAAAAGCTGCTGCTGCCCTCAGACTCACGCTTTGTGCATCAGCTTCACCACCAGCAATTCTGCTCCTGGGACAGATGAGTCACTAGTGGTGGGAAGATGAGTTGGAAACCCCATCCCTTTGGTGGCAGGGGGATGTCAGCCCAAACCAGGTTTCACAGAACCATGGGACATGAACCTGAGTGGCCCCAAGGCTGGAGAGTGCTACAGCGGCAGGGGTCTTAGGCATGCAAGAGAGGGCGCGTCCCAGGTGAAGGTGCTGCCAGGGGCAGGGAAAGTATGGACAGGCTGCAGGAGCCCTGGGAGAGGCAAAGGATAGCTTCTCCCTGACGGATGTCTTCCCTTCCTCCCCACCTCAGTTACTAGCAAGACCTTTCCAAAAGCTCTGGGAGGTCCCTGGGAGGATCTGAAGAGTGCCCAAAGCCTTGTTAAACATCTGGTTCACTTAAAGCCCCAATACATCCACCACCCCAGCTTGGGTCCCTGAAAATTCCCCCTCCTATCCCTGTCCCAATCCCTCCAACATCCTTCCAAACCACTGCTCTCCTGCAGAAAACTGTCAGTCCTTGAGGCCAGAGGTGGCTAAAGTGATGCTGTAGCACCCTGTCCCCAGGACACATCCCTCTCCTTACACACATTCACGCTGGTGAGGCAGAGAGCCCGGTCATTCTTGGCTCTGCCTGCTTGCCCAGGGAAGTTGACTGGGAATGCAGACTGTGGGAGGAAATGACAATGTTCATTGTTTGGATTAAATATTTTTCTTGGCCCTCTCTCTGTTGCAGAGTCTTTTATTTTATTTTTTTCTCCCCCCCTTGACACCCCAAGCACATTCACTTTCCTTCTCTCTTTTTGGAGGCTCTCTGGCACAAGGAGGAAATCAGCTCTGAAAAACAGAGAGGGACAGAGAGGGAAGAGGTCTGGCTCAGGAAGTTTTTTGGGATATTTTTGTGCCCTGAGCCACTCTGAGCAGTGAGCAAGGTCTACCTGGCCCATTGTAAAGAGGGAACCAGGGTGAGCACTACCCAGAGGAAGAGACCTCTAGAAATTTGGAAACAGAAACCTGGGACCAAGTGGCCTGAAGGAGAGAAACAAAATCCTACAGACTTAGTGCTTCATTGTCCATTTTTATGTCTTCCCGTTTCTGTCCTCTGAGCCACCCCTCTCCTCCTTTTGAACTGTGGCAGCTGTCCCTTGGAGGTACATGCCTGTTGCATGGCTTGTTGGAGACACCATGGACCTGCCCCATCATCATCACCTCAGACAGAAAGCAAAATAGAGAAATTCCAACCGTTTCTGAGCCTGCTAGTGTCCCTGAGCCACTCATCAGCTAAGCATGCAGATCGTTTATACCACATCTCAGGTCTCCAGAAACATCTGCTCCAGCTCCAATGTCTTGTCCCTAAGTCTCACTACAGAAACAGAGGCTTGCTGCTTGAGAATGTTCCCCATATACCTGAATGAATGCTTCAGGGAAGAGTGGTGGGCCTGGAGGGTTGTGACATCCTGCTGACTGGTTTCAGCTCATGGACCATCACTGATACTGCCACATCACCTCCCAGCAGTCTTGGTTTGGAGCTCCAGGTGCTCTTCAGGACAGTGGGGTCCCTTGGACATGGGTTTCCTGCAAACAGCTGGGCCCATTTGAACCAGCCTGTGCTGAGGTTGTAAGGGGCTCCATAGGCTGCTGTTGATCCATCCTGGATCAGCAGGTCCTTGCTTTCATGGTGCCTGAAACAGTTTCTGTGTCCCAGGCCAGGATTTGGCTCAGACACACTTTGCTGCAGAAGTGAACGTGTGACACTTTGGACCCCTGAATGGGGATGTGTTTCTTTATCCCTCTGCACTGTGCTACTCAGAGGCCTCATGCCTCAGCAGAAACCCATCTGAAAAAGTCTTTGCACAGTCCAAGGAACAAAAGGGAAGAAAGGGATGAAATGCTGGTGTAGATCACCACATCAGAGCAGCTATTGGCTTCCATCAAAACATCCATGTGTATGATCTATTCATGGTGAGTTCCTCAGCCTTGTTCTTTTTACACCCTGATCTCAGTGCTAAGAGGAGAAGAGAAACAGGAGCAGGAAAGAGCAGGGAGAGAGGAGCAGAGAATGTTGCTGTGTGTCAGTAGTGCTTCTGGCAAGCATGGTGGCTCCCAGAGATGGTCCCCAGTGCTCACCATTCACAGGGATACTGCTGGGACACACAAGAGAAGGCAGGACTTCCCGTGCCATGAGCATCAGCCTGCCATCCTGCCCTCAGCAGCTCTCCTGCTGCATGGATTAGAGCTCCTGCCAAGCCATTTGTGCAAAATATGTTACAGGATAGAACGGGTTATGGAAAACAAGCCTTGAAAACCACAAGGGCCTCCTGACCCACTTGTATCTGGTTTCTGCCAAGTTCTTGTTACAGATCTTAAACAGAAAGAAAAACAATGTACAAGGGATGAAGGAGCTGAAGGGGAATGAATATTCGTGTTGGAAGAGCAGTTGGCTGGGCCACGCTTGGGGATGTTTATTATCAGAAACGACTCATTGATTTTTATTTCAGCGGGTGCTTTCAGTGGTTTTCCACTCTGTCTATACCACTGGCTGCACGACTGTGACTGCTGGGAGGGGGAAAGCAGGATGTGGACAGGGATGAGGGGAAGGCACCTGAACTGGAGAGGGCAGAGAAGCAGCCATGGGTCAGCACATCCCAAGCACAGGGCTGCTGGCACAGTGTGGCTGGGGAAGCTGAGGCTGCTCCCCCCTCTTTGGGGCTTCCACCCTACCCTTGCCAAAAGCCCCCCCCCATCTTTTGGGGTCCTGTGAGCCTGTTCCTGGAGGTAGGGGAGGGGCACCTGTCCCTTGTCCCTGCACTGTGCTGCTGTGTGATCATTTTATTTCCCTCTGCTTTGTCTCTTCATAAAATAATGCTGTGACAATCACACTCTATTGCGTGTGCAGGAGACAGAGATCTTCTCACTGTTCAGGAAAAGCACACCTCGGCTGAGGTTTTTGGAAGGGAATAGATGTCTTTGGGATCTTCCTCTGGAAGGCTATATCCCATGCTGAGCAGCCCACATTGACCTGCCAAAAGCAGCACGAAAATGTACCCAGCAGGTATGTAAAGAGCTCCCCATCTTGCTTTCCACCTCCCCACCATGAAGGACTTTGCCTTCATCAGTCAGAGGTCAGGTCTGAAGCCAAAGTGACCACTACCTGCAGTCCTCACTCCTCATGCTCCCCCACCATGTGTACAAGCTGCATTAAGCAGGGTGGAAGGTAGAGCACTGCCTGGTCCAGGAGAGGAGAAAGATGTGGAATCATGAGAGGATGACTAAATTCTGGCCATGCTGCTCTGGTTGCTCTAGGGAGTCTCCTTGGTGCAGCTGGGATGCCTGTAGCCCTCATTGCCTTAAGCCTCAGAAGCACAGAAGAGAATCTTTCCTGGAGCATAGCATTCCACCAGCATCACATTTGTTCCCAGTTTCCTGGGCTGAGTTTTGCCATGGTACAAAATCAGAGACCCACAAGTCTGGGATGAGTGAGAATCAAGGGTCCCCAACCCCACGGATACTGAGGAGCAGTTGCAGTGCTGTCCCAGGGAACAAGTCTCACCCTGTCTCCCATCACATGAAAGAACAGCAGGTTTTAGGTGACACTTCCCACCATCCTTATTGCATATGCCTTCCAAAGGGTTAATTGTGACTGAGAAATGCTGGACACAAACCACAGATGCGCCTAGTGAAGGTTTTGTGCATGCTGGTGGGAAGAGCTAAGGATCCTTCAGAGTCCTTCACTACCTCTTGGATCAAGAGACTCAGGAACAACTTGCAACCACCAACAGACTTCAGTCCCTATTTAATCATTTCCATTGTAATACCTCAGGATAACCACAAAATAGAGAACAGATTAATGTTTTACGATTGTGATAACATGACCACAAGCATGAGAGGACAGTGAGACCTTGTCCTCATGCAGGGAAGACCTGAGAGAAATTCCCAGCAGCTCTTGCTCACAGCAGTGTTCTGTTCTCTGCCCATCTTCATCCAGGGCATGAGGCAGAGACCTCAAGTCGAAGTCCCTTCCAATTAACCATTTGCTACCTGCACATAATGACATGAAGCTGGAGGTGAGATTGAGGCCAGCATGTTGCACAATGTGTTTGCTACCCAAAAAAAGCTGCCCACGTTCACTCTGCTCACTGCAAGAGCAGCCTAGCTTTCTCTGAGTGCATTTGAGCAGCACAGCAGTGGTAACCCTGTCCTATGAATAACTTGGGTAAACACAGTGATGATAAAATAAGTGAACTTTTGCCCCTAAACCACATTTACAATGTGAAGCACAGGAGCCCCTGTGGTGGGAGGAAGAGGGGTGCAGATGTAGGGCATTGCACAGACTAAGAGGTCCTCTATGGCAGCCACGCTCAGGCACAGACTACTTTGGACTGTGGCAGGAACAGTCCAAAGGAGCAACCTGGATCTCTGTACGTGCTGTCTCCTCCTCTGAAGTCAACAGTCTCACTTGCTATTGAGCACAGGAGGATGATACATCAGAGGTGATCACCTTGGGATGGCTTAGGAGAACATGATGCTGCAAACACCTCCCTCACAGCAGTCAAACAAGCCACCAGGACCAAAACCACCTCCTCCCAACCCATGGTGGGGAGGAGGGGTTTCTCTCCCCCACTCCCCTCTCCTGACAGCCCCAAGCCCCCTCCCTTGGTGCCGCCATCTGTTTTTCTACTGATGGCAGGGGACGAGATGTTCCGCTGGCCCTCGAAAGGCAAAGCGCGCTCAGCGCTAACTTGTATTCCTGACGGGCTCCTGGAAGGGTTTGCATCCCTCCCTCCCTCCCTCCCTGAAGTACGTGCCTCACCGCTCCAGCTCTGGGGAACTTGGCAAGGCACAGCAAGAGAGCGGGAGGCAGATGGATGACCAGATTAACGGAAAGAGAAGGGAGGTGGGAGAGGAGTGAGAGGGATGAGCAGGCAGGCTGATCCACCGCCAGCACAGGATAAAGACGAGCAAGAGTCCCTCTAATGCCACTGTGTGGTGACCTGGACTTTCCAATATGAGGCAGAGCTCCAGATGGAGCTGGGCAGGTTGAGCCTTGGCTACTGCTCCCATGCCCCGGCCTGAAGTGACTCCACCAGAGAGAGACAGTAGGAGCTGCCAGGTGGCCTGGATTTCTGTAATGTAGGGTTGCTCCCCTCACCGAGGCATCCAGAAGAGAAAGCTTCCTGATCCAACACACACTTGGCAGTCAATGGGGAGACAACGGAATCTCCAAGGGATGACTCAGACCTGAGGTGACATGGACAGTCCACTGGAACAGCATTTCACTGCCCAATGATGGCAGAGTCCGGGCTGTTAAAGGAGATGTCTCCATTGAGGGGCTCCTATGAAATGAGAGGGAACCTGGGATTAATGTGACCCATTGACATGGCAAGTGAAGCTGAACCATAGGTGTGAGGGGGGCCACCACACAGTGAGGACAGAGTATGCAGGTTATATTCTTTCTCTACCTTGCTCCTGCTGTGTGATGCCTCCATACCCACAAGGGATTGGGGGAAGTGAAACAGCCTCTGAGAACTGCATAGTTTTTTGTCACAAGGAGGAGGGCAGAGAAGAATAGGAATGAAGATGGAAGTCAGCACAGATGAGGTAGAAACAACATTCACGAGGAGCTGAACATTCTCTGGTCAAATGGGGAGACTGGTGACATCTCCCTTCTTGCCAGTGCCAAGCAGCAGGTCCCAGAGCAATATTTTGAATGAGGCACTTTCAGTAAGAGTTACTCTTTATGGCAAGACAATGACTACTATGAAACTCATGTGTGGAAAAAAAGTTATCTAGGAAAATTTGGATTATTGGCCCAACCTTTGCAGCTTGCAGCACCGAAGGAGGAAACACAAGACATGTATGTGAGAAGTGAGGAGAAGGAAAACAGGGAGGAGGAGGAGGCTGGGAGCTGTATCACAAAGGAGAACATGAGGGTGAAAGAAATTATCTGAGGATGAATCTTCATTAGTGCTGCAGTGAGTGACTGTGACCTTAAAAATAAGCCTGCCCTGATGAAACTGCTAACAAGGAAGAAGGCACTGTTCCACAGAGGAGGATGGGGATATCTAATAAATAGTGAGATGACCTGAAGGAATAGAGGGAGAAACAAGACGACATTCTCTTTTATAAAACTGAAGGGCAAGCTCTTGTACTGATGGCAAAACATCTGCTGTTAGCTTGGTGTTCATCAGTTGGAAACAAAGGAGGAAGAGAAAGATCTGGGTGTACTTGCTGACCTCAGGATATCTGAACTGCCAGACTGATGCAACTGCAGAAACAACAGATATAGTCCTGTGTCCCATCAAAAGAGACATTTCCAGCACAAGAAACCTTTATGCAGGGCTTTGGTAAGACCTCAGATGGAAGAATATGTACTGACTGCTTGGTCATTCCTCATGAAACCATAATTGAAAGCAGAAAAAGCATTAAAAAATCTACAAGGGTGATGAAGAACATGGAATCTCTCCATCTTCTGGTGGGACACTGCAAGATTTTGGCTTAGTTAACCTCCTGTGTGCCAAGAGTCCTGCCTGGGACTGCTTTCTAAGAGTAAAGGAGGGTAACAAGCAAATAGGAAGAGAAAGAGCTCATGTCGGCTGTGAGCATATTTGGATGGTTGATGAGAGCACAGTGACTTACACTGGGACTTCAGGTACTCAGTCTCTCTCTCACACACAAACAAACAAACTGGCATTTTTCATCATTCCCTATGCGATCTCTCTCTCTGAGCACACAGACCCAAGGGGAAGCCATGGGAACCCCAGAGGAGGAAACACTAGGGTCAGTCTGGTGTACCTGAGCCTAAGGGAGAAGCCTCACAATTGTGTCAGTTTTATGTTACTTGAGCTGCACGGAAAGGGAAGAAGAAACACCTCATGCTCCATCAGCTTCTTTTTTGAAAGGACCTAGTCCTAGAGAGCACAAGAAATTCTCCCTTGCTAGCAGAACCACCACAGGGACAATCGCTCAATCATCTGGTCTGCTCTTCCACTTAAACCATCCCATTTCAAACACATTACCCCAGATTTGTGCTAAAAGATGTGGTTTAGGAGACACAGAGCTCCCAAAATGTCAGAGGATCACTAACTTCTGGTACTTAATCACCAAACACCTCTCTAGCACACAGCACCTCATTCCCCTACTCTTTCTGCCTGTCCCTCAGCAGACACATAGAACACAGACATTGAATTTGGGAAATAACTGCTGCACCTTCTGTAGACCATAAGGTTTCCTTCCTGGGGACGTGCCCCCTGCAACATTGCCCTTTCCCCCACACTTCAGTCGACAAAGAGCTGAGCTCAGCAGAGCCAGCAAGGAAAAGCAATCATTCGCATTGAAATGAGCACAAGAAAAAAATACAATCAGCAAACCCCAAAGCTATTTTTGGTGTGCAAACTCCATTTACATTTTTCCTTTTTGGTAAAAATCCCAAATTTTCAGCATACAACATTCCAAAATTTCTCCCCTTTTTCCTTTTATCCTCAATCATAATAACAACTAGTGCTTGACAAAGACTGCCTATTTTTAATTTCCTTTGTGAACTGACTCCAGGCTGCCTATGATTTTCTCCTGCCTGGTCATTATTCAAAGCTAAACGAGTGGCTAACCAATTTCTGCAAGGAATTCTTTGTCTGCAGATTCTTCAGGAACAGTTTGTTTTGCATATACAAGGCTGGAAATCCTGATTGTTTGATTTGGACAGGTGTGTCACACAGGGCTTTTCTGGACCCATGTTACTCTAGAACTGTGGTTCTGGTTAGGGAAATATTCCAGCTTGGAGTCAGCTCAGGCTTTTGGGGGATACCCCTTGCCAGTGAAATCCTTTTGCTAGAATATTCTGCCCAGGCTGGCCAAAAGCAGCAGGCAAGGAAGGAAATGGGTTACTGTGCAGCTCTTGCTCCCCAGCATCATCCTGGCTGTGGGGACTTTACCCAAGGATGCTTCCTCTACTGCCTCTGCTCATTCAGCAAGCCCTGGCCCAGGTCGGAGCAAACATAAAGTCAAAGCAGTCTGATTTGTGCTAGAGCAGGTCTTCACTGCCAGAAGCTCTCCTGCAAAGAGCAGGCAGCTTGTGCTGGGGACAGTCAGGGCTTACCTCACACGACTGGATGCAGTGAATGACAGAAGGGTCTGGATGCCACCGCAGCCTGCCCGTGCACACAATGTTCTGGGAGAGAAGGAGAATACAGCAGTTAGGGGAGGTGGATTAGACAGGGAAACAGCCAGCAGTGCTTTCTGGAGATGGAGGGTCTCCTACAATACTGCATTACTCACTGTGGGGCAGAACAGCAGAGACACCCCAAAGACCCTCCCTGCACCCTTCGAGGCCAGGTAAACTCAGGGTAGCTGCACCAGGAATCCACAGACCAGGGTACATTGTTCAAGGCAGAGACCAGATACACACACACACACACGTGTGTGTGTGTCAGTGTAGATGTATATTGGTTGGACTTGCTGATTGCTTGACTTGGAAGTCTTTTCCAGCCTTAGTGATTTCTGTGTTTCTATCTCAATACAAAACTGGAAGAGGACAAAGGGAAAGGACAGGGACTGTGTGAGAAGTGGGTTTGGCTGGTAGTGCCACCATAATGTCTGACTTGGCCAGGAGCTGCTGCTGGGGGTAAGCTACAAGAGGCTGAAGTCTACCATCATGTCTCAGTGCGATGCTGAATTCACCAGCTTCTCAGCTGGCCATCATTCAGTGCCTACGACAGTTGGCTCACTGACCCCTGCTCAGGCTCTGAAAACTGCATCCTGGGAGTACTCACCTCCCCAGACGTGACTTGAAGTAGATACACCAGACCCACGGTCACTCTGAGGTTCTCACTGGTATTTACAAGGCACAAACTCAGCTGTTGCAGCCAGATGGACATAGGAGCGAGATGTGAAGGGCTCGGTTTCCCGGCCCTGGAACACACCACCCTGCTCATTTCGCTGGGGTTTGTGGGGAACACTCATGATTACACAGGGGGAAGAAAAGCCCCACCGCACATGCAATTTCCTCCTTGTAAAGCTCAGGCAGGCTTTGAAATCTGAGGCCCCATAAAACGGTGTCTGGCCTGTGAAAGTGTCCTAGGATGCCCTTCGCAGCACGGGAATTGCACAGAGGGGTAGGTGTGTTTTCTCCCAGCCTCTTGTTTGATATGTTCAGTGGCAAGACAACCGGCTCCAGCATTCCCAGGTGGCATGGCAGCTAGAGATGGGGCAGCTCTGCCCACACAGACCAGCTGCAGGTCCTTCTGTAACTTCTTTGGTCAAGACTGTGATGAGGCTGGAGCGAGATGAGGACCTGGCACTCCTCAGCCAGTGCAGGGAGGGCAGTCCCAGAGAGAGCCAGTCTAATGGGACAAAGACTGGGGAACTCCAAAGCCCACCAATTCCTGCTCAGACAAGAGGATGTGTGCATCCCAACCCCATGGAGCTGCTTTGTATGTGGTTGTTGTGCAACTCAGATGCCATTTTAGCATACTCATATACTCATATTCCAGGCTGGGAAATAAGGGCAGAGAGACAAACCTGCTCGGCTGTGGGATGCAATGAATCAGAGCTGAAAGCAAAACAGGACTGTGCCTTCTCTGAGTGGCCTGTGCAGTTCCTGGTGTTGTTTGCCCCATCCTCTCCATCTCATGGAGCATGGCAGCTCCCGGGAACAGCAAACTGTTGGAAGCTTGGGGGAGCCAAGTGGGGAGCAGAGACAGAAGCCAGGATAGAGAGGAAAACAAGATGGTCCAGGGAGAGAGCTCCTGGCAAAGGACAGAGCTCCTTCTTAAAATAGCGTCTCCTCTCCCTCCTCCTCCTCTCTGCAAAATGCCTCCCTTGCACGAAAGCCTGCAGTGGTGGTGAAAGGGAAGCCGAACGCCACTGCCTCAATGGGCCAAGCCATCTGATCCCTCAAAGGCAAGGACTCCTTCCAAGGCTCGTGCTTAACCATCCCACATGCCCCAGGCATCCTCACCCCCCCGGCAGCCGGCCGCCCTGGGTCTGATTCAAGGCAACGCACAGGAGTATCCACAGGCATGATGCTGGGCCTCCTGTGGCTTCCCAGGAGGAGGGGAAAGCATTTGGATGGGAGCACTGGCTCCTGGAAAGATTGTTTGCTTTTCTTTGTTCCACCTCCTTCCTTATACATCTCGTTTTTATTTTAAGAAATTTTACCCCAGCAGAGCTGCTTTTCGGTAAAGTCGTGCCATGAGGATCCAAACTATTTGAGCTATTTGAGCTGCTTTGCCTACAAAATGAGTAAGAGGTGGGGAGGGAAAGGCTCCCCTGTTCCAGCAGCAGAGGCACCCGGCCGGCCAGCGGGTCCTGGCAGCTGGAGACACCTTTCAGCTGACAGTGCCCTGCCTCTTCCTTGGCAGGGAAATGTCTGCCTAGGATTGCATCTCTGCTGCCAGGTAATTGGGGACCCAGGCTCATACCGTGCCAGAGGTGGCTTTTGCTCCCCCAGCATGCTGGCTGACAATAAACAGCAGCTTAACAGGTTTAAGCACACAGCACATCCTGACAACTCAGTGGGATTCTTGCATTAAACTTCATATATTGTGGTATCCTGCAATTCCTTGAAAGCTGGCTTGGGAGCCGATAACTATGCTTAACTTTGGTACAAGAGAGCAGGAGGATGCCTAGAAGCATAACAAGTGTTACCCTTCTTCACCTGAGGCAGAGATTTTGGGTTAACGCACCAGATGCAGAGGGAGGGAGGTTCCCTCTCTATGCTGCCAGCAACCCCTGATGGAAGAATTCATCTTCCCTTTTACCTGGACTCTGGTGGGCTGCAGCCGGTGATCCATTGTCTCAGCAGTGATGTTTTTGGGCAGTATGACGGGGTCACTGGGAGGAATGATACAGGAAGGAATGCACACAGCACCTGTGGGAGGAGGGAGAGCCTTGAGGACCTTACCAGGAGTCAGGCATCAATGTCTTGTAGGAGGCCACAACTGATGGTAGAGACAGACGTAGAGGGGATCCTTTTCCTACCAGCCTGGGATAGCAATTCCCTCCCCAAATCCTGAATTACCCAAGAGTCTGCAGGAGTTGTGCCCAATTCTCTTCTCCCAGATGAAAGGAAAACTGAACACAAACTAAGAGAAAGATTCCAAACTTGATGGCAGGACATGGGACCCAGCATGAAAATAAGTCTGGCCTGGATGTTATATGATGTTTGCTGACATGTTAAGAAGCCTCCTTCATAATTTTTCTACTACAGAGAATTCCCACTGCCTTCCCATGACCCAGGAAGAAAAAAAAGCTGCAAAAACCACCTTGGAAAAACCGGTGGGATCCCAGCCCTAATCCTAGCCTCACATCAGATCTGTCCTGAGCTTAATCTCAGTAGTCCCTGTCATTAAGGTGTCCTCAGCCTGGTTTGATCAGACTGGGATGACTGGTGCATTTGCTTCAGAGTGATATGGGCAGTGCTCAAGCATCCAGATGCAATAACCATGGCTGAGTGTTGCAGCTTTTCCTTAAAGTACAAAGCAACCAAGTCCTGCAGACAGAAATGGGTGATGCGGTCCCTCATCTGGTGAAAGTGGCCTGTTACACTCAATCATCACTGAAGCTTTTATGGCTTTTATCTAGGACTTGTCACATTAACCCTGCAAACAGCAACAGTAGTAGCAAGTGGAGAAACCTCAGGAAAGATGGAGGGCTACAGATCAGGAAATATTTGTGCAAGGAGCTGAGTTTGCCCTAAAGACAATCGCTGCTGCTTCTGAAAAGAGAGATGCTTAATGCTGGAGACAGCTTTAGATTCGGGTCTTGACCAAGAGTACAACCAGGGTGAGCACAAGGCTAAAGCCACCCCTGGCTCTGTGTTTATAAAGATCATGGAGGAGAGAACAGGATTTTTTTTTTCTGTTTAGTGGGGATTGGTACAGGAAGAGTCTATCTATAGTCTATTGTGACTATCAACTCTCTGGGACGACTGAGTCAACACAAAGTTTGGATTTCATCTGCCCTCACCTATGCCATGCCCCTGCTCACACTTGTACTCCACGAAATTCAGCTCCGGGGGTGGTGGGCAGGTGCCCTGCAAGCTGTCACACAGTTTGAACTCCTCTGTCCACAAGCCCTCCTTAGTGCAGACGATGGGAACCTGCAAAGCAGAGGGAGAGCAGCTGGTGTTACTCACCCTGCCTGGCCACTGCCCATCTCAGGGGGGGACAGTGCAAGGACACCCCTCCCACCAGCCACATCCAGGGAAAAGTTCCCCGAGGCAGCTAGGTTGCAGCCATCTGGTCAGCCTGTGTGCACTGACCAGAAAGCCAGCTGTTTCCCAAATGCTGCTGGATCCCACCAGAGGGAATCAGCCACACTGCTTTTGACAAGACCCTTTCCAAGCATTGATAAGATACCTGAGTGGAAGAGATGGCAGGCAGCAGCCTCCATGCCCAGGGAGGCCCCTTATGAGCACAACTGCTGCAGCAAGCTTGCCCATCATCTCAAGTGAATGCTTTCACAGCAGCTCCCAAAACCTACTGGAAACCCCTTAGTTATGCCTTCTGACCCTTTTCACCCAAAATAAGCCAGCTTGCTTAGGACCACTGCTTTCCAGGCAAGATCCCCAGCGAGCAGGTGAGCATCTCCAGGCAGTGGTACACTTTGTGCTGTATATGAGGCCCAGCAAGAACAGCTTTGGGCTTATAGAGGGTCTTCTCTTTGGTGATAAAAGGGTATTTGGCCTTGGGAATGGGTCAAACTCTTGCAGGGCCCCTCTGCACAGCAGGGCACAGGGAGCCCTGCACTTGGCAGATGCACAAAGTGTGGTCAGTCAATGTCTGCCTCTCCCCAGACACTCACCTGCTGTTCCTGCTGCTCACAGCTGAGGACACACTGGCTGTCCAGCTCAAAGCCCTGGGTGCAGTTGTACATGCCCTCGAAGACGGGGGGCGGGGGCTTGCAAACCACAGGGACACAGTGTCCCTCCTCCCACTGCCCGCTCTCCAGGCACTGGACCTTCAGGAACTTCCTGGGGAAACACAGACACCAGACTGGCCTGCAGAACCCCAAACACCACACCTTGGCTGCACCAGGCATCCCACAGATGTCAGGAGCAACCTGAAGACATCTCTCCTGGAGTACAATCATGCCCCCCATATGTAGGACTTCCCCATACCCTACAATCCCTCACCATGGGCACATCTTCCAAAGGGACATCCCATGCTTAACCAGGACCTTTTCCTCTCCTCCCTGGGGGGATTGCACTGATCTAGGAGCACTGGATGCATTTTCCTTGCACTCACCACCCCACTGCTCCCCGTCTCTCGTGGTGCCCCTAAACTATTCCCCCCACAGTCCCTGCAGGTCCTGGTCTGCTTTGTCCCACCGTCAGTAGCTGCATACTTTGCTGGATGGAGTTTGCCTCCACCAGTAAATCCTCTGGCCTGTGCCCAGCAACTCCTGAGGCTCCTCTTTGTATTCCAGCCAGATCTGTCAATCCTGCTCTCGCCAAGGGGCTGCCGTGCTGCAGCAGACCAGTACCACCCTACGCTGCTAAAACAGCCCAGACACAAACTACTTGCCAAGAAAAGAAAGAAAGAAAAAGTCCAGGAGCAGAGCCCACCCACTTCTCAGTCTCCTGTCCCTGGCAGTGATAGACATACCACATCTTTTACACAGAGGCATCAAAACTGGTGAGGCATCAGGCTGGCCGAGGACTACTCTCTTAGCAGAGGATGTGTCACCACCCTGATGGGCTTTACCTGAGCCAGAGCTGATTGCTCCATCCTTAATAAGACTTTTACCTCCACTCTGTCCTCCTTTACCAGACAGCACACCCCAGCTGCCTGCCCCTGCCCTCTCCCACCACGGGTGCCAGCAGGCAGGGCTCCAGGTGCCACGTTAGGGAGTTTATAGCCTGCCACAGGTATGTGGAGGGGGCCACCAGGGGTTAGAGAAACCTCTGGGGGAAGGCACTAAATTGCCCCTTGTTCTGAGAGGCAGCAGACAGAGCGTGGGGCCACCCATGTGCCCCCTAACACCTGGTGCAGGGTCATGACATTGTGTGGGGTCACCCAGCTGTGCTTCCATACATGGTGCAGGGTGACACAGCCTGGAGAAGCAAGGGGACCCCATTTGGACCCTGCTGCCAGACCAGCGGTGTTCCCTGTCAGACTTCGGCTGGGAACTCCTGGATGAGACATTTTAGAGATTTTTGCAGCATTCTCGTATTTTAAAATACTTGCAGCTCTTGGAGAGTTCCCTTCTCCCTTTAGAAATCAGGGATCTGTTTTTTCTCAAGACTGTATAAAGGGGCAGTGGGTTCCTGCCAAGGTGAATGTGAGCTCCAGCAGGTAACACAGAGGCAGGTAGGGTAGGGAATGGGGTGCAGCAAGTCTCTTGACACAGAGCTCTGCACAAATCATCCCTCCTGCCCACCTGAGAAGGGATGATGACTGTGGTGTGCGCACCTGAGTGGTGAGGGTTCCCACAATATCACCCCTACAGCAGCAGCATTGAATTAACTAAGGGAACTGCAGCTATGAAGTACTTCAGAAAGCTGGTAAGGCAGGAGGACTCTGGATTCCATTGCAGGCATCTGTGGTTTCAGTCCATTCCCCATTTAACTTTGTTTGCCTGCCCTTTCCATGAGGGCGATAGTCACTGCCTTGCAAAGATGTCCCCATCAGACTTTGCCTTCTCTCAGATCTGACTGAATGCTTTGCTCTGCCCAAGTTTAAAGGTAAGCAAAGGAACGTGCCAAGAAGTACTAATCCATGTTGGATGTCCAGCTCCACAAGCAGCATTTTCCCTTTCCTGAACTTCCTGGCTCACAGAGTATGATCCAGCTGCAGGACTGGGAAGGGGTAAAGCACTTGGGGGTTAGGGAGATAGAAACAAACTGGTAGTGTGAAGTCACTGCAACAGCAATACCTCAGGCACTGAGCAAACCCCTTTAAAGACCAGGAGCCTCCCAGCCACACGTGACTTTTCACTGGCCCCTGCACCTCCCTGTTGCTCTCCAAATCATGGCAGAGGCCCTGTGCCCAGGAAGGCCTGGGGAGATGGGTCAGGCACAGGGAGGACACGCTGTGGCAGCTGCAGTTTGCTCAGGTGCAGGCTGTGGTTTGCAGTCCCATCATCCTCACAGGGGCTCCTCGTTTTGATGTGGTGCTGGAGTGACCCCAGTCAGAGCCAGCGCCCTGCACGGCCTCTCACACCTCTCCCCTAAACCTCCAGACCACCTTGCTCTGGAGGCTCAACCCACTGCCAGCATCCATCCAGGGAATTAAAACACAGCCCAGGCTGACCCCGGGGTGGAGGGTGGGGTGTGGACCACTCCCACATAGATGAAATAAGCAGTTCATGTAGAAGCATGGAGAAGGGAAGAGAGGGGTTTAAAAAAAAAAAAATAAAGGCATATACATAAATACACACAACTTCATAGGAGCTTGAAATTTCTGGACCCCATCCCACCCCATAACTTCTCATCTGGGTTAGTGGCACTTCTTGAGGATTAACAAGGAAGCCAGGAAAATCGGAGTCAACCCTCCAACCAGGCAAGCCTAATGGACAGAGGAGGCAAGCAAGGGCTGTATCTGAGGTGAAAGCATGAGCACTTGCCCGGCTCCAGGAACTGAACATGCAGAGCCTGGCAGGGATCCAGCCATCTTCTGAGGCAGTCAGCTTGTGGGGAGTGAGTTTGTTGTGCAGGAATGGTGACAAATGAGCCTAAAGCCTCATTTCCTGTGGCAGGAGACTGATGGCTTCAAAAACAATTGGGGAAAGGAAAGATTTTTCAGTAAATTGAAGGAAAACTGCACCAGTGTGTAAGACCCTCCACTGCTGTGTTCCCTCCAAACAGCCTGGACAACCTAGACTGTAAATGCTCAGAGACTTTAGTGGTGGAAGTGACAGGAACCTGATTGACAGCCTGGGTTTTCTTTACCTGGCTCTTTGGCTCCCACAGCTGTGTGTGTGTTTGTCTTTTATCTGGAAGGGACAAGGCAGAGGTAATGAGTGCTTTTGTGCCCACTACACACGTGTCTGGTGCTCTACTAAACTGCAGTGCTCCTGGATTAGG
>VXBQ01011770.1:293766-357953 GCA_013400175.1 Phainopepla nitens | reverse complement strand
TGCTGTGAACTTTGTTTTGTTTCCAGTCCCCAGTCTGCTAACACCTTCCAGTCCCAATTTTCTCCTCCACATTCGCCCATTTCCTCTCCTTCTTCCATGTTCTCTGTTGTTTTTGAACATGGAGAGAAGGAAGAGGGGCTGGCATCTCCATGGAAGCTCACTGGGGACTGTGCTGGGCTCCCTTGATCTCTGGTCAAAATGCAGACTGAGACTTTCAAGTCTGCCTGAAAATACCAAAGTGGTTCTTTGCTTCATTCCCTCAAGCTAGCAGAAGGAGCTCAACTCCTCACAAAGGCAGCTTTGAGATCCCCAAATCTCTTCTCTCCAAGGAATCATCCCACAATGGGGAAGAGAAACACATCCCCTGAAGGGTCTGATCTTTTAGGTCCCCAAATTGAGAGCATCCTCTCAACATTAGAGTGCTCCTGTGAAGGATCTGCTAGCTATTATCACACAATCGTGGGATTGTTTTGGAAGAGACCTTAAAGACCATCTTGTTCCAACCCCCTTGCCATGGACAGGGAAATCTCCTACTAGACCACATTTCTCCAAGCCCCATCCAACCTGATCTTGTCTATTCCTGTCAGAAATCTGCTTCAGATAGCACTTCATGCTGGAGGCAATAGCAAGGAGCACTGCGGGGGTGATGCCCTTTCCCCCAAAGTCTCTGACCTCTGACTTTCAGGCCAGCACTTTTCAATGCTACAGCTCTGAGTAATGCTGAACATTCCTCCTTGAAAGTTCATATATTTGTGTGATCTAGGTGGTGGGTTGGTACTGCCGTGGAACAAGTTGTGCCTAAATCCAGAAAGCTCCCATGACAAAGCACAAATGCATGTGTTAAGTTCCCCTTGTTAGCCTTACTTTGGAATTAGGAGTGAAGCAGCTTGGCAGCTGGAAGCCAGGCTGTTACGTGGCCTCTCCAGGCTGATAACAGATCTCCTTTAGAAAGAGTCCAAGAAGGTTTACCCTTCATGTCAGCATTGTCAGTCAGATGAACCTGCCAGCAGGAAGGCAGCAACTTTCTGGCAGGATCTTGATTATACAATCAGTATTTCCTCAAGGATCCCTTGTTGACAAGCAGTGATTTCCCAAGGGCCTTTCCTCTCTCAGGTTAATAGACAAAAGCATCTCCAAGACAATTGATTTCTTTATCCCCTTTCTTTTCCACTTAAACTATGGGAAATTAATTTCAACTATGACCTCAGCCCCTTCTAAGCATCCTTACTGCTCCTGCAGTAAAATTCAGCTAAAAAATAGAAGTGAGGTAATTGCATGAACATCTGTGTCCAAGATTATCTTCACTTGCACAGAGACAGCTGGATGCCAACCATGGATCAGGCCTGCGTAAGGTGGGCAACTCCACATGAGGAGCAAAGCTAGAGCTAGAAGAATAATTCAAAGGAAACCTGACTGTATTTCCAAGAGTGAGCTAGTTAGTGGGCATGAGGAGTCTTCAGTGTCAGTCACAGATTAGGCTTGATTTTTGTCCAATATATAGTACATAGAGAGAGTATTACTTCCTTATGTACCTTGACACCTGTATGGCACTAAATCCTTTCACAAGGCTTGTGCTTGCTGGGTTGGTGGACAACAGGGAGGCAATAGATCAAGAACTCAGTTTTCTGAACCGAGAGAGGCAGCAGAAGACCCAAAAAACCTGATGTCCAAATCACCAGCTCAGATCCTACTTCCACACCAGCACATCAAGAACCTGCATCTCATCAGTGCTGGTTGCTTCCAGAACTCCCCACCACCTCACTTTCTCCAAAACTGGCATGATCAAAGAGATCAACATCTCACTCTGGCAGCTCTCACCCTCTCCTTGCCAGGGCTGAGACACCAGAAGGATTTCCAGCAATCCAGGAACTGACTTACTGGCTAGCAGCTACTACACCACAGCAAAGGGTTTGTACTCGTGCTGAGTGTACACCAAGAGCTCCCAATGAGACAGTACAATAACATTTACAAGTCCAAGGAAAGGTTTTTGCTTGGGCTGGGCCACTCACATGGGAGTTAATCTTCATGACAGGAAAGCAATACTTTTTCTGGATTTGTTAATGTGGTTTCTGTATTCCACCCTCAGAGATGTCCGATGCAATAGCAGCAGCAACAGTTGCAAAGGGGAAAATGCGATGTCAACACACATCGTTGTGAAAACGTAAACTGCTTCCCATGATTTTCCTTGACTTGTCTCACAGGCTGTTCAGACCCATATGGAAGTCACACACACATCAGAGGAGCCTCAGGATCTCCCAGGGGTCATCATTTTTACTCCCAGGGGTCATCATTTTTACCAGCAGTTGCTGCTGCAAGACACAGGGGGCCCTAACTTTGCAAGCTGAGTGGATCTGTTTGAACGCCTGGTGCCTGAAGTGCCACAGGCACAAAAGCTGCTCTAGAGTTTGCAAAGCAGTCCATGTGATCACTGCCATAATCATCATTTGCTCAGTTCCCTTTGGCCCAAGAAATGCTCCTAACACTGTGAAAAGCTGTTTACAGAAACCACTTCCTTCATTACAAGGCAAGAAATTTGGCAACTGCTTCCCACTGCACAACAACTCTACCCCAGAGCAAAGAAGAGATGAAGTCTGCATCCAATTAAAACTGGAAGGGGGCATTAAAAAATTAACACATAATTACCTGATTTGGGCTAGAACCAAGACTCTGGGGAGGACCCAGCCAGTGCCAGGGAACCTTTAGTGACCAAACCCAATGGGGACTTCGGCTGGAGGCGTCACAGACAAAACGCTGCTTTACCCCCCAGCATTGGGATATTGGCTGAGAGCAGGGCTAGTGAACCACCAGGAATTTTTCCCCGAAGCATCAGGAAAAATCTTCTCCCATTGAAATGCCAATGCTAGAGATTAAATTTAGCCAAGAAGCACAGCGGGTGAGATGTTAACCCTGACAGAAGGCAGCCATTCATTCTTACAGTGCCTCTGTTCTATGTTTTATCACTTCTAGGAAAGACAGAAGCTCCAGGAATCTGCCAGCATCTTGTAAATGTCTAATTACCTGGGAGTCTGTAAACACTTACTTTGGTACTAAACTTTCACAGAATGACAAATACACTGAGGTGCACAGGAAGATCTGCTCATTTCAGGTTAAAGTACTTAACACACCCGTGTGTACAACAACACCTTGTTCCCACCTGGTTCTCCCAGACCAGGGAATGCCTCTTGTATTTCTTGAAATACAAGAGTGATCTCTGTGAGATCAGAGCAAACTGCTGTGCCTTCTACCTATCAAGCCAACTCTTTGAGACTGCCATTTTCCCATCTCCTCTACTCCTTGCGCACATTGGGAGAAGGAAAGAAATGGTGATAACAGACCTGCCACAGACTTACTTCTTAGGCTTGTCTGCTGCGTTCTCAGCCACGTGGTAGCCAGGCTTGCACTTGTAGCGACAGACTGAGCCCACGTCATGGCTGCCCTGCAGGCACCGGGGCACCAGCAGCTTGGCGTTGGCCACGGCGGGAGGCGCGTCACACTCCAACTTGCAGTAGGCTTCGGGCAGGGACCAGAGACCATCCTCCAGGCAGGTGAGCCACTGGTTTGTTCCTGACCCCAAAATAGAAGCAGCAGTGTGTGGGGTTGCAGCTGAGCCAGGAATGGAGTCCTGCTGAGGGGAGCTCAGAGCAACCAGCAGATGTCCTCTTGTTAGAGTGTGTACTGATACCAAAGGGGGCAACAAACACGAAGACCATGGACTGCATCGCCTGCTTGGTCAGGCTCCAGCAGAGAATACTTGAATGCAGACAAAAGTATGGCAGGGTCAACTTCTAGAGGCTGGAGAAAGGATCTTGGTTCTGCAAACCTCCCCAAATCTTTCCCTTCAACTTGCCCTCTTTTGTGGTGCCTCAGGATAGCCAGGGGCCTTTGTGTAAGACAGCTCTCTATCATATTCAGTTCACCCCACCTTCGTTCTCCCCAAGGGCTTTTTGCAGCTTGTCCTTACCTGCGCTGATCAAGCTGTCATACCCTACTACAGATGCAGTGCAAGATGACAGAATCATGGAATGGTTTGGGCTGGAAAGGACCTTTAAAGGCCATCTAGTCCAACCTCCCTCTGCTATGGGCAGGGACATCTTCCACCAGGTCAGGTAGCTTGGAGCCCTGCCCAACCTGGCTTTCAATGTTTCTAGGGATGGGGAATCCACCACCTCTCTGGGCAACCTGAGAGTCAGGAGGATGGAAAATGCCACAAGGACAGATATGGGAGGCTTCACTGGTGTGACTGGGAATTCAAACCACCCATCATTAGAGGTTTGGGTTGGTATTACACACCCAGCTAAATGGGTGGCCAAAGTTGCACAGCTCTGGATGCCTGCAGGAAGTGCCCAGGACTACATCACCCACATGGTGTGGATGATGGATAGTTCATTGGGAACTGATGAGGAAGAAAAAAGCTGGACTGGAGTGAATGGGACTCTTCCTAGTGAGAGATTTGGATCAGCATGTTTGTGGCACAGCCAGGCTGCCCTACAGTTCCTTCAAACATCACTTTCTTTTTACAGAATCACTTTCAGTCCAGAGACAAGATCACATCTCTACTCAGTGCCTGTGCTCCTGATGGGTCAAGGCTGCCAGGGGTCGTCTCCCACCTCCAAGTGCCACACAGCCATGTCATCCTTTCCTTGCCTACTCTTAGCGTTTATTAGCATCAACAGCTTGCTTGTAAGGATGCAAGTCTTTGGGGGGAACCAGCACAGAGCGTGCCTCTGCCTCAGTGGCTCAGTTGTGTCAGCTGGACTTTAAGAGTTTACCCAGATGGCTTGGCAGCCCTGGCCAAGCACCTCCAGCCATCATGCTGGAAGTCACCCAGGGGCCCACAGAGGGGATGCCTTCCCACCGAGGGAGCCCACGGCAAACCTCCCAGTGACTGCAATGGGACCAAGAGGCAGTTGTGACTGAAAGATCAGATTAAAGCTGTGCCCTCAGTTGACCAACCCAAGGCAACAGGCATCAGTTCATGCAGAATTTGTTGTTCAGATGACATTCACATGCTACCCATTGATCAGCTCACTCTGGGGATCTGCCACTATCCTCCCTGTCATGAAACGAGACCTTAATTGTCTGCAGTTTTTGCTCCTTAGATTTGACTTTAAAAAAAAAAAAAAAAAAGAAGTAAACAATTCTCATACATTTCAGCTATAAATGTCTCCATAAAATAGGGGACCCATTAAAATGATTTGTTGTATGTGATTTTTCAGAGCAAAGGCACTGGTGGAAACTCACAAAGTCCCAACGCTTGAAGCTGTCAAGGCAATTACCCCTGAAATCTCATCCAGCTCAGCCCTTGAATAGACAGAACAGTAGCTCTCTTTCTCTGACTTGGCTTAAAACATTCCTGCGGCTACCGATGGAGTCGGCAGAATGAAAGCCAGGTCGTGGTGTGTCTGGGTGGTGAGCATCTCCCAGACTGCTCCACAGCTGTGGGCATCAGTCTCTATGGCTTTATAGAGACCCAGGCCCCCCGAACCACAGGCTTCCCCACAGCCACCAGGCACACAGCCACTTGTGGCTCTCTGAAGTCCTCTCTGTCTGCCTGCATGTTCCTTGTCTCCATCACCGTAACACTGGAGGCTGGAGCAGTTATCAGGAGAGGACATCACTGCACCCTGAGGTGGATGGATAAGGGCTGCCTGCCAGGGGATGGGAGTCAGAGAGAATCATCCCCGCATTAAGATGTCTCTGCTCCAGGGGGAAGGATACTCATCATTTCGGGAAGTATCTCAAGAGCCCATTCAGGATAACTGAGAAATTCCAAGTAGCAATGCTCTGTTTGAACTGCTTGGAACAAGCACCAAAAAGTGGCATAAAAAAGAGTGGTTAAATATCTTGACACTCCAGACCATACCTTGAAGCTTGGCTGGGGGGATGCAGGAGAAGGAGCATCTCTGCAGGTAGGTGGTCCCCACAGGGCAGGAGAACTCAGCATAGTACACGTGGGACTGGTCAGGGACACTGCAGTCAACAGGATCACAAGTCACAGATCTGTCCCACTGTCCCAAACTGCAGGTCAGCACCACCTCCTGCTGCAGAAAAAGCAAAGCTCCATCAGACTCCTGAGGAGAGCTTGGATCTTCAGGTGTGACACCACAGCAGAAAGGTCTGATCCAGGTTTCAGGATGAGGAGAGCCCTCCAACATTTCTCCTCTCTTTCTCCCCACTCTGGCCTATGAATCATGAAGCCCTGACCTGCCCACAGGGAGATGTGTGGGGTGTGAGAGCAACAAATGTGCCTTGGGGTAACAATCCAGCCACTGTGTATGTTACATTGTCTGGGCAGTACCAGTCCACATTAGGGAAAAAAGGAAAGTCCCTTCAAGATACACTGAAACCTCTTGAGCTAAGCTATTCCCAGCTCTGTGCGCTGCAATCCTCCCCTAAAAGATCAAGTCTTACTTCAACCATTGTCAGAGAGCTCTTCTGTTGATTGCTTTTCCCTAAATGTACCAACTCCCTAATGCCTCAGTTCACAGACCCAAGTGAAATCATATAATGCCATTTACAAATCCTAATCATATAGCCCCTCTTACTCAGCTGGGGAACTGCCTGAGATCAAAACCCACCATGGTCCCACCACTAAATACGGTCAACATGTGCTACAGACTTCATCAAAATTGAGTGGTAGATGATGGTTTGCTATGAGCAACCTGGTTTAGTGGAAGGTGTTCCTAGCCACAATGGGAGGTTGGACTAAGTGATCTTTTAAAGGTCCCTTCTGACCCCAATTGTTCTACGATTTCCATTCCCAAACTGCTAACCCCAGCCCAGCAGCCTTCAGCCAGGGGCTGCAGACCAATATTCCTGAAGTCCCTTCAGTGGCTGAGTACAGTCACACTGCAGGTGCAGCCGAACACATGACCCATCCTCCCAACCAGCACGTTTTGGTTGAACCTGGATGTGGTGGCTCTGAAGGACATCACTCAGTTTGAATCTGGCACGCCCAAGCGTGCAGCAGGATCACAGTGTAGCTGAACTATGTGGAGAGGATGCTCAGGAGAAGAGCTGTGTGTATTTTCCTGAATCGGGTTACAAACTGACCTCACTGTCATATCACTGGAGGACTCAGGGCAAGGCACTTGGCAAGCTGCCCTCTGCTGTGACAGCCACTTGGTAAAGCTCTGTTCAGAACTTTCCCATCTCTCTGCCAAACACAGGAAAACTGTCACCCGAGGCAGACTTATTTTGTGTGGTTTTATTTCGGAGAATTGGGAACATTTTGTTCTCCTTGGGCATGCCTTGGCCCACAGACCCAGTGGCCATGTAATTAACATACTCCCAAGTGATGAGCAGTGCATCTCCAGCTGCCCTATTGCACTTCCCAGTGCCCACCCCTCCTTTGGCCAACACTGCAGCACGGGAAACCTGCCTGCCAGGTGTGACAAGCCGATCTCCAAGGAGAGGAAACATCACCCTGCTGACATGGCCCAGCTCCCTTCCGTCTGCCTGCCCCAAGTGAGTTCACACTCTCACTCAGTCTGGCATGTAGACCAGCTCAGCCCCAGAGACTCCTGTTCCTCCCTCCAGAAACAGCCTAAGGACAGGACACTGTGTGCCTACACCCCTGCCTGGACCAAGGCAGTTCAGTTCCCAAGGACACATCATTCCAGGAGCTGTGCTAGCTCCTGGCTTTTATGAGGTAAGCTCCAACCCTCTAAAAAGTGGGACAAACTCTTTCACGGTGACCTCTGTGCCATTATTGCAACACAACACAAAGGAAGAAAAGCTCTCCATGCTCTCAGCTGCCTCTAAATATAGTTGCTCTGCAATGACTTCATTTTTTCCTGAGCCACTAACTTCAGCTTTAAGAGAAAAAACATCCCAGGGATGTTTAACCCTCCAAGCAATGCCCATCTGGAGAGCACAAATTTCTACCTCTCCCTCTGCTGGAGTGCATCACCTTGACTTGGGACATGCCCTGCAGCAGCTTTCAGCCTGGCAGAGCTGTGCTTTACAGACAGCAGCGGACTGGGAAAACTAGGACTGCAGCAAGGGAAAGAGAGGGATCTCCAGAGCAGAAACACCAGCCATGAGCACAGGGGTCCAGCACCAGAGCTTCATTGAGCTGGGAAAGCAGCAAGAAGGCTGGGGCTGGAGGAGCAAAGTAGTCTGTGCTCTCTCCAACCAGCTCAGGGTGGTTAAATCTTTTTTATCTAGGTCTTGGTCCCACTCACCTGTGTGGAGCCCAGCCTCTTCCCACCACTGGAGCGGAGGACAAAGCCCTTTTCACAGGAAACAGTGCACGTCATGTCCCTTGGGCCATCGGAGCTACAGTTGAGGGCGGCAGCATGAGCGAGCAGTGGCCGCGCGCAGGCTCCTGATCCCACGCAGGCCCCGTGGGCACAGCTGTGGAGGAGAACAGAAGGGATCAGCCAGTGGCTCCCAGGACTCCTTCAGCAAGGAAGGGCTCTCTCCAGGTGGCACTTGTGTAGAATGAATGCTCAGCAGGTCACAGATGGCCAGAGATGCACACCTGTCCCTCACAGCGCCAGCTTCTTCCAGGTTTGAGTCTCCAGACAATGATGCCAGGAGAGTACTTTATCCCAGCTCTGTCTTAGCTGGACTTCATCCCAACCCCAGCCCACACCTTCCCACCAACCACCACCATGTTCTTTTAAGCTGATGAAAGGAGGCACAGCTCAACAGTATTCCAAAATTTGTTCTGCCTGCACACAGGCACAGAGTGTGCACCCAGCCCAGTACCAAAGGGGCTCTTTGCAGGTAGACCAAGAGAATAAAAGGAGGGAGGCGTCAGGGAGAAGGGAGGCAGAAGGTATGCCTTTGTATAATTTCGGAATCAGATACGTCAAACTCTGTATAGAACACCAGAGAATCAACAGATGATTCTCCAACTGCAAGGAAAGCTAAGAGGAAACCTCTGCAAATATTAGGGAATCATCCATGATATGTTCTTCAGATCCTGTGCAGTCCCCCTTCATATCCATACAGCTACACCACAGACTGTGGTGGAAGGGAGAAGCTGTATATAAAACTGGCTCCTCAACCCCACCCCTGTCACCTTCCCCCTCTGCCCTGATGGTGTTTTGCACCTCTGCTCTTCCCACAGGCCCACACAGCACCCCAAGCCTGTTCGTGTTGATGCCAGGCTCTTTGGGATCAATTCCATGTCACCACACACCTGTCCAGCTCTACAGCCTCAGCTGTGGCCACCAAGGTGAGATGTAGCTAAAGGGAAGAATAACCTTCCCCTCAGCACCACTGCAAGTTACAAGGAAAGTTTGAAATGCGGCACCCATTCCTTAGTTTGCAGTGCATCACCCTCACCTCCTCCTCCTCACTGCAGCAGCTTCCCACTAAGGAGCAGTCATTAGGTACTGATTATTTAAGCATCAGAATTCCATAATGAGAACCAGTGTTGGTCAAAGGGCTATGGTCTCCATCAGTGAAATGCAGCCAGACAATTATCACCTGGGATGGAACTGGGACAAAGCATAGGCCAATACAACTGCTCCCACGCCCTGGCTTTATCTGTTAACAAGTGATATAGGTGCAACACCTGATCTCAGCCCTCCTCAGGCAGGGACAGAGGTGCTGCAGCTTCAGGCAGTCAGTGGGGAGAGAAGGGAGGGAGCTGTACCCGAACGCTCTCCTCTGCTGCCTGCTTGGCACAGGGCTGCTGGCCGTTTTCAGGCACTGCTTTTCTCCCAGCAAAGCAGAGCCCTCTGCCTCTTGCCTTTACTCAACGTTTCCAGCCAAGGATGCACAGAGCTAGAAATACCAAAAAAGACACACACACACACAAAACACCCAACCAAAAAAAAACCCAAAAAACCAACAAACCCCAAAAAAGCCCCAAATAGGTGCTGATGCAGACGTTAAGGGAACGCAACGTGCTGTTGACTCTGGACAAGTCCACCGAGCCAAAGACATGGTAGAAACCTGCAGGCCACAGGCCTGAAAGAGCCGGTGGGCACAGGAGGGGACCACAAAGGAGAACAAGAAGAAAGGGGCTGTTTTTTCAATGCAGACCTGTTTATGAAGTGAGAAATGGTTTCAGGGCAGCTGCTGCAAATTCTTTCACTAGCTTATATTTCCATTTGCTTCCTTTTTAAAGAATTTGTTTTATGAGTGCAGCATTTGTCAGGTCATTAGCTTCTGAGGGCATCTGTTACCAATTGTAGCCCTTCTCCCCTCCCCTCCCGCAGTCACCTTCTCTGGGCAGTTGCTCTGCTCCCTGCCTGTGCCCCTGGCTCATACTTGCTCCTGTCCCCAGTTCCACTGCCCAGTGATGGAGCCACTGTCCTAAACTGCCTTGTGTGTTTTGCCTCTGGACACACACGTCCTCTTTCCAGCCTTGCTTTTCCATCCTTCCTTAACAGTCACGGGTAAAACATGGAGATGGGCCTTTCCACTCGACCAGGTTGCTCCAAGCCCCCTCCAAACTGGCCTGGAACACTTCAAGGAATGGGGCAGCCACAGCTTCTCTGGGCAACCTGTGCCAGGGCCTGCCCACCCTCAGGCTGATGGTCAGGGCGCTGAGTTTTGGAGCACGTGCCCATCACAGCACTGGTTCCAGGCTCTGCCACAGCACCCTCCAGATGCATCCAGGCCAAGTGCTTGGCTGGAGCAGCTCTGCTGGTGCTGCTGGAGAGTCAGCACGTTGTCTAGGGCAGTCTTGGCAGCTGGGACAATGCTGTTACTAAAAAACAATTAAATGAAGCGCTAATCCTTTTGAGCGCTCCCAGGGACATTTCCGTTTTCAACCAGTTCAGAAACGTAACTAGCAATGTGATAGAAAGTAGATCAAGATATCAGCAAGCTTCTTATGTGTTATAAATACAAAATGTTATATAGGGTAGTTGTGCATAAGAGATTGATAGTTACAGGTCATAACAAAATATTTTTATGTACATGCACATAACGAACATGTGCTCATGCACATAACGAACATGTACTCATGCACATATTCTGTATGTGCATGTAAATATATTTTAGAAATAATAGCAAAGTTTGGGTTAGAATAATTACCTTTCTCTTTGTCCCCAAAGACAACTAAGTTAGCATTGTTTTCTCTGTGATTAACAACATCTCTAATCCTACAAATACCCACTAGATTTAATTTTGGAAATGATCTGAGACCAATCAGCTCAAGTTCTGAGAAGCTGTGCTCATCCTACATCTTGCTTTGAAGTCTGGTGCTGCTATTCCAGACCTGAAGAGGAGCTCACATCACTGAAAGCTGCCTGATTTTCTCAAATACATCAATAATCTTAATCTTAAAAAATACATATCAACCTTACCAATAAACATTGCCTTGATTTCTTCCTTTATCAGCATCATCACTGCTATCACTGCTGTACTTGGAGCCAGGATGGTGAACAAGTGCAGGTCAAAAGAGAAAAAAGCCCTGTGACCTGGCCCCATCATGCTATGCTAGGGTTCGGGTAAAGTGATGGAATAAATCACAGCTCCCAGACCCTGGAACACCCTAACAAAGGCTGGACAAGGAAATGGTATAGTTAGCCCAGTTCTGATCTCAGCATGAAGGAGCTCTTTCTGCTTTGATGATAAATGAAATTCCTGTATCACAGCTGCAAACTCCTGACTTCTGCCCATTTCTGATTCAGGCCATATAAGATGTGGGACAAGCCAATATTTTTTTACTTTTTTTCTGCCCGAGACATCAAAAAAATATTTCCACTTCTATCCCAGCATCTTTTGAAGCTCAAACTAATGATTTGTCAACAACATTTTTACAAAATACCAAGGTTTTTCTCCTAACTTATTTCATGTCAGCACAAGCCTGCACGATGCTCTGGGCTCACCAAGCCCCATAACTTATACATCAAAGAAAGTTTCAGGTCTGGAAATCTGTAAAATTCTGCCTAGTGATGGCCCTAACTGCTCCAGAACAGTAAGAGCTTTGTTCTGAAATGGGAACAATTCTATAAACTGGAGCAAAACTTTTCCTTTGGGATCCTTCATCCTTCTAGCATAAAAGCAGGCAGCCACTACCAGCAATAGGGCATGTTAAGCCAGTGGGGGCAAAGCTAGTATGGTAACACTACTTGGTTGTGACAAATCTCAAATTCTGAAAAGCCGAAATTTCATGTTTTACAGCAGTTACTTAATGCAACACAGAAAATGCTGTTGGATTTACCCACATCAAACTAAGCCAAATCAAATGCAGCGCAGCTGCCTAAAGTATAATAAATCATCTATACATTGCTGTAGTGTCTACTCAAGCTTTCAACCCCAAGATTGCTGCTGAAACATCCCTTATCATCAAGCTCCAGCTCTTAACAGCGGAAACGTGTAAGTTCTTCTCATGGTGCGAATTTTTGGGAGAGGGGGTTGTAGGAGACGTTGACAGAAAAGTGAAGGCTTCGGCCAAATCTCTTGGAGTTAGAAGTCATCACTGCACATATTCTGGTGGAGTCTGGATTGTAACACTCAACATCAGTGAGATAAAAGGTGTTTACCCCAATGCGGTCTAGCAGAAGAGAATAGCTAGGAAATGAGAAAAGGTGTTTTGGAAATACTTGGGAATGTCTCCCTTCAGGCATGTTTCCCGTGAAGGTGAAAGGTCTCACTTTTCCCGTAAATCTGATGGCAGCCATCCTTGTGGGAGCAGGCTGCGTGTACAGACCCAACGGTGGTGATGCTTCTTGATTACGATCTGCACTGAGGTTGCCATCTCAAGAAAAGATGTTTGCTTCTGTACGTGACTCCAAAAGAAACTTGGCAAAAAAATAACATTCCTGTGAGTCATTTGCTGTCATCTGCCTCAGAGACAGAGAACAGGCACCAGTAAGACATCAAATGACCTGCTGGCCCCTCCATAGCCATAGTGGCAAACGGGGAAAAAAAGAAGCAAGAGTACATAGTGTGTTTCCAGACAGTTCCTTTCCATGTTTTTTTGTTGTTGTTCGCTACACCAAAATCGTTGTATAGAGGCACAGAAAATGTGTCAGGTTTGGTCTAGTCACCTTCCCAACCTAAGCCAGGACAGACTGTTCCCAAAGAACACCTTTATCCATATCCAATCTCCACAGGACCACACTCTACCTCATTATCTCATCTTGTCCACAGGAATTAATTTCTGAGCCACATCCATCACCATGAAAGACATAAAAAAGGCAGAGGGATTTCAAAAGGGAGTTGCAAGCAGAAGCTATAGCTGGGCTGCAAGACTTATGCTGTAAGATTTAAGGAGGAAAAAATGTTTATCATGACAGAGAGGAGAGAGAGAGAAGATCTGACGGCTCTGTACAGACACATAGATACAGAAAAGTTGTCTGCTGGCAGGAGGCATTCAGACCTTTCTGACAAGGATGGAGCAAAAGCAACACCTTTCATCTTGAAATCAGAGGCACCTTCTCAGCAGAGAGGGTTACTGGATATGAGAATAGCTCAACAGGGGAGATGGTGGACTCATCTCCCGTCACAAGCTGCAGGAGGTGATAAGAGAGCCTTCTGAAGGAAGCATTTAATCCAGTCCCTGTGAAACATCCCTGTGCCTGTGTATGACATCAGGAAGGGCAGGGCAGAATGGGGGAGACTGGCTGTAGCAGAAAACCCAGGGCTCTGCTAGCAAACCTGGGGTGCCTCAGTGCTTGCTCCCTTCTTCACTGGACACGGGAACTCACACAACTGATCTGTGCTGTCACTTGCATTCCCTCCAGTTATCAGGGGTCAGCTCTGCCTGGAACAAGTGCATCAGACTGAGAGGCCCTTTCCATGAGGTGACTCCCAGCACCCTGTTTGAAAGCTGCTCAGTTACTGGGTTTGACACAAGACCACATTGGTGAAAAACTTGTGCTGGGAGATATTTCTTCCATACATGAGACTGGCTAGTCTCAGGGGAAGGCAGAAGACATTTGAGCATCCTCAAAGAAGCCCATATAGAGAGCACTAATCTCAAGAAGCTTATTAAGCTGCAGAGAGCAAATGGGATGGGGCAGTCCATGAAATGGTGTCTGGCCCTCCAAGGGTTACCTGTAACACCTTTCTGCTGAATGTTAATTTAAATTTAAATTAATAACACATTCTACAGCACAGTCTTGGCCACCGTTGCCCATCAGCCAGTCAAGCACCCACAAGAGAAGTGCCAGAGGTCAACAGGCTTTGATGCTGGAGGAGAAGCACCTCTAGAGGGCTCAAAGGCAGAGGTGAGCCTATTCCCAAGGAAAGGTGGTCATCAGGACCCTCGAAATACAGAATCATTTAGGCTGGAGAAGCCCTGTAAAATTAAGTTCCAACCATTAACCCAGCAGTGCCAAGGCCACCACTAACCCATCTCCCCAGGTGTCACATTTACATGTGTTTCAAGTCCCTCCAGAGATGGAGACTCCATCCACAGAGCACCCTAAACCAGAGGCAAAGAATCAGCATTTTACAGTCCCTTCCAATCCAAACTATTCTACATTTCTGTGAAATAAGATACCAGCATATCTAGCCAGGGTGCCCATAAATCTTCATGCCATCACACATGCAGCTCATAAACTGACCTTGAATAAATTTGGTGTCTGAAGGAAAGAAAACAAACCAAACAAAACCTGTTTGGGAAATAGCACTCTTTGCTGAATAAAGTTTATCAATTGAAAATATGTAAACAACTCCCTCCTCCATCTAATTTTCTTTCCCTCACATCCATTTTCCATACTAAAGGAATGCAAATCAGACTCCCCTTGATGCTTTACACCCAATTTTGGGGAAGCAGAGGAGAGCTTTCACACAGGAAATACAAACACAAAGCAGATCCCCTTTTGCAGCACCTTTCCTGTGAACCCACCCAGGCATTTCCCAGCTTATGTGAACATAAAACACTAAAAATAAAAGCAAGCTAAAAATAAACATAACAGAGGAAGTGAAAAATGTTCCCCTGGTTCAGTGTATAGCCTGTACCAAGTTAAACAGGAGACAGTGTGGCTCAGTTTAAAAATGCAAAGAAAAGGATTAAAGACTTTGGGTCCCCTGGGTGGGAACGTGTTAAAAGTCTGATTTCTGCTTGACCTCATAAGGCTGTGATTGGCAGCAGAATGCACAGACAGCCCCTCATCTGCTGGCAGAGACAGCAGAGAGGGGCTCCTGGTGATGGCAGTGAGGACACTGCACTGCTTGGGTCTGCAAGTGCTCTGCCAACCTTCAGCACCTTGAGTGGGCCCAAAAGCAAAAGGTGACACTTTCTTCAAACAAGTATGCACTTTTCTAGAGTCAAACACCTGTTGCATCCTGACCTGGAGAAAGCTGCACTTCATCACCATAAACATGATCTCTGTGTTCTCCCCAGCCTGCAAAGCACTGCAAGATCCTTCAAGATGAGAGATGCTACAGAAATACCAACCTGTCACATATTTATTATTTTGGCAATGAGCATTTCTGGGCTGAAGGCAGGAAACCTCATTTCTTTGTTGTCTTTGTTACTGTCCTTTCTCAGGTTATTTTAGGAAAGCCCTCACACGCACGTACTGTGTACACAAGGCTGGGTGCGTGCACACGGTCAGTTCAACTCTCTGTAGGAAGAACATGGATGTTCTGTGATCTTTTACAGTCAAATGTCTCTCAGCCTCTGAAGATTTTCTATTCCTGGATTTTTACAGGGGATTCCCCCCCCCCACCCACCTATAGAGTCCACTTACCTTATATGAAATGAATTGTTAACCTTTAAAAATACTGCAACGCATTACTTTTGGAGATAGAACAGATTTAAAAAATATAATACAGGGGGCATACTTGAATGCTTCTTGACTTAACAGAGGAATATCCTTTATTATTATTATTGTGGCTACTCGAGGCTGTAAGCCTAACCCCCCACCCCAAATATTCAAGACTTTAATTCTGAAGATCAGTATTCTAAATAGAATTTTCTACTCTGAAAACTCTGGGAATCTGATTTACTTTGAGTATTTGCTAAGGGCACACACACATCCTGCAATTCAGCATATTGCTGCAAAGTCAAGGCCATGGGGAGCCCAGGGGAGGGCAGTGAGGAAGAGGAGGCACGAGGATCCTGCTGTGCCCCTGGAAAGTGGACTCAGCTTGGTGTGCCTTGGCAATACTGGCTTGTGCTTCGGCTATAATGAGACTTTTATGAGAAAAACATCTATTTTCCTCTCTATTTGCCCCTATCTGGACATCTCCTCACTCCCAGTCAATTCGCAGCTGTGTCCAGTGAATCTTTTCCTCCTTGCAGTCACTTCTCAGGGGAAGGGGGAAGCTCTCAAGCAACGAGAATGCAAGATTATTTTAAGGGATGAGAAAATGTAATTGAAAAACCACATCAGTTGGCCGGGGTCTTAGAAGCATATGGGTACATTGCTGTAACAGCTACCAGGAGGAAACATGCTGCATTTCAGGTGAACACTGATCTTTTAATGTAAAGTTGAGAATAATATTTATATACTGACTCACTAAGATTTATGTTTCTGTATAAATCACACATGCACTTAAAAAAAAAAAAAGTAAAAAGCAACTTTAGGATATTCATGGCATCCAGAACTCTGCATAAATCAAATGTACCACAATCCCACAGGCTTTAAGACAGACACACGCAAACACTCATTTGTTAGCAAGGATGTTCACCCATCCAGGCCATCAAAAGAAGGAACATGACAAGAACAGTGATGAGACGACCCTAGACAAAGCCCTTCTGTGCTTAAGAACCTCAAAAGTCCAGCAAAGCTCAACTCAAAAATCAGTATTCCCAGTGGTGTGGCTTGAGTAACTGGCTGACCTGGAATCCTGGATCAGCGCACATGTGTAACTTCAGGGAGCCTGGGATCTGAAAGCAAAGCCAGACTTGGCAGATTTAAAGTGCTGAGGCCACTGTTGGCATTGTCACCATGTTCAACAGGGCAGTGTGAGACTCAGTGAGGGGCCTGGATAGACCTGGAGTGAGAACAGAGGGGATGAGGAGAGCTGCATCCCCACCTTCCACAGCACGGGGAAGACTAAAACAGACAGAGATGTAGCTTGGAAACTAAGTGCTGAAGAAGCCAATGCTTCACCTTTAGCAAAAACTCCCAGTGAAAACTTCTCAGCCACTTTAAACTTCTCTTGGTTTTCCCACCAGGAATCAGCTCTTTAGCACAGTTTTGTATCAGTGCAGAGGCCAGATGGTTTCTGCCTTCCCATTCCCCCCAGCAAGATAAGCAAATCAAGACTCAATACATCAGATCTTCCAACAGTACCTCAAAAGCCATCTGAGGATAGCCACAAAGCACTCAGTGAGAAGATAAAACCCCCAGAATTCAAATTCCCAGAGGAGAGCAGCAACCCTAGGTGGCCAGTGGGCAGTGCCCTGAGGAGACCATGCCTACCTGTAGCACTGGTGGCCACATCCCTCCTCGTGCTGCAGGAGGCAGGTGGTGAGGGGGTCAGAGGAGCCAGGCTGAGCCAAGGCCCGCAAAGCCACGGCTGCAATGCCCACAAGTGGAGAGGAGAAGTTGAAAAGCACCGAAGCAACCCGGGGAGATGGGTCCTCCTGGCTGTGGGTCACATTGATGATGAGGGGGTTGTGCTGACATGACAGCTCGTACATCCCTGTGAGACAAGGCAAAGAAAGAAGTGACTAGTCTAGCTCCAGGGATTTGCTTTTGGTTTACATCTGCTCCCCCCACATGCTAACAGACCAGCTTGGAAGGCAGGAGATCCCACAAGGGGATGGCAGGGGACAGCAGTGAGAGATGACAGCTGTGGTGGTGGCTCCGGGTGTCCCCACTGGTGTCACAGCCCATAGGTTGCTCACCCAAAGAGCGGTTCTGTCCATCGGTGTCAGTCAGCTGGACAGCAACCACAGGCTTCTGCTGCTGGCTTGGGACAGTGCCAGAGGAGGCCAGGAAGAGCAGCAGAGAGGTGGGCACTGCAGGTCTCCCAAAGCAAACCTAGGAAAGAGTGCAGGAGACACTCTGAGAGCAGGCACACCAAATACAGCTTCACAAAGCCTATAGAGGCAAGAGAGAAAGAAGGAGCAGTAGGACAGCAGGAGCAGGCATAAGGGGTCAGAGACCTTGCAGGGCTGCAAAAGGGTGCAAAGGTAGAGGGAGGAGGAGAAGGGGAAGGAAGGGAGACAGAATAGTCCTTTCCCTCTGAATTCCCCTTTTTCCTTTTACTAGCCTTCTCCTCACATATTCAGCCCCCCGTCAACATAAATTTACAGTATCTTCACAGCATCCACATTTGCTCCTCTTAAAATTGAGCAAGATCTGGGTAACCTCTTTCCTGCTCCCCCTTCACCAGGCTCAGACTCCCACCCCATACAGATCTGGCCAGGCAAGTGAGGTACCCAGAGAAAAGAGCTACCAGCCTTGCCACCAAAATATTTCCAATAAAAAAAGCCCTCAAAAACACCCCAAAAATGAAACAAGCCCAACGAATGCCCCCAGTAGCCACTGCGACAGCAAACTGTCCACCAGCCAACACGTGGAAATATTGTGGGAAGAAGCCCTGCCTGCTAGGAGAGTCAGCAACTTGCCACTGGTCTACAATCCTGAAGGCAGCTGGAAACTCATGGCATCAGTCATGGCAGAGCACATGTTCTTTGGAAATAAGAAGACAGAAATGTTTTTCTCCCCCACTGCTGAGATGTGTTTTGATCAAGTGATACAGTGTTTTTTTGGAATGCTGGCGTGGTGGAAGCTCAGAAATTCAAGGCAAAGGTGTATTTGGAAAGAAGACAAGTCCTGGCTGGCCAGGCACAGCCCAAGGAGCAGACTGTGGGAACGGAGGGGACAGCCACGCAACCTGTGATGGCAGCCTAGCCTCGGGGTGGTTTATGCCACGTCAGGCATTGTTCACACACGGGAACGGGAGAAAACCTTGGGCTTCAGCCCAGGGGTCCCACCCTGCAGGAAGGTGCTCATGAGCAAGAGCCCCATGAGCAAGGCCCCACTGCTGTCTCCTTGCTCCCTTAGCCAGGGCTTGCCCAGTTACAGGGCTGGCTGGTTGCAAGGAGTGGACCAGAGGGCTCAAATGTTTTTATCTGATATATCCCCACTGTGTCTCTTGGTGAGATAAGTGGGGGTGGAAGGAAAAGAAACAGGAAAGCAAGAAGGGAGGAAAAGAGAGAGAAAAGCCAGCAGTGCTCACAGACAAGGAGCCCCCCAAGTAGAGCTGTGAAGTCCCAAAGACCTGGACAATTTTAACCCAGCCCCCAAGTGTGGCTCCTCAGGGGAGGAGAGGTAGTTGGAGAAGTCAGGTGAGGGTTTCCCTGGACTACACATCTTGAGGTGGAGAATTCAGTCTTTCCCTTCCTACAGTGCATCTGCACGAGGGTGAAAGGTGCTGGCCCCAAATTAGGCCAATAGCAGCTGCCTTGATTAACATCCCAATCCTTTTCAATACTTATTATGTGCTTGGCCACAGCAGGCTATCGCCTTAATTCTTCTCCCTCCCTCTCCCCCTTTCTTATTTAATTTCCTGCATTACACATACTGACTTGCTTACAAGTGATTTCAATGCCTTTCCTCGTCAGGTGTATTAAAAGCTGAGACCAAAGCATGCCTGGAGAACTGCAAATTGTAACAGTTCTCATGTGCAGACAGACCCGAGGGGCACGGCAGATGCTCTGTTCAGTGGCACAGACAAACATACTTCTTGCCTCCAACCTAATTACAGCACAGCAGTGAGCATGGTTAAACACTGGCACTGGATTTCCAGAGAAGTTGCGGATCTCTGAAAACATTCAAGATCTGATGGGGCTCTGAGCAACCTGGTCGAGTGGAAGGTGTCTCTGCTGATGGCAGTGGGGTTGGAACAAGAAGGCATTTAAGCTCCTTTCCAACCCTAACCCTTCCAAGATCCTTTGACTCAGCTGTTCCCCTTGTTCACTGGTGCCACCTCTTCAGAAACACTGTAGGAAGTGATTCCTAGCATCTGATGAGTTTTGAGGTGCAGCTCTAACTTGGGAGACACAGGTGCAACAGCTTTAAAATGGCCCTGGGAGCTGGTGGACACCAAATACCCCGTGCACATGGGTGCACATGTGCATCAACAACACCATTCCTGTCTGGGCAGGCAGCTGTGCTAGGCAAATTGTCAACAAAAAGCCATCTTTCCCAATCCAATATGTTACCAATCAGGCCAACTCTTTTTTTTTTTTTTTAAAGGCATATTTATTACTAGTCCATAAATAATTTTATGGGCGGAAAATAATAGCACTCCTAGAGAGAGCACGGAGAACCAGTAATGAAAGTCTTTAGTATAAACATCCATAGAGGAAGAGAACTGACCACAAGCTCCAATAAAACTGTAACATGTTTTAACCCCTGCTGAGAAGTGGAAAGCAAGCTTTCATCTAGGTAAGGCCGAGGGGAAGGATTACTGCTTTCTCCTTAGCAAAGGAAGAAAGGAGGCACGGTTGTCGGGGCCAGAGACTGAAGCCATGAACTGGGTTGTGAGCACACAGACAAGGAAGAGAGGGAACATTAGAAGAAGGTTAAAGGAAGTTGTTTTGGAGAGACAGAGGACCTCAGAGCAGTACCCGTGTTTATTGACTGAGGTTTGATGATTCAACTGAGTTGTCTGAGCGTCTGGGGAAAGAGGCCTTCTCTGGAGAACTTCAAACAAAGCAGGGCAAGCTGCCCCTCAGAGTGTGGAGGGAGCAGCATGCCAGAGCCCAGCTTTCCAGCAACACCAGGCAGCAGCCACAAAACCTCTAAACTGTGCCTGTGGTCAGAATCCCAACACTGTAAAAATCCCAGTGGGCCTAACCCTCAGCTCTCCTCTGTCCCTCTCCTCTACCTCCTGGGAGGGAGGAGTTTGACCCTCCCAGGGGCAGCCCCCAAGCCCCTGTGGGGTTGCAGGACCAGCATCCTGGGGCACAGAAGTGCCACATCTGGTCTGGAGTTATCAGAAGGACCTGTGTGCCACAGCTGGTTGCTGTGGGCTTGGGGTGCTCAGGACCCTTTGGGATGGCAGAGGATATCCAGCTGCCCTCTGCCACTCTTCCCAGCCAGGGGGACCAAAGGCAACTAGGACTTTAAATACAGCCTGTGCCTACCCTTTAGGGGTGTTAAAGCACAGCTTGGCTGCAGGGGAGAGTAAAGAGCAAGTAGTTTCTCAGCCTCAAGGCATTTCTGTGGTATTTTGATTTCATGCACAGTCCTTCTCCTGGCAATCTGCCCCAGGATGGGTTTGCTGTTCACAGTGGGAATGGGGCAACTGTGTAAGATCCAGACACAGGTATGTGGGGATTTACAAAGAGTGCAGTAGCAAATAGAGTACTATGTGAGTAGTTTTAAAGGTTGCTGTAGCTCCTACAGGACAAGAAAGGATAGGTTTTGTCACCAGAGCTGGGTAAAGACAAACAAATCCTTTGTGCCTGACCACACATGCTCACTTACCTTGAGCCAAACTCCCTCATCGCCCAGGAGCATCTTCTCATTTGGGCCCTGAGCATTCTCTTGGCTGGGAGCACAGGGAAACCAAGCAGCCTGCAAAAGGTCTTTTGGCACCTCATGAAGGTGGGATTTACATACCTGAAAGGAGAGATTTATTTCAACCCAGCAGGTTGCAAGGAAAGGAGAGAAAAACAGCACCTACAAAACTTCAAGGAAGATTCAACAAATGTTGAGAAGGACCCCAAGGAAGCTTCTAGCATGAAGACAGTCAGGATGTGGCTTCCTAAGTGACATCTCACTGCCCACACACCTGCACACAAGACCTTTGCAATTTTGGAGTGCTGTAAATGCGTTATTTAAGCATCTCATGGTGTCTGTGGGGCTGAGTAATAAACAATGACCCAAGCTGTGAGCTGGTAGGTGAGACCACAGAATCCTGATTTTTGGCTGGGCTAATGAGATACAAAGGTGTGATTCATTTGCCTGAATAACACTCTTCTGTTCCATTCAATGCCCTGTGGCATCCCAGACATCCCCACAGGCCTGGCAGACAAAACCTGGGAGATACAGGTGTCACTGTAAAGGAACAGACACCTGAGCCCAAGGCACATCATTAGACATGTATATCTGGGCAGTTTAATCATGCTGCAGGCCTCAAGAAGATCATTCTTCATATCAAGTCAGTATAAACATATGTGTAAAGGACTAAATATGATCTCTTTACATATTTCTTGCCTTTCTTCAGCTTGCTAGGAAAGAACATACACACCACGTTAACACCAATCAAGCAAAATCCTCTCCAGGCTCTGCTCCAAAGCCCATATGAGAGATGGGAATTCTCCCATTGATTTTTCCTTGGCTTCAGATCAGAGGGCTTGGGAGCAGTACAGATGCTGATGTGTGTGTGATTTCATCCTTTCAGGCCTGACCTTATAGGGTATTAGACTTACAGGAATTTTTTTTAAGCCAACAGTGGGACAAGTCACATGCTCCAAGTTGAGCATTTGGCTGGTGGGATGGGGTGGTCACTGTTCAGTGAAATGCATGGCTGCCAGGATGAAGCACCTCTCCATGAACTGTAGCTCCTGAACTCAGGGACTGATGCAAGAGGAGTGTGAGTAACGCCCAGGTCTTCCACTCAGTCCCTGGTTGGGAAGCTAGTAATTGATGGATGCTTCTACAGCTGACTTTGTTTGTGCCCTTCCCAGCCCAGATTTTGCTAGAAAAGTCTATTTTTTGTTTTTTGTCCATGCCTTTCACTCACCTTCACAACAGGCTCTCCAGTGACTAAGGAAGCAGGGCAGGACTTTGCATCTTGCTGGGAGGCATAGGCTTTCACTGCCCACAGATCCATGTATCCCTCAGGAGTGTGTGGGCCACAGTCTAGCATGCTGCTTGTCTTCTCAAAGGGCTCACACACACCATCCCCATCATGAACGTAGCACAGGCTGGGTTCCCCTGCAGGGAGAACAGGCACCAGCTGCTTACAAACCAGGCTCCAGGAACACACACCTCCTCTCCTTTAAGATGTTTGCTGTCTCATTAGCCTGGGGTTTTCCCACCACAAGGGCCTGACAAGATCCA
Source organism: Phainopepla nitens (assembly GCA_013400175.1). Lineage (NCBI taxonomy): Eukaryota > Metazoa > Chordata > Aves > Passeriformes > Bombycillidae > Phainopepla > Phainopepla nitens. The sequence goes on along the minus strand of VXBQ01011770.1, from coordinate 335,055 downwards.
TGGATCACTCCAGCTGCAAAACTGGGTTCTGTTGTGATGAGGTGCATGGCCCGCAGCTCTGAGGAGCAGCGAGAATAATGTACAGTTTTGACTCCTGCCTCAAAAGGAGTCAATCCATTTGGACCTGTCTCAATCCACTAGGACTCACCGACACAGTTGAAGCCTTTTTCCTTTTTACACTTCCTGGAACAACCATCTCCATCCAGCAAGTCCCCATCATCACATTCCTCCTCCAGGCTCCTAAGAGGGCAACAGCCAGATGTATTATTATCACCTTTGACTCAACAACCCTGTGCTCCTGCCCAGTCATGAGTGAGGACCCCTTATCTTGGTTCTATTTCCACAGAAGCAGTTCAAAAGGAAGAGCCACACATAGAATTAGATAGAGAAAACACCTTTCCAGGGGATAAAAAGAGGTTAAAGTCACAGCATTTGGGAGCAGACATGATTGTACTGTGACTTTGCTATATGACCTGAGACAAGAATTATAGGAGAATGGAAGAAGTAGAGAACTAAGCATCAGGAAGACCTTATTGCTGGAGAAAACAAGTGTTGGAGATTCTGAAATGGGGCTGGGGTTTCAGTGGGAGCTGGAGAAAGAGGCAGGAGAAGGGAGAGACTTTCCCTTTCCTCACTCTGCTAAGAAAACTGGTTTCACATGAAAGTGATCCCGAGTCTGAAATCATCTCCCAGGCAGAGGAGGTGAAGCATTGGGCTCTCTCAATGTAGAGGTGGTGCATCCCTCATTATTTGGGTTCTCTGAGCAGAGACTGGACAGCTCTCTAAGGACACGGCCCCATGTGGGACTGTGCTTGTTGCAGAACCTACTCCTGCAGGATCTTGTGCAAAAAGTTATAGTGCCCACTTCCAAAGGCAGATCCTTTGGGTTGGACACTGCAACAGTTCGCTGAGATGGGCCAGAATCCAAGCACTGAAGTCAAGAACAGAGGATGTTCAGGTTGGACCCCTCATGCAGACCATTCTGCTCAAAAAGACCATCTCCATCTCCTACACACATGGCATTCTACAAAACACAAGCTCTGCAGCTCAGTCTGCTGGAGGGATTTTGTGCAGCATCTTCAGCCATGTACTCATGGAGGTATGGAGGCATGGAGGACCCACCTGCTGCTCCCCTTTGGGGCAGGATGACCTGACAGCTTAAAGAACCTCAGCTGAGGGCTTGAGTTTTTGAACTTACATGGTCACCTTCCCATCCCCACAGTAGGGTGTTCCATGCACATGGACGAGCGGTGGAGAGGCTTCTCCTGAGGTTGTCCCAGAGACTACCTGCACCTGGTAGTGGTACAGCTGCCCAGGCGTGACTTCCCTGCAGGAACAGAGAGAACTTGAGGGAACAGCAGCATCTGCAACATTGAGATTTGCTCACCACAACTACAGACATCATGTGTACATATCCATGTAGTATCAGGATCTGACATGTCTTCATGCTGTGGGAAGAGAGTCTATTTGAGGTCACACTGCTTATTTCCTGGGGGTCTGAGCTGGGGAGAAGTGGCATTAGCTCGAGTAATCATACTCATTGTATTGATGGGGAAAATGTTTCTGGGTTTAATAAGCTCCTTCTAGCTAACCTGGGCTCATGGACAAGGGTCGTGCTAGCATGGTGGGTGTGCCACACGCCCAGTGGCACTGGATGCAGTAATCCCCAGAGCGGGCAGACAGGAGGGAAAACAAAACAGAAGCAAAACCATCCGGGGATTCAAAGAGAGAAGACACAGGGAGGTGATCAAACCTGACTCAGCCCCCACTTGAGCCCAAGACAGAGCAGCTCCGTGACTCACGTGTCGATGAAGTGGCGATGTGCCTGCAGGGGGGTGGCAGGGGACCCGTCTGCAAAGGGGGGCTCACGGAGCACCCGGTACTGGATCAGCCTGCAGGCCGAGCACAGGGAGCTGTGGGGCCTGGAGGTCAGCAGGGCTGTGTCTATCTCCATCCTCTCGTCAAAGGTGTAGATTTTAACTCCAGACATCTTTTTAGGGATGTTGAGCTTCACAGTAAAGGGCACATCACAGAAGGTGTCCAGGGGGCCCAGGTGGATGGAGTCCCCCTGCTCTGTCAGGATTTCAATGTCAGACAGGGCCTTGGGAGAGCCTGTGGAGAGGTACGTGGTCCAGAGGGTGAGAGACTCGGGGTAGACGGGGTGCAGGAAGCGCAGCTCCAGGATGCAGCCGTCGGGCTGGGGGCACGGCACGGTCATGTTCATGTCATACAGGTGGAGCTCTGGACTCCAGGCCTGCAGGCTGGGCTCACAGGGCTGATCCACATCTGGAGGACCTGCCACAAGAAGGAAGCTGTTGAAAACCAAGACACAGCTGGCTTCACAGGAGACCCACAGGGGTGATCTTCCCTGTAGGTGCTTATGCATCTCCTACAACTGCACACCTGTGTTTGCACCCACTACAGGCATGTCCTAGACCTGGTGGCACCTGCCCTGACATCCTGGAAAGCAATAATCCCAACTGGTCTCCCATCTCCTGGGTACTTGTACATATGCACAAGGTCCAGCAGACCCGGTGTCTCACAGCCCTCTCAAATGGGAACAATGGTATCCACACTGCAGCTGGACACAGTGCAGAGATCTAAGGACAGCTTAGACACAGCTGAGGAATGTGAAGCTTGCTCTGTAGCCTCACAAGGGCAGAAATTTTGCCAAGGGCACCTGAATGCTCCAAGCAGAGCAGAGACTGGAGCTTTGCACAGGTACATGCTAGGACAAGCCATAGTCAGGAAGGGACCAGGTCCAAAGCAGGGAAGCAGGTCTGGAAGGCTGTTTTTCCAGAAGAACCTCCAGGAGGACAGTGCCCAGGCTAACCTCAGAGCCCCAGTCTGCCTCCCCTGATAGTGGATTAGCACTCAGCAAGAGAAATGCTGGCCTTTCAGACCCAGAAAGTATCACTGGAATTTTCATCTGTTGTAGAAATACCCTTGTCTTCATTAGCCACTGGAAGCACTTCTTAGGGCCCAGCACCAATTCAAAGCCTTCACCCATTTGAGACAAGTCCAAAAGTTTCTGAAACCCACAAACTCTTTTTATCAGAGCAAACAAGCACTTGTGATACCTACAGACACACAGAACCACGTCCTCTGGCTCTGCATGGCTCAGCAGAAGCACATGCACCCTCACACAGCTCCCAGGATCAGCTCCCCTGGTCTCCTGCCTCCTCTACCCTGCTCTAGGGGAGCTGAGGCAGCAAGAAAAGCCCAGCAGCTCCTATGGCAACTGCGTGACCCTGAAAGTCACCACTGTGCCCACAAGCTGGGTCTAAAGCAACACCTGGGTCTGGGCACAAGAGAAGTTGTAATGCTGGCCTTGCTAAGGAGGAATGGATTGCCCAGGGCTTGGCACAGACTCAGTGGGACTCAGTACAGAGCTCCTCTTGCTCTCTTTGGACAAGACTACAATAAAGTCTGTCAATGTCCCTGAGGTTATGAATGAGGTCCCAAGATCTATATTTTAAGACTGATTCTAGTTAAATGCTCCTCCCTTTGGTCAGTATCTCTCAACAACACCTGTCTGAACAATGATTTGGGTTAATATTGGGGTGCCATTGGTTTGTCCAAAGCCATCTGGCCATTGCCAGATTTCTCCTGGGCACCAAGAAGTCATTCCTGCACTACAGAACCCTTGCAAAGGAAAGACAACTGATTCCCGAAAAGAAAAAAAAGAAAAATTCATTTTCTTGTACCAGAAAGATTCTGTCTGGGGACTCACAGACAGGAAAAGAGAGAAGACATTTACCTTCTGCTTCTTCTGGGGTCCAGTAGCCAGAGGAATCGCAGACCCGAGGGGAAGAGGCCTCGTGCACGTACTGACGGAAGGTGCCATCCTCAGCACAGCTGTCACACAGCATGTCCTGCTCCCTGCTGATAGAGCACAGGCCCTGGCATGTCTAAGGAGGACCAGCCAACTTCCCATCCACATTTGTCCACGTAGGACCAGACAGGAAATTGGAAAAGCAGAGCTAAGGTTTCGGAATCTCCCTCGGTGTATCATCCTGCTTGGAATAAGCTTCTTCAAAGACAAGGAAGTACCAGTGCCCATAGGACAGGCTGGATTTAATCTCTTCTCCATGCTCTCTGGTTAGTCTTGGATAATAACCTGTCCCATCCCTGCCAGTCAGAGCTAACAGACCCCACACATCCCAGGGCAATGTCTCTGGACTAGAGTGGGTGCAATCAAGGTGTTCTCTGCTAAACCCAGAGTCAGGTGTTGGCTTTCAGCATTATTGTAATACAAACCAGTCACAATAATGTCAATTCCTGTGCTCTCCAGAAAAGATAAAGGCACTTTTCTATGATAAGGGCCAGCCTCAGTCACTTTCCTTGACCAGTTCCTCTCAGGGGATGCAGGACTTCCACAATGGATCATTCTCCTGAGACAGTTATGAGTGACAACTTGGGATGGTTCCAAAGTGCCTCCCTTCTAGACTCATGTTTTCCTGCTCCCAAATCACTTAATTCCCCCAAAATCAGTTCATTTGGATGACTCAAGGCTACCCACCACTCAGAGCCTCTCCTGTCTGTGGGGTGACATGCATGTGCTCTTGTTAATCCTGAGCAAAAAGCCCATTTTAGATAGCACCCGTTCTTTGAAAAGTCAGCAAACACTGACCCAAGAGTGCCCCAGCTGCCATCAAACAGTATTTTCCTTTTAATTATAAAAGACAGATTTATGAAGTAGCTTCAAAACAAGTTCAAAAGCTCTTTACGTACGTGCTTATGATCCCATAAGCAAAAAAAATCCTAAAAATCAAGTATCACCACCTAAAACCTGGTGGAAACTGAAATATTTTAGTAAGAGGGTCTGCTGAATAGAGACACTGGTGGTGTATTCAGGCCTTAGTGGCAAGAAGACAGACATCCATCCAACACTCATGGCTATGCACTGCTCAACAGCCAAACAACTCTGGCTCCTTGGCATCATTTCTCTGGCTTGAAAAGTTCCCTGACTTACCCCCAGTTAGCTACTCTGCGAGTCCATGACAGCTCTGGGAATGAAACCCAGCTCTTGTGGTTCAAGCTCTCTGCCTTAACCACAAGGCTGCATTTCCTCCTGGTAAATAGCTACTTCATACAATAAGTGCTAAATGAAGCTCATTTTTCATTCCCTGATTGCACTCTGGGGTTTAAGGGCTGGCTCTGCCTCCTGATGCTCCTTGGCTTCCCCTCCTGGCACCCCGAGAGCGGGAAGCCTGCAGGAGAGCCCCTCTCTGCCAGGGGGCCGTCGCAGCAGCCTGGCTCCTGTGTCCGAGGGCTCTGCTGTAGACAACCAGGGTGGGAAGGGGATGGGGGATCCACACCACAGAGATCCCTTGTCCCCTCTAGCAGGCTGCAGTGCAAACCCAGGAGCGTGGCAAGCACGGCTCCCTCACCTCTCGTGGATGACACCGCTGATGGGAGGCAGCCAGTAGATGCTGAGGGAGTCCTGTGTCTGCCCCGTGACCATGGCGGGGATCGGGATGGGCGCCGGCTTCTTGCTGTGGCCCCAGCGCTGGTACACTAGATCCAGGTAGCAGTGCATCCGGGCCACCTGGTTGGGGGTGAAGCTGTTGGTGCAGTCGTCATCTGGGGGAGAAGAGAGGCCGGGCTGAGGGTTAGGGCCACGGCAACACGCGCCCTTCCTCCCGGCCAGACTTTTTCGGGGACTTCTAGGGAGGGTTGGGAGGCACCAGCGTGCGGTGGCTCTGGTGTCGTGTGTCCCCAAAGCCACAAGATGGCAGTGCCTCAGCAGCTCCGCGTCCCTGCACCTGCCCAGCGCCGGCACCTGGGGCACCGCCACCGCCCGCGCGGCACCGCGGGAGGGTCAGGCAGGGGCATGGAATCGCTCCTCCGGCTTCGGTCCTCCTGGCACGGCAGGAGAAACACCAGCCCCCTGCGGCATGCCTTTGGGAACCCAGCCGACAGGGTTCACAATAATAATAACAATAAAAATAGCTTCAGGACGGGAGAACAAAGGTACACACAGACAAGAGCAGCCTTGGTGCATGTCCAGGGACCGACTGGCAGGAAAAGAGGGATGGATAGAAATAACCTGAGGGAAAAAAGCGATTAAGCAGCTACTGCAAGCACTGCCTGACACATCCCAATACACCAGGAGGGACCCTGCTGGTTAGGGAATGAGGTAAGGCACTAGTGATGGAGGTGGAAGGGAGGGAAACCCAAGTTTTAAGGAAGGTGACCCCTTGTGACTCCCAACAAGGATTACTCGTTACCTGTGTAACTCATGTAGTTGTTGAAGGGTGTCCCTGTGTAATGTGTCTGGCCACAGGTGTCATTGGCAGGGTCTGGGTCCCGACAGAGTTTGCTTTTTGGAGTGGGGGCAGTGTCAGCACACAGGTCTCCTGTCTCCATGGATGGAGTGGTCTCCCTGCAGGGATCCTCACAAGATTCCCGCTCGCTCACTCCCTTAAAGACGTGGTACAGCCCCAGGACATGTCCCACTTCGTGGATCATGGTGTTGGTGTGGCCCTGCATGCCATAGTAAGCAGGGTTGAGGACAACTCCACCTGGAATTGCAAGTACAGAGAGCATCATTGCAAGAAAGGGACGATGACCTCTGGCATTACTCACCTGTGAGAGGCAAAATTCCTCTCATTGTGCTTCCAGGCCATTGACAAGGGGCCAGATGGAGACCCAAAGATGGATATATTCAACCTCTTATTGGATAGGAAAAGGCTCCTTTGCCCTCTTGGATTGGAACAGGTGTTTTTGCTTCCCCTCCTATACTTTATTCCCCCCTAAACATCTTCAATCATTTCAGCTACTGTTGCCCTCTGCATCTTTTTGCACAGTTGTAATTCAGCATCTGCTTTGGATCACACAACTCCAAAGGAGGTTTGGAGCCAAAGCACCAAATTAAGGCATGCTGAGACTTTACAGGGATCATCTTTTGAACCAGAGGACAGAAGTCCTTCCCTGGCCTAGACAGGTGTCTAAGGCAGGCCAGCTCCCATGGCAGGTGAGGATGACGAGGTGCTGAACAAAGTCCCAGCATACTCAGCTGTGCCAGCTAGGAGCCAGCTCCAGCACAAATCCATGTGGAGATTCAAGTGCGCTACCTCTGGCCCCTGCTGAGAAATCACTCATGACCTATTGCTTCAACCTCCAGTCCAGACTCTGAGGGGTAAACTAACAGTCTCATGAGGTACTGTTGAAATCCACTAAGCTTCTACTACCTGACCCAAATTCAGTGTATTTTAGAGTGGGCTTTCCCAAGACACAGCTTCTAAAGATCTCTTCTTCCCTTTCAGAGGGATCTGCACATGAGCAAGGTGCAAATGAACCCAACAAGATCTTCACAAACCGATTCCTCTTCACTAGGGTACCCCAACCCCTGACTCAAGGGGGCACAGAGGGGCAGTTCGTCTCCAAGCCAGTTTGGTGCAGGTTCAGCTGTCAGAGATGTTGGAGCACAGACCAAGTCCCCCAGAAACTGCCCCAGAGCTGCCACCTCATACTGAGAGCAACAGCACGGAGCTGGACAGGACCCACGATCATCCTGCCCTTAACTGACTCGTGGCTGCAGGGCAAGTGGTTTTTCCTTTGCTGTGAGCCCATCTGTGATGGGAAGAACAAGACTCGAGGATACTGACAAAAGCCAGGTGGAACAGAGCCTTCCCTCTGCTCACTGCCAGCATCTCCAGCTCCTGACCTGGGATGCACACGCTGTACTGATGGCTCTGTACCACATCTGCTAGGAAACTGTCCACAGAAGGTGCTCAAGAACAAAAAATTTGCTTCACTGGCCTCCTTTAATTTGCCTCCTTTATTTTGTCCAGATTAAAATTTCTTTGGAATTTCTTCATTTTTCTCCCTGCTTTGAGTTTTTTCACTGGCCATTTTCCCCCTTTTTCTATTCTCATTTTCACACTCCATCCACTTTTCCATGCTGCTTTACAGCAGAGGAGCAAGGGCTGGGAAGTATCAACAAGACAAGAGTGCTAAAAGCAGACCCCAGCATGTGCCCAGGCTGACTCCAGGCAACTCCTCCATGTCTTGGGAGGCTGTTTTTACACAACTACTTTTAACCCAGACAGCTTGGATGGCAGTGTGGTGAATAGTTGGCTCCAGCACAGCTTGCTCCCTCCTTTGCAGGGCCCTGGAGGATTTACTGTGCCAGCTACCTCACGGCAGAGCCTCTGCTACTGCATCTCTGCTGATGATCAGTGCCCTGCCAGCAAAGTTAGAGCTGGCAGGTGGCCACAGTGTGATCCTGTCTGCAGCCACACAGACTGCTTGAAATCTGCTCCTGGATCAGCTCCGTGCACTACCGACTGCCTCATGTCCTCGAGTACAGGGCATTCCTTCCAAGAGAGGGTTTTCTTCAGATCACAGTGTTCCTGGCAAGACACCAGCAGGTCTGTGACTCCTATGGGGGAGCCATGCTGGGTGAACACTGAGCTGGGGGCTGGAAATGGACCTTCAGAGACACCCTGAGCAATTCTCCCAAGCCCTTCCAACAAGGGGTGAAGAAACGAGGGTGGCATCTTCTGTGGAACATCCTGCGTGTGTGGCCCATGGAAGGGCTGAGAGGCACCACTGACCTGTCAAGTGGCATCATTTCTTAGCTCAAAATTCATGTTTATTGCTCTTCCTTCCCACAGTGTGGATCTTCTGCCCAGGGCTTGAGGCAAAGGATGGTCACAAAGTAGCTGCATTCCCTTTCCTCCTAGTTGTGAGACAAGAGAGCAAAGAACTTTGCATCCCATCAGCCAGCTCCTGACCCTTTAGTTGCCTGGAGATGGGTCACAAGAAGGCAGAGAGGTTGAAAAATCCTTTTGGGACCTTCATGTTCTGTCCTGTCAATTCTTAGGTTTCTGGAAGCCACCACCCTCTCAATTACCACCCCAGTCTATAGATAGCAAAGGGCATCCCATCGATGGGAAACCCAGTGGGCACATAAAAGAAAAGCTGCTTCTCATTTCAATCAAAACAGGGCATGAGAGAAGAGAGAATAGAAAGAAAAGGAATCTCTTGGCCAAACCCGAGCCTGAGCTGAGCAAGGCAGGGGGGCTGCCTGCCCAAAGGTCTGAGAGGAGGAATGCTCATACAGAAAGAAAAGAGCGTTCATAAACAAGTGAGATGTGAAAGCCCTGCACGCATCCTGCAGCAGTAACCACAGGGAAAGGGGCTGAGCACCAGGGGCACAGGGCACCCTGGGACCAAACAGCCCAGCCCTCTGCCCTGCAGAAATCCAGTGCTCTTCCCATGTGGTGGAATAAATGGGATTCCAGTACAGGGAGGCAGAAAACTGACACAAGAGAGGGATGCCAAGGCCAGGGTACCCTGTCCCCTCCCCTCTTCTCAGCTGGCTTCCCCTATTCCATTCCTCCCCCACACTCCACAAGGACAATCATATTTTTAGTACTCATTTTAACAACTAATTAAATGGCAGAATTAGAAACAGCCTGAGAACTCTGCCTTCCAGAACATCCCTGTCCCTTCATTCCCTGTCCCCACTGCACCCTGATGAGTTGGGAGTGCTCCCAGCTTTGGACCAGGAAGTTCTATTTCCCCTCTGCAGGATCCTGGCTGTGAAGGCAAGATGTGGGAGTGTTCACAACATCCCGACAGGACCATCCTCCCCTCTCTCTCCACTGCAGATCAGGCATTCCCTTATTACCTCTGCCTCCTTCTGCCCTGGGCAAAGGGCTAGATTGGGCTTTCAGCGCCTGAGAATGGTTCAAGGAGGTTCTTGAGGTCAGCATTTACACAACAAAACTAAAAACTTCCACTTCCCGGTGATGTCAAGGGGGTCCAGCACTCCAAGGCAGGTGAATCAGAGAGCTTCTTTGCACTTGCTGACTCGACCAAGTCAAGGCAGCTGGAAAGATTCAGGTCTGGCCTCACAAGACATCGTCTCTCCAGGCCAGACCTACCAGCTGCAGACCTGGTAGGGTCCCCAAGGCCAAGTCTCCACTCTCATTAAGCAACAAGAGATGCACAGCCCACCAGATTTGTGCTGGTGTAGACCATGCATCTCCTTTACTCACACAGCTCTGGAAGCTCCTGCTCCCAGGACATTCTCTGCTACTAGCAAGGATCAATGGCAATGCTGCAGAACTCCTGCCCATGCCAGTCCCAAAGAAGTCAACCTGTTCCTAGGTCAGGGCTGTCCCAGAGGACATTCCCAAGTAACCACAGGACCTTTAAACAATAAGCCACAAAGCTGAACCTGCATTGCAGGGCCAGTCTTCCCCAAACACTGAGTCAGAGCAATTAATGGAACAAACGCATGACAGTTAGTCAGACAGGAAGATGGCCATTGCCTAAGGTACCTCGGATGGAAGGGCTGGCCCTCCTTCAGGATCCACTGACCTCTGCCAGATATATGAGCTGGCCTCAGCTTATATAACGACAGAAAGTATTTATAACATCAAATGTTCACAAGTCCCTTGCCTTTCGACCACGTTTATGCAGTTCACATGCAGCTACACATGAAGTTTAAAGCATCTGCATTATTACATTACTGGGTTTTTTGAACAAGGCTTTCCACCACAGAAAGCTAAGGGTTTTTTTTTTTTAAAAGGAAGTTCTTTGACTCCTTCTGCTTTGTAGTTAAAAAGATTTACTTCAAGTTCTCAGAAAACTCATTCCAGACTCCAAGAAATCTGAATTTGCAAGGAGCTCACTGTGATTATGGTGGAAAGACTGAGACAGACAGTATAGTCACAGGGAGTGGTGCAAACAGACCTGAGACCTTCTACCTCTGCTGCTGGCTGGCAGCAAGTTGTCTTTCTCTTGAGCTCCACAACAGCTGAAACACGGTCAACAGAAATTTCATAGACCACTTCAGCCTCTCCAAGCCACTGATTGTCTTTTATGCTTCATTGAAAGTAGTTGCAGTTGGCTGGATTATTGGTAAACTATCCCCAAGCCTTCAGAAAGGCTGCCTGAAAATTAAATTTCCTCAGGAAAAAAGTCTGGAGGCGCACAATAGAACTGTAGGTAACCAGCATATGAATGGTCATGTAACTTCTGGTAGCTCCAAAGGAGCATTGTGAAAAGGAGGAGATGAAAAACAAAGTTCACTGAAGACTTGCAGAAGGTGATGACACCAACAGTAAGGCAAGGAGGACCCTCTTGCAAAGCACACTCTAAGATCATGAAGAATAAGGAGATCAAAATCCAGATGGCAGATTAAACAACTTCTAGAGAAGAAGTGATGAAGAACAATAAATCTAGTGATATTTGGTCTGAGGCCAAGTATTAAAACAGAAGAAGGGAAGGCAGCTGGAGAACAAAAAGTCTCACGATGCTTCTCCTGAAAACACCTGAGAAAGTCCAGTTCAGAGAAACAAACAGAGCAAAATCTGACCAAGACTCTCTGGAGACAAGAGGTAGTTCTGGCTTCTCAGAGAAGTCAAGGAACCAGTTTGATTCATGCAGAGAACTACAGCATGGAGGGTCTGTATGTATGTAGGGAAAAATCAGCATGGCTTTTCTGCTCTGTGGGAGCAGACAGTGGTGTGAGGGGTAGAAGTCTTGTGTGCTGACCCTAATATTTTAAGGTCAGGATAGACAGGAGATTAGGAAGATTTAGCACAAGGAAAGGAGTCTGTCTTTTTGGAGACAGATCCCTGACCTGTCTCCACCCCTGGCCACAGCTAGGTCCTTAAGCTCAGGAATTTTTCTCAAACTGCCATTAACTCCTCCCAAGGTTTTTCTTTCTCTTTACTCACCACTTTACTTTCACATCTACTCAGATTCTCCAGTAGCCTCTTGTGAGAGTTTTTGTCAAAAGCCACATACTCATGGCCTCCTCAGTCCTAAGTTTCTTCTGTGTGGGACAATAATATACATTGTGCATGGTACAAAGCAAATGATGATGTGGTGAAGCTCACTGTTTACGGAGAACAGAGTCCGCCACCCGCCCTCCTCCTGAGCTCATTAAATCTAAAACCAAGGACAGTCTTGAACCAAAGTCTTCAGTCCGTGCCAGAGACTCAAAGAAGTTCAGATCCAGCTTCATACTTCACAGCTCTGGCACCAGAGTCAAGACAACACCCCTTTTCCCCTGAACCTCCACGCTAAAGCCCTGATCCAACATTTCCAGATGGTGCCATTTCTCGTGTTCCTGGCTGGACACAAGCACAGATACTGGAGCTAAATGTAAGCTTTTGATGAGACCAGTCACCCCAATTACCCCTCTGTGCAACTGCTTGCAAGCCATTGGGAGGGGTCTGAGGGGAACGTGTGTGGCTGAAGCACTTGCTGCAGTCAGATGATTGTCAAGCTGAGCCTTGGAAGTGATTTCTGGAAGCTGAAAGAATAAATTTCATGGAGATTTGCCTTCCTCAACAAGCAGCTGTAGCAATATGCTATTGAAAAAACAGCCCTGAAACTCATTGAGGGAGGGAAACTGGCAAAAAGGAACTTTGAAACAGGTCTTTAACAGCAGTGTGAAACTTTTAAGGGTTGATCATCACGCACTTGTAACAGCAGAAGGTCTAGGTCTGCTGTGCAGGTGTCAGGAGTAATTATTTCCAGCTACTTCTTGAGAAACACTTTAGACATTTTGACTGCAAAGTGTAAAGGGTTCTGCCAGAAAACTCCAATACTGAAGAGGTGGTAGGAGAGGCAGGAAAAAGATAAATAGCAGAAAATGCACAAAACAACCACATTCTAGGTAACCAGTTGCCATTTTGGCAGTTTTGCAGCCTACGAGGACTGATGACCTTAAGGGTCTGCCCTGAATCCTCTGAGGCCAAGGAGAACCTTGCCTTCAAGTAGGTAGTAGGCCAAGTTATAAAAACATGGCAAAATTTGATAGTTATCCTCACACTTGCAGCTGGATTCGGAAGTGGCCAGTGCTGGCTGCTGCCTGGGCAGCCCTGGAGTTGCTGAAATCTGCCATCTCAGCTCTGAAAACACTGACACTCCTGATTTGTATCTGCTTGCTTTTACATGCTGCAGAATGAAGCTCACTGTCTCCAGAATCCTAAAAGATAGACCTGGAAGGTCCAGGAGAAACCAAATGTGAGTCTAGAACTCTCTCCAGAGCCTGCACTTATGGTAAACCTGTAGTCCCACTGCCTCACTTCTTTCCATCAGAAGTTTCTCATAGCAATGTTGAAGACCCTTGTCAGTGTGCAACCTCATCATCTCACCCACGTGGATTCAGGGAACATGCAGCTCTTTTCCTTGCAGCAGCAGCTGTTGGAACACCCAAACCCAGTTATCGTGACCTTCTTATCAAACATCCACAACGTTGAGGCACAGCACATCTGCCTCTTTTTGCCAAGTCAAGGAAGAGAGAGGAAAAGCAATAATTCTGAGACCCCAGGAAGGGGATAAGTTACTTACCCAGGTGACTAAGGGCCTCTTTGTCCCATGGCCAAGTGGCAGCACCAGCCAACTCTTCCCTCACTGAGCTGGCAAAGTAAACATTGAGGAAATGGGTGCTGTTCAGCTGCAGAGCCTCCTTCAGCTCCTTCACGCTCATGTATGCCCTGCAAGGACAATAGAGAGGAGATAGTCAGCACACACTCCAACAGACTGAGGGGGAAAAGCTGGAGCCATCCACAGACACCTACAAAGGGTGCAGCAGACCTGGAGATATCCTCAACTCTGAAACCAAGAGCGTTTTAAAGCACAGAAAAATTCTCCACTTCAACAAGACGTCCCGTGACACTGCAAACTCTACGCCGTAAGGTGCAAGTTCAGCTCCTGAGGGGTTCTTCACGCAAGCCTGAAGAAGTTGTGCTAATTACAGTAGCTTTGTTGGTGAGTTCTACTCTCAGAAAAGGTTTTTGAGCCATGGGGACAAAAGAAGCCCCACAAAATAGGCTAATAGGGAGCAAAACAGGAGGAGAAAATACGAGAGAAGGAAGGAGATGCAGAGGTTGGTCCTGCTAGGGAAAAGAGAGGGGGTTTGGCATCAGAAAAGCAGAATCTGAGGTGGAGGGAGAGAAGAATGAATCCAGAACTCTCACTGTTTATAACAAGGCGTTTCCAGGGATTGCCCCTTATAGAGGACAGGACAGGAATGGACATCAAACCTTACTACTGGAAGCAGAGGTGGTTTGTCAGCTGGGGCTGAGAAGTCTCTTCTCCAGCTTCTCCAGCCTATCTGGACTCTCATTCTATCCTTTTCCCCAGGAAAATTAGTATACCAGAGATGGCAGTATGTGGCAAAAGCAAGGGTGTCCTGGCAGTGCGCAGCACATGTCATATCAAGACACATCCCTGGGTATTGCACAAGGAAGAGCATGAACAAAAGGTATCTTGAAACTTGCTCAAAAAAAAAAAAGAAAAAGAAAATCTTGCACCTCTGCTTAAAATGTAGGCTGGAGAAGAATCTTCCCCTTTGCTCATGATCTGAATCTTCAGACAACATCTGGGATGTCTGCAGGAACCATCAGGGGAAAAAACAAGATCTCCCAAAATAAGCTTAATGAGGAGAGGGTAATCTCTGGAGCCAGATTCATCAAAGGGCAAGTTTAGTGGGGAACGTCTCCTAACAACACTGCTGGCTGTCTCTCCCCCCATCATCAGAGCTGGGAATAAAGACTTGCAGGAGCAGAAAAAACACTGGAATGGGATATCCAAGACATCAATTTCTAAAGGCCACAGGAAGGTAGTGGGTTGGGAGAGGTGGGTAGGCACTGGGCATTGCAGAAGAGCAGTAACACCTGTGGGTATGTCTGAGTGTCCATGAAGTGATGCTCACAATATGGCATATCTCAGACCAAAAAAAAAAAAAAAATCCAGCAGTAAGGAAATTTAGGTTTTACTCTTCCCGCTGTGTAAGTGTTTCTGCACAGGTCCAAAGCCTGTATCACATTCACCAGTACACCAACAGTCCCAGCATTGGTCTTTAGGGAGTTCACGTCCTCAGCTATTCAAAACAATCAAGGTCTAACCTAATTATCAGCAACAATAATTCCAATAATAACAGCAATGGAATTATAAGGCCTTGGACTGTGCTGCAAATGCCAGGTACCCTTTTAAATGCAATTATTGTTGTGGGTCCCTTACATCTCAGGATATTCTGCAATTCTATAAATCAAGTACTACCATTACCACTATCTGTGCCATTAACCTCATGGGCTGAGACATGACTAGGACAGGTAGCAGACATTGTCTCCACATTTCTATGACTTGTCTTTAAGTCTTCAAAACTTGAAGACTCTAACCCACAATTTGTGAAGCCATTAATTCAAGAGATTCTGAGCAAGAAAAGAAAACAACTCATGGAAAGGCTTTAAATACATCACTCTGGAATGATGATGGAAACACACCATTGTGGAAATATGTCATAAGAATGACTAAACCTGCAGCATGAGGCCAACAGCAACATTAAGGTGGCAGAAAGCATTTCACTTATTCCCATGCTTCCAGGAGCAGTTGGCATCTTTGAACTGCATGGATAGATTATGAACAGAGCACAACAGTTTCTTTACACTGGGCTCACCATGAAGGAACATCAGCTCAGTCTGAATAAGCTGCTTCTGGTGCTGTCCATTAGCAGTGGTGCCCATTAATGCATTCCTCAGCACATGGGATGACAGAGAAGGATGGAGTTGAGCATGGGCTAAGGGGAAAAAGGCACGTTCTCATCTGAGATGTGAAGTGAGAAAGGAAATCAGTGAGCTGTGCAAATACTCTGTTTGACATGGCAAGATACCTAGTCATGCTGTTACACCAACAAGCTTGTTTAGAAAGAGAGAGATTACTACAGCAAATTGAAGAGAAGGAGGAGAAAATAAAAAAAAATATTAAGGATTCCAGAAATAAACCAGAGCAGGGTGGCATGTGGAACAGAGCTGGGTAAACCCAAGGGCTATTTCCCTGGACCTGAAATAGCAGAGGCTTTCAAAAGCCACTGCTGATTTGGAAGGTGTCAGATAATGAGGGTCTTCTGACTGCCCTTCTCCTACCAGTCAGTCCCAAAAGACCATCCCAGGCTGAAGGCATCTCACCCATCTTCCCAGGAGCTGTGAAGATTCAATTACTTCAGAAAAATCTTGGCTGGACTATGTGGCGAGATGAGATGACCAGCTTGTCTTCACCAGGCCCCGAGATCTCCCACCACAAAGCAGCATTCCCAGAACACTTTCCCCAGCCACATCAGCTTGTGGAGAGAAAACTCTCCCAACCGGAAAGGACAAATTAGGAGAACTCAATCCCCTCTCTGTGATGTCTCGCCTGAGCATCCCAGACACGCGCCACGCTGACGCCATCCCTTCAACCCAACCAAGACGGGAGCAGGCCGGGAGGAATAGATAGTGAGAAGAATAAACAAACCTGAAGGACATACTTGTGGCATGACTCGGAAGGAATAGAAGCAAAAATTTCATAGAAATAGAGCATAAGGAGGGGGAGGGGGGAGAGAAAGTCTCCTTCACTCATCAGAGCTGCTCGGGGGACACAGACTTAAAAATAGCATCAATTCCTGACCTATGATATCTCGGAAAAATAGCCCCAAAGCCTTCCAGGCTGTCCAAATTCCAAGAGCCAACGTCAGCCCTATTCAGAGGGATATTCCTGCAGCCCCTCTTCTGGAGACATGATGTTTTTCTGGCTGTCGCCTGCCGTTCCCTTGACATTAGCAACATTTTTTGTCAAGGCTTAATTATAAATAACTGTAATTTCCTCCATTGAGAGATCTGGATGGCTCAGGGATGTGTAAGGGTTGGAGGGAGCAGTTCCAGCACTGAGAGCTGCTCAGATGGGTTGGATAGACAAGGAGAAGAAAGGACCCTAATTTCACTCCCTTCAGCACAGAAAGTACAAATATCCCGCTAATGTCCCCAAAGATGCGAGCAGAACAATTCTAGAATGGACAACTCCAATTCCCCTCAAACTACATTTCCTGCTGGCATCCTCAAGTTAGACACAGAGCATCCAACTGGCATCTGGGCCTTTTGCTTCCTGCCAAGGTCAGGCTCTCCCTCTCCTTCAGTGCTTCTGTGATTTTCACTGAGGCGAAGGCAGAGCAGCCTTCAGTCTCCACAAACTGCCTAAATGCCAGCACTCTCTTCTGCTTCCCAAACAGTTTCCCAATTCCCAAATTCCCATTTTTAGACGAAATTCACCCCAAAATTCCCATTTTTAGATGGAATTGATATCCAAAATTCCCATTCTGAGGTCAAGATAAATCTCAAAATTCCCATTTTTGGATGGAATTCACCCCAAAATCTCCATTTTTATATGGAAGAAATCCCAAAATTTCCCATTCCAAACATGAACCCAAATCCCAAGACCTGAGTGTTCCAAACTAGATGGTATTTACAGTAGCATGGGCACTGCAACCCAACATGGAAGCACAAAGGAAGCATACATGAAGGTACAGTTGTCAGCCGAGGAGCAAAACAAGCCAACCCCAAAGAATAGAGGACAGAAGAGACAGATATGGGACATCAGGTTTGCCATATTCAAAGTCAATGTTTTTCCAAGGGCATCCAAGAGCAGTCAGCTGTGTGGTGATACCACTTGGAGCTGGGGAGCACTCGCAGCCCTGGAAGAGTGGAGCTTTCAAGAAGAGTATGTGCAACAGTAGAGAGAGATTAGGGATGGGAGGGCTATGGAAAGACATTATTAGACATGGGTATGGGAATGAACACCATCCAAAATGATGGTATTTGAAGGGATGAGCCCAGAAACGATGGACTCCTTTGCAACAGGTGATATTGGCTCAAAGTTCTGCTGAGTGACACTAAGGCATCACACTGCATCTTGTTTTACTTGTACGGGACAAAACGAGGGGCTGTCATCCTGTGTGCTTCTTGCTGCTGGAAAAAGGAAAAGAAAATGGAGCAGCTTCAGTGACTGTCACCACAGAACAGCAGAATCAGAGAGTCCACTTCAGACAGAGAGGATCTCCACAGGCCATTCTCACTCTCTTGTTCAAAACTAGGTCTAATTAGATCACATTTTTCAAGGTCATGTCCAGCTGGGGCCTGAACACCCACAAGGACAGAGGTTTCCCAACCTTTCTGTGCAATTATTATTTGTATTATTATAATTATTATTTCTGGGCACTTATTCTAGTGTTTAAGCATCCTCAAGTTAAAAACAATTCCTGATGTCTAATCCAAATTTCTCACATTCCCAATTGTGTCCATTGCTTCCTGACAATTATCATCTTGGAGTCCTGCTCCATCTTCCGTGTGTCACCCCATCATATCAAAGGGGAAAGTCATCAACTGACTGTAGATTTGCATGGTAAACTCTTACTGTTTTAGACCTTACCTTATTAAAGTCCGAAGAACCAAAGCTTCCTTTCTGAGCAGTTGAAAAATCACACTCCACTTGTGATCCCAGACCTCCCTGGAGAACTCACATTGTTTCCTTATTCTATTCCTAGGAAAGTTCTGTCCTGACCACAGGGGCGACAGCACCTTTCTAACCATGGTTGTAAGTCAGGCTCTGAGCTGGTTTGGTCAAAGGAGAAGACTCGATACATCCAAGAGAGACAGAGCTGTTGCAGCTTTTCCAACACAAATTTCCAGGAGCAGCAACAGGACCATTGCTGGTGGGCAGGTGGGAGAGAGGAGAAGATCTGCTAATCCACGGGACAGCAGAAAACACAGTCAAGCTGTAAAACAACCCTGATGTGGGAGAAGAGGGGCAAGAGTAGCACTTTTTAGTGACAGTCACACCATAACAGGAAGCCTTGGGGTCAAAAAGTGGCCATAAGCAGCAAGACACAAAAGATGGCACCTCCAAATGAAAAGCAAGGCCAGCACATACCCCTCTGCAGTACCATAAATCAAACTGTCTGGGTACCGCAAAGGGTGCAGCGTGTAATGCCACAGGAATTCCACTGCAATTCAAAAATAGGAGTCTTTTCCCTGTAGACCTTTCAGAGGGGATGTGGGAGTGGGGTTGGGTGGAAGCTGTCCAAGTG
Organism: Phainopepla nitens; assembly: GCA_013400175.1. Taxonomy (NCBI): domain Eukaryota; kingdom Metazoa; phylum Chordata; class Aves; order Passeriformes; family Bombycillidae; genus Phainopepla; species Phainopepla nitens. The sequence goes on along the minus strand of VXBQ01011770.1, from coordinate 316,181 downwards.
CTCTCCGTGGACAACTGGAAAATATTTGAGAGCCAGCCAGCTCCAGCTAACCATACAGCCTAAAGAAGTCACAGGGGATTCCTGGCTCTGCTTTCATGTCTTTCAACCACTGCAAGGAAATTCCTCTTCCTACTTCCTGCAAGCAGAGAGGCTCCCTTTTTCCCCAAACTTCTGCTTGACAAATGAGGAATCCCTCAGACTTCCCAGAAACGAGCACCAGTCTGCCAATAACATTTTTAGCTTGTGGGTAACGCATTTCTCCAGGGCTGCAAAGGGTTAATGACAAACACAATGCCACCTTGTTTCTGAGTCACTGCTCAGTCCATGAAGACAGGTGCTGATCCAAATGGCATGAACATTTTGGGAGAGCAGGCTCTCTAAATTCATCCGTGAAGGAAGATGCTCCTCCAGATGGTGAGCCAAAGTGGATATCTTCAATTTTGGCCCACCAAAGGACTCCTCTTCATGGCGAATCTTCAGCAGGGGGTCTAAACAGGTGGGTCTCCACACCTGTGCTCTCTGCTGGCATAAATGAATCTTTATTGCTAGAATTTGGGAACCCTCACCCCTGTTCTCATCACATCTCAGCCTTGCCTCCCTTCCTCCCGACCACAGGCAGACAAAGCCCACCTCCACAGCGTAAACACAAGTGCCACCTTGGCACAGCAGATGAGCCCAGATGAGTTATTTGGTCTGCTTCCAGACAAGGCTGATGGCCATTCTTGTAACTGCAGCTGCCTCACACTCTGGGTTTACCTGCCCCAAAATTTCTGGCATTAATGCAGGTGGGGGGATGCTGTGTTTTTAAGTCCTTCTGTACTTACTAAGACTATTTGCATCCCCATGACCACGTCTGGGAGCTCTGACTCCAATCCAGCACTCTGCTGGTACGCCACAAACATTCTCTGCCAGCATCATGACAACTTGACAAGGCAGCAACATCCAAATGACTCTCATCTGGACAGGCTTTGGTAACACAGCCAGATACAAAACACATGCAAGATGGGAAGAGAAGGCTGAGAAAGAGCCAGACATTCCCCTGGGATCACGGGAAGCACACAGTGCTGGAATAATACCCTCTGTAGTGCTCAGGAGTCTCTCATCAACTTCACTGGGTGCTGGACTCCAGTCAAAGAGCATTTGAGTCCACAAGGGATGAGGACATCACAGAGTTCTTGGACATGCCTGGAAAAATCCACCTCTGAGGCACTGACAGCCTGAACAGAAGAGCAGCCTAGGAAACAGCTATCACTGGCAGGACAGTTTAAGTTTTGCATGGGTGGCCGAGTATCAAGATGCCAAAGAGGGTGAGAGGGCAAAACAGGATCCTTGAGGCTCAGGAGGTTCCCTTATGTATGAGCAATTCCTGTTGGATTCAGAGTTAACTCTCAATCTCCATGTGTGAGGATGGGACTGAAGCAGTCAGTAGCAGATGCTGAAGGGTCAGAGAGCTGCAGGTGGGATCAAAAAGACATGTTGTAGTTCAAGGTTGTGGCCCTTCCACATAGATTTACAGGGAAAGGGAGCTAGAGGGCTGCAGACTGCTAGCACACAGCTCTGTTACATCAGAGGGTAGTACGCAACTTCTTGAGGTCAGATTTGGGAAAGAAGGACATTTACATCAGTGTTAGACCAGAAAGCCTGCAGGACATTTTACCCTGAGATAGGCTGAAAAATAAGTGCTGCTAACAATGGCATGGCCCAGATATTCCTGGAAGTGTTGGCTAAAAAGTTGTTCACTAAATCACCGCTGAATCAGCCAAAGGCAATGCTATTTTGGACCTGGTTTTGGTAAGCAGCAGAGAAATTATGGAAGAGCAGATGAAAGAAAACTTGGCCTGAGCTTGTAATGAGTTGATTCAGATCAATTTAAATGCAGGGATGAACACAGGTCTTGAATGAAGAATTGAAAACCAGGATTGACCAGCAGACACTGCTGCATCAGAGCTGGTCAGGGAAAATGGGGTGAAATGGAATTTGCTGAAATCAAGCTGACTCCAGTGAAAACAAAGAATAAAAGATTCTTTTAGAAATAAGGGCAAAAGAAGGAAGAAGCAGATCTGCTGAGGAGCTGAAGCTCAGTGTATTTGAGATGCATCCCTGGACAAAATTACAGCATGGTCCCCACCTTTATCCAAGCTTAAACACATGGTGGGGGAGCAGAGCTCAAGATAAACACAAAAAATAGAAAAAGGTGGCAGTTGTTGCATGAGGACTGAGTGTCAGTGGGACTGGGTGGAAGACAGAACATTGGGGAGGTGGCAAGTCCCAACTCCAAAAGTGTAGGATGTAGGAATATGGAGCAGGGGGCAAAAATCAAAAGGAAACAGTGCAGAAATACAAACATTCATAGATAAACAAGACTCAGTGGATGTAACACATTTGCAGGGGAAATGCCACCTTGGATCCAGAAGGACTGGCCACAGGACACATGACTGGAGAACAGCTGATATGGTATGTGCAGAGATGTCTGAGAGAGTGAACAAGGATCACAATGAGACAGGCTGATTGGGTTGTCCTCTCTTTAAAGACCTGTTCCCACCTGGTTCTCTTACCTTTAAAGGGGATGAACTGTTTTTGTGGTTCTAGGAGAGTGTTCTTGAAAACTCCCAGCACTCACTCCTTTAGCCTGCACAGAAGTGAATCCCTCCCAACTGAGCTTTGAGCAAGCTGCAATCTACTGTTCAAAAATCTAAAACCTTTGTCTTAGCACTAACCACCAGCACCACAGCAGGATCCAAAATCCACAATCCTGTGATCACTGCAGGCAAGACTGCCACTAGGCCAAGCTATTACAAGCCAGGTATTATTGGTTTGTGAGTAGCAAGTCCAGTAGTACCTCATTCCTGGTTGGCACATCCAACAACTTGTGTGAGGAGCAGCCCTCTACACATTCCAGGAACTTTATGGATGATCTCTGAGCTGCTGTATCATTCTTCCAACAAATACCTGGGTAGCTGAAGTCAGCCATAAGAATGAAGTTCTGATGACTCAGAGCTTAAATGACTCAAATATTGCTTTGCTGGCCTTATCATCTTGGTTTGGAGGTCAATAGCAGATCCCTACTGTAATATGTCCCTTGGAGACAGACCCTCTGATCTTGACTCAGAGGCATTTGACAGAACTTCCACAACCATCACAGTTGGCTTCCATACATTCAAGACTCTCCTTAACATAGAGCAAAGCCCCAGTCAGGCACCAAGGAATTGTCTTTGCCTCTGGCATCACAACAGGACACCTGACTTTAGGAAAGCAGTGTTAATTCCTCCCTATCAGCCTTCCCAGAGACTGTTTGCTTTTCTGCCACATGCTGCTTTCCTCTCTGGATCTTGTTACAGCTCTGTTGACAGCTTACGTGCAGGGCAGGAGGGCAGAGACCAATTTTAAGGCTGGTTGCATGTGGTACTCATGTTTTGGGGGCTGAACTGAGGATGGTCCCCTACTTGTGCTGAATACATGAGAATAAGCCTCAGGAGAGGTTAACCCCCAGCTGTGCTCTCACAGCATGGTGGGCACCCTCGGGACTCCAGTGCCAACAGGGTGCACATGTGCATCAAATGCTTGGGTCACAGAAAAACACTGGGTTTGTGATATTTGCACCCTGAGGGCAGGGCTGGCTCACTGCCTCACTCAGCTACTGCTGCCATGCACATAATGGGCACCACAGCCTGTCCAAGGACCTCTTGGGCTGGCTGTGCCGGGAATCCCAGCACATCTCCATGGGCCTGTGTAGGCTTCCCGGATAGAACTGAGGATGGAACCACCAGCCCTAGCATAACTTTGGAGGAAATAGGTTTTTTGAGAAGTACTCATTGAGACTCAGACACCAGCATTTTGTTCAAGTTGCTTTTCAGTTTGCAAAAAAAAAAATAAAAAAAAAAAAAAAGCTGATTGTTGTGGCTACTTGATAGACCTGTAGTCATTCTCTCCTGAGCTCCTGGAGGAGTCAGTCTTGCACTGCAAAAAAGCACCAAGGCCAACCACCATTAACTCCAAGTAGACCTGCTGCCTGTCACAGAACTCATTATAAGATAAGGTCCCACCAGGCTTTTTCTAGGGATGGTTGTCTACATCCAGGAACAGGAACCCACATGCTCCTCTCCACCTGCCTCAAATTAAACTCTCTTAGGGGCGAAAGGACCAATTCACTACACTGCCTCCTCCACTTCCACCACAAATACCATCCAACATCACCCCACTGTTGGAGGGGGAGGTGGGTCTTTTCCATGAGTGGCCTCGTGGAAGCACCTAGACATGGCCCCATAGCACAGACATCATCCCCAGCAAGAGAGGTCTTGGGGAGACGACAGCAGGAAGAAGAGAGCGCTGGATCAGGCACACACAGCAGAGAAATCCAGGGCTCTGGGAGGGAGCAGAGGGCTGTAGTGAAGCTGATTGAAGGAGGCAGGAAGGGAGACAAACAAGGGAAGCATGGCCTCTGGCACGGCAGGGACTACCTGACCTCCCCTCCAAGGGGCACGGCAGCTTTGGGCTGACGCCGGCAGCCAGCCTGAATCCTTAGAGCTGCTGCTGTCTGGCAGAGATGGCAAGCAGCAAAGCCCTAATCTGAAAGGACAGCTGGACCACAAGGCCATGCTGCTTCTCTGCCAAGCCAAGATGTGGGACCCAGAGTGGGACCCCTTCCATCTGCATTGCTCTTCCCCCAACCTTGGTGCCCTGAAAACCACTGCCCATTCTCAGATGGGACAACAGGCACAGAGGTGAGTCCCAGGCCTTTGGGTCACCTCTGGGGATGGGCCTGCCAGAGCTGTAACCTTCCATCCCCAGGGCTCAGCAGGGACACACAGGCCTGCTCTGCTCCAGTTCCAGGACTGGCACAGATCTTGCCTCCCATGCACGATAAGAAGTGTGGCCAGCAGGACAAGGGAGGGCATGCATCCCCTCTGCTCTGCTCTTGTGAGACTCCACCTGCAGTGGGGCCCAGGGCTGCAGCATTTGGGGTTGCCAGCATAAGGAAAATGTGGAGCTGTCAGGGTGAGCCCAGAGGAGGCCACGGAGGTGATCAGAGGGCTGGAGCACCTCTGCTGTGCAGACCTAGGCAACACAGGAAACCCTCTTGGTGCCACCAAGAACCGATCCAGAAATTTAGCATTTCTTACAGCACTTCAGCCCTGAAGCATCATTTGTTTCTGCCAAACAACCAAACTCTACACACACTTGAAATTTAATACAAAATAAGCTAAATGTTCCCAAAAAGCTCCTGCAGGAGTCTGGCTTTGAGCTTGTGTTAGCACTAGTGATTCAACCCATGAACCTTCCTTTTCAACCCCTCAGGGAAGACAAATCCATGCAAGTCCCATAAACTTCCTGGCTTATATGACAATTCTCATGTTGCTTAAGCATAATGGGCCATCAACTTTCCCCTGGGATAAATTTGGCCTGGCAAACTGTCTTTTAGTGCTCTACATCTTGGGGGAGTTGATGGCATTTAGGGTTTATTTTAATGGGAGTCAGTAGCCATGATCAATTGTAAAAGCTCTATTTCCACGGAAATGGGAATTTAATAGATTTTTGAAAATGCTGGTTATTGACCCAATGGGCCTTAATGGCTTAAAAACCATCTGATTGTAGTGTGTATGAGTAAATGCATATGATTTTCAAATGAATACTGGAATAGGTAGTAAAAACCCATTTAAATTGCAGGAACCTGGTCAATAGGGAGTTTCCATTTGCTTGTTTGGCTTTTCTATTTCTATCTGAGTGAATCATGGCCATCTCTGCCTCGGAGAGGCTCACCATTTCCTCATGGCTGAGATCATCCTGAAGCATGTGGCCCATCTGAGCCACAGGAGGGTCCAGGGATGTCTTTCATTAGACCAGGCAATGATGCAGAGACGGTCTCTCAGAACAGCCGGGCTCCCAGATGCTTCCACGGTGGGAGCAGAGCACGCACGGACCATCTCCCACGGATGATGCACCCATTGCTCACAGGACAGCTCCTTGGGGGCTGAAAAGACATGTGTGCCTCAGACTCCTGGGTTTAAACTAAACCTGCAGGCTCCCAGCTGACGATCTTTCCAGAAATTCCCAGGCAGAAGTCTTGGTTTGTCTGGGGTTGACACGTATCAAAGACATCAATAGGAGAGAACTCCAAAGGAATGCACTAATTGCTAAGAAGTAATCTTGGAAGCAATGCACAGACTAAACTCTGATATTTATTCCACTGGGCCTGTGAGCACTGGCTGAAGCCCCCCTGCTCCAGCCAGGGCATGTGTTTAGGGTTATCATCCTCAAAAGCCCTCCAAGGTCTACCAAGGCTCAGCACAAGGCTACAGTTATTCCCCATTTTTCCCATTGCTGGAGCAGCTCCTTTCTGGCTGCCTTTTCTGTGAGGTCGCAGAAACACAGAGGCCCAAGATTTTCACCTGTTTGAAATGAAACTATGGGTTCAGCCACTACAAAGAGGAGATCCAAGGACATATGTGCAGTAAAGCAGGGCTGGGTGAGGGTCATGGCAAGATCCCTTAGAATAAAGCAGAAAAAAAAACCCCAAGGACCTGAAAATTCCCAAATTTCAAAGGGACATCTGTTCTCCTGATCCCTCTAACCTTCCCTTTCAAAAACCCAGTGAAGCAGCAATTAGAGAGCTCAGAGCCACAGACTGTTACCTCTTGTCCTCATCAGTGGAATAAGCAAAGGAGACAAACACTGCAGCTCCCCACCTGCTTCCACCCCAGTAATGCATCTCCCACTTCCACGTTCAAGTATCATGGGTTGGTTTAGGTTGGAAATGACCTGAAAGACCACCCTGCCATTGGCAGGGATACTTTCCATTAGACCAGCTTGCTCCAAGCGGCCTTAAAAACTTCCAGGGACAGGGCAGCCACAACTTCTCTGAGACATCATCCTTGAAAACATGCAAAGAGCTGTAGTTGCAGGGAGTTAGTAAAAAATTCAAAAGCAAGAGTTAAAGATCCAGTTTGGAACCACTGAGGGGAAGGACAAGAGCTCTGCCTGGGAGAAAGGTAGTGAAGCAGCAGCTCAGAGAAGGAGGTGAGTCCAGCCTTGCCCTCCAAAGCCCAGCATAGACAGCATCTCAGCTCCAGCTGGGTTGGGACCCACCAAAAACTTGAGTGCTTACCCCATGCCATGGCTAGCAAGTCTCTCCCACCCTCCTTTGACAATGCCAGTGCTGGCTGGAGTTACACAGTGTGTGGGAGAGAGGGCAAGCAAGAAGCAGCAGGGGAAATGCAGAAATATGTTTGCAGCCCTGTGCGGTTCTGGGAGGAAGAACTCAACAGTGGCAAGTTATTCTAGAGCCAGTTCCAAGCTAAACAAAGCCAGGGATGGTTCCCTTTCTGTTGGGATTGTTTGGTTCAAACCAAAATAAGAAAAAACATTCCAGGCCAGGACAAAGTTTTACAGGTCTTTTTTGCCTAAGGATGCACAGATCAGCCTTGTCCCACCTAAGCTAAAAGAACAGATCTGTAAATCAGTTATCTTACTTTCTGCCTAAAAAAACACATAAAGCAACGTTGCAGGCTTAGGGAAGCCTTATGGTTTTTGAACACAGCTCAGGGTCACCAGGAACCCAAATTTCACTATCAACTTTTATAGTGCAATTCACAATCTGTCGAGGTAAGGGAGAGAACAGAGCAGTGTCTCAGTGCCAGGAGGCTCATCAAAGTCCTCCAGACAGAGGGGAACTGTGCAACCTTTTCCTTGTATTTAGCCAGGACAGAGCAGCTTCATCTCCTTTCATTAAATGCCTCTCTTTCCTACCCAGGAACTGGGAGGCAGAAGGGCCAGATGCTAGCATTAATGGCAGCACCTCATTGCTGCATGACTGGGAGGAAGATGTCCAAGGCTTCTGTGCCTCAGTTTCCCTGGCTGATGATTACCTTTGCCTACAGCACAGGCAGGTGTTTGCAAGCGTCTTGAAAGATGTGACCTCTGCTGTGCAGGGTTTTCACAGGATCTCAGAGAAGTGAGGCATCCACATTTCACTGCTGTTCAAAGGAAATCAAGTGTCCAGCTCTTCCCAAGCGCCCCCTCCTCTCTCACAGCACCCTGCTCCACAGGACAGATCTCAGCTAGCGGGAAAGAGGGAGAGCAGTGAGATGGTGAAGGTGAGCATCTGGGTGAGATGGTGAAGGTGACCCTACAGCACATGTGGCAGTGAGGATCTGCCACACGCTGCCTAAAGCCAAAGAGCTGGGATTGGTGCACATCACCTTCGGCACCAAGGCCTCAGCAGAGGGAGCATGTGGAGATCCATGCCAGAATCAGTCAAGGATGGACAGAAACATGCACTGATGTGTATCAGGAGGAAGCTTGCTCACCTCCTGACAGAAGGCCTGGCTGGCAAAGAGGGGCCAGACCACAAACTGCTTTCTACATGGGTGCGAAAAGTAGAACTCTGAGCTTGAGGCCATCTCCAAAAAAAGTGACAAGGAAGAAAAAAAAAAAAAAAGAATCAGTCTCTCTTCTTCATCCAGCCTCCCTGACAAACAGGGCAGCAGAAAAGGCACTTCAGACACTGCAAGGTTGGGGAGGGATTTCTGCTGGTGCCAGACAAGCCTGCAGCCAGCTGCAATGGGCATCCTCATCCATCAGCAGGGCAGCATAGGAATAAAAGGGTGGCAGAAAAACCAGGGTGCCACCCTTCCAGTCCCTGGTCTGTCACTCCTGTTCAGATTCCTGGGCACTGGCAGGATAAGGATGCTTTAACAGGTCTGACAGCAGTAGATCAATTTGCTGAGCAAAGATGATGCTCCCAGGCCATTAAGCTAACTGCTCAAGAGGAACCACACAGCCCTGTGGTCAATAAGTCCCTCCTTGTGCACTCTTCACCATGATGGCAATGTCTAGTCTTCCGAAAAGATCCAAAACTTTGCTACATTCACCCTAAACTTCTCATTGAGGGGCAAAAACTTGCAACCATGATATTGGTCAAGCAAGGGATTGAGACAGAGGAAAAAGAAAAGAAATCTGTTCAAGCCAAACATCTCCAACTTGCTTTTTATATGCATATTTTTTTTTTTTTAGGGTAAAACCAAGTCCCAAGCCTCCAACTTATTTTTAGATCCAGGCAACTGGGTGTCCCAGCCAGAGCACAAAGTGCTCAAGCCAATATTCTAAAAATGCTTTTCTCACAGATATAAAAAGGACTTGAGATAATTTATTGGGGAGATTCTGTAGTGTAACAATCATACATTAACAGAAATAAAATAAAACCAAGGCTGCCTCTCATCCCCAGCACAGCCCTTGTGAGGAACCCGTCACAAACATTCAGCATCCTCATCCTTCTTAAAGCCTCCGAAGGAAGTCCTCTGCTTCACACCATCTCAGTGGGTTTGGGCGATGCTGGACTCATTCCCTCTCACCCCACTGCCCTCTGGAAAGGGGCAATTTGATTTCCTAAATAACAGTGGTGGCTGGGCCAAGGAAAACTAAAAGCAGTATGTTCACTTAAGGATTCCCCTGGCCATAGCTCAGGCTGCCAACCCAAGGCAGATTAAATGATCCCAGAGACCCCGTCAGCGCCAGCCGACGGGGTGTCCCTCCAGCCAGCTGCCAAGCTCCTGCCACCTCAGTTCCTGGGGTCTCACGGGCCTGGCCAGGGTCTCTGCTGGTGTCCTCCACCCTCAGGCAAGGGTACAGCAGGATGAGGAGGAGCCCTGGGGAGGCCGAACAAAGAGTGACCCCTCCCAGCCATCGACACATGCTGTTCCTTCACAATTGCCATCCCAACACAATCAGCCCCCCTCAAGTGAGCCCCCGAGCCGGTGGTGTTTTCGAGAACAATAGCTCACATCTGGGACAGCTGTTTTCCCCAAAAGCACCCGGGCTGCTTACAGCCACTGGGCAGGGGTCCTGTGCCCTCGCTCACACGCAGATCATGTTCTCCCTCTCCCACAGAGATGTGGTCACCCCTGGGGGGAACCAAGCAGGTTCCTCCAGGAACTTGCTGCCTGGCAGCTCCATGCTCACAGGAAGGCTGATGGGAGTGAGTGACACTCATCCTCCCGCAGAGGCTTGTTGGAAATTAATCCCTGAACTTTCTTCCTTAGCAAGAAAAGAAGTGCATGGCTGTGATTTTATTTCCTAATTCAGCTCCCAAAGAAAAGCAGGGAGGATTTGTGCACATCAACAAGATGGGACTGGGAACCACCCCTTGGGGCTAGACACCTCTACACTGCTCTTCCAGCCCCATGGGGTAACTCAGCAGAGTTCTGGCCTCACCAAAATGGGGTATCACATGGAGCCCTCTGCCTTTGGAAGGTGCTCCCAAGAGCCTGCACCAGCCCTTGGACGGCAGCACCTTCATTCTTAGTTATTTCCCTCTGGAAATAAGTAATTTCCACAGTCCCACTGCCCTCCAGCTGTTAGATGGGCTGAGTCAGACCCTGGTGTACCGGTGCCATGTGTACCTTAGAGCGAGTCTCCATCAGCACCTCCTCTGCCACAGCAATGCAGTCTCCCACCATCACAAGCCCTCCCTCTTGGGAGCAAAATCCCCTTGCTGGGCTCCTGCAAGTAATCAGTGGTAACACGCCAAATACTCTCCAATCAGAGAATATCTATCTCCATATTATCCAACACTTAGAGAAGGTCAAAAGCAAATCTAGGGTCTTCACCCCCAAGCTAGGGCTCTGGGTGGGCTGAGGCACCTTCATGTGGGTGCCTCCAAATCCCATCATAAGCCAGCAACTCAGGAGACATCCTGCCCATCTGATATAACGGGCTCTACCAAAACCATTCCCTCCTACTTTTGCTGAGTTTTAAAACTGCTAAAGCTCAGAGAGAAGAAGCTTTCCTACAAGGAAAAAGGAGAAGTTTTCCAGTGAGCTCAAATCCAAGCACTTACAAAACTTTAAAGCATCTACCAACAAATCATCAGGCTCCAGCAAAAAGTCCTGTTTACTACTGCCCCCACAGTCCCAGCAGGTAGAGACTAGAGTAGAAGCAGCAAGCTCAGAAGCCATTGAACCCATCAGTGCCATTTTTGATGTCTCCAAAGCACTCCCCTCCTCACCACTTTAAAGCCCCAAGCCCAGCACTTGAGGGTTGGCTCTTTGGATACACCAGGACAGTATTTGGGCACCTTGCCAGTAGGACTCCAAGAGGTGTCAGAGGGAGCTCAAAAGCAACCAGAGCTCAGGTTCTGAGCAGAGAACCTCTTAGCTATGCATTCCTCATAGGACCAACATAGTCTCTGCCACTCCACAGGCAGTGAAAATCACTGAAAACACCCTCTCCCATCCACCCTTCAAGCAACCAACCTCCACAAGCAGCAGACACCTACCATCTCCAGTTGGATCTCTTCTCTGCAACAGCACCAGTGGCCTGAGGCTGTACCCAAGGCTTTTACTTTTGCCATAACTTTGCATATACCTGCCCTCTTTCACAGTAAGAAAGACCTACTAAGGGAAGGAGTAGGGGAAGGGAGCAGCTAATTTGAATGCTGTTTTACTATCTGGTTGGGATTAAGGCCTAGGTAGGTCAGCTGTAGCCCCAAGATTGCCTCACCTGCTCTCAATTTGACACCCAACCACTTTCAGCTGAACATCTCCTGACAAGGGGCTCCTCAGGTGCTCAGGGATAGCTCTGAGTGATTCCTTCTTCCTCGTGGTTGTCCACCAGAGACTTTTAGCGAGGTAAAACTGGATCAGTTTCTGAAGACAAGGCCTAAACTGCAGGAGGCTCCCGACCAGCCTTTACCAAATTAAGCACCAGTCCCTTAGGAGGGAGGCCAGTTAAGCTTGCCTTAAAGCCCATCAAGTGTCCAGTTAATCAGGTACATTTTAACATCACAGCTTTGGTCATCCCAGTGGAGGCCACCAAGCCTGGAGACACCTTGTCATTTTTCACTTCCTTTTGTCACACTGGTTATTCCTGCCATTACTTTGGGCAGCAAGATTAAAGGCCCAGCAGCTCTGCCCTTACACACTTTGCTCTCCAGACTCCCCTCCGGTTTTTCTTTTCACATTAACTGTGTCACACACCAGATTCTCATTGACTAAGTGCCCGAGGGGGACCCTCGCTGAGTGTTAATTGCTACTAATGAGCTGTTGCCGTTTTCCTTCCAAGAGCACCAATTACAAGCAGAAGTCAAGCTCTGCAAGAAGATGGGAGCCTGCAGAAAATTAAGGCAAATTTTACTCCAGACCCTGACACTGGACTGCCAGCAACTCCTGGAAAACACTTGAAGTCAGGATAAAACTGGGTGAAGGATGATAGGCAGTGACTCTCCTGATGTTGCCTGTCCCCTTGTTCCTCATAAGGTGGACCAGGGGTGAATGAGAAGTCTATGACTTGCTTCCCATGTCTCCTGTTGAGGTGCCTTGCAGAGATGTCTACAGCTCTCCACCTGAGTTCTTGCTCAGGTCTCCTTCCAGCCACAAATGCCCAGTCCCACTGGTGGGTTTCACCATGGGTGGTGGTCCAGCTGGCTCATAGCACAGCAGGACTTGTCTTGTTCTGTGTGCTACCAGAGGAGGTGCAGGAGGGACTCAGCAATGCGTTTCAGTGCCCACTGATATAATTTCAGCATCAACCCTTATCCCAGCTTCTGCCTTGGCCACAGTTGGCTCCATTCCCACCAGAGTTTTCACAGAACCCTGCCATGGTGTGGGCTGGAAAGGACCTTAAAGATCAACACGTTCCAACGCCCTTCCAAAGGCAGGGACACTTTCCACTATCCCAAATTGCTCCCAGCCCTGCCCAACCTGGCCTTGGACATTTCCAGGGACAGGGCAGCCACAGCTTCTCTGGGCACCCTTGTGCTAGGGCCTCACCACCTTCACAGGGAAGAATTTCCTCCTAATATCTAATCTAAACCTGACCTCCTTCAGCTTAAACCCATTCCCCCTTGTCCTGTCACTACATACCCTTGAAAAAAATATTTGAATAATCCTTCTTTCCAAATCTCATTTCCCTCCCCTGGGTTGAGGGTATAAGCTGGCACCAGCTGTAGCCCTGGAAGTATAATGAAATGTTCACCAGCTAAGAAGCACTGAAGGCCATCACTGTTCCTCAGCTCTTTCCTCTAATTTACCTCTCTCTAAACTGCAGCCCACGAGGGAATTTTAAATCAGGAATGTGTTAAGATGGAAAAAGATTTGCTTGAGTGCTTACAATTGTGAAGGACAAGACACGGTGCTGAGACCCTTCACCAAAATATATTGAATCTGTCTACAGTGCCGGTAAGAAATTGCCTGGCATCTCGCTCTGACTTTCTCAATTCAGTTATTTTTTGCCGTAGTAAAAAACAGCCACATCCAAACCACTCTTTGTGAAAGCCTTGAAAGGAGGTAGAGATGATTTAATCTATGAAAAAATATCCTAAGATTTTTGGTCTTGCCATCTTGATCTGAAAGGAGATGCAGAGATCATCCCCAGTAGGGGATTGTCCCAGATCCACAGCTCCCTCCTGGGCTCTGCCACAGGTATGAGGAAGCAGAGACGTCTGGGTGAGCAGCAGCGAGCTTGCTCTCCTTCAGTCACAGACCCAAAGCTGTTGTTTGCATCAGAGCACCTTTTGTGCTGCCTTTCTGCAGTTTGTTAAATTTTATTTCATGTAATTTCTCCCGTTTTGGCTTCCACTCTAAAAATCCTTCTGTGAGTTTGCCAGCTGCCCTGCTCATTTAAGTATCATACCTTACAGCAAACGCAGCAGCACTCAGCAGGAGCTGTGCCTGAACAAAACCCCTCAGGCCGAGGTCCCCTGCTTCTGTGTCTTGGGGTTCACCCACCAGTTTTGGGGGAATGCCACAAACCTGGCCATGCTCTTTGGCAAGCACAAGGTCACCCTGTTTTTCCCCAAACAGACACTGCTATTTTCCCAGCGATTTTCCCACAAACATATATATTCTTCCCCAGAAACCATCCTCAGTAGGGATGAGCACAAGGAGGGTGGATGTCCACCAGTATCACCAGATTGGATGGGGCTTTGAGCAATCTGGTCTAGTGAAAGGTGTCCCTGCCCATGGCAGGAGGGGTGGAACTGGATGCACTTAAAGTTCCTTCCCGCTCAAACCATTCAATGACTCCTTCTTTCTGTGATCTCTGAAGAAGCCAGCCAAAAGCAGCTCAGAAGACCTCAGTGGCAGCAGGATTCAACCCATGCCCCCTCATTTCCCAAATGCCAGGCACACTGGATTTCATTTTTCTGAGTTTAGCCTACAATCAATTATTTTTGTCCTCCGTGCAGACCAATGAGGTCTGCGGAAAGAAAATTGCAAAAGATTTGTTATTTCCCTAGTGTTTCCCATTTTCCCATTCCTTTCCCACAGAAGCAAGGTTTTTTTTTTGTTTTGTTTTGTTTTGTTTTGTTTCCCAACTTTCAGGGGAAAATCCTGACAAATGGAAGCCCTGATTCATACCAGCAAAAATTTGGCCTTTTTCAATTTAAGGTGGAGCCATTTTTGTCTCAGGATGAAAACATTTCTCTAACTGCACACAGAGGCGAGGACAGAGCCTTTGTCCTGCCAAACCCAAGGCCAAGTGGTGTTGGATGCTGATGGCCACCACAAGGGGAGAGTTGTTGTGCAGGCTTTTCATCTGCTCCATGATCAGGAAGTCACTGCCATGCTGGCTCACAGCATGGGAAACGAGGGGGCAGGTGGCGGCATGGTGGCAATGGTGGCTGTCACCAAAGAGACTTCTAGAGGTGGGAAAACATCTGGGGAGGGTTGCTTGGGCAGGGAGACAGTGTGATGCCTCTCTGTGTCGCTGGGATGCATTGGAAGAAAGGTTCCCCATCCTCCTCCATTGTTTTCTCAGGCAACTTAAGCATGGGTGAGAAAGCCTCAGGCAGGAAGGAGGGAAAGTGCTGCTCCTCTCTATCACCACTGCCCGAACAGAGATGCCTGCTTCCCTCCTCCCTCTTCCCTCCTCCTGCCTGGGAAGGAGCAGAGAGAAGAACTAGACTTGAAAAAAAGGGATTTATGGCTACAGCCTATCTGCTCCCACATCCTAGGGAAAGAAAAGTGAAGGAGAAAGAAGATCAAAGGACAGATGAGTCCCTTAAACCTCCCTTACAACTTTTCTCGACAGATGCTGCCATCTGTGCTGCACTGCTCCCGCTCCAGTGGGCACCTCTGCCTGTCACAGGGAGGCAACAGCAGGGAATGAGTTTTCTCTGACACTGAGGCAGAAACAGCTTTAAATAAAACAAAAAAAGGACAAGCCAGGACTTTTTTTTTCCCCCTTCCCCATCTCCATCCAGAAAATGCACTCAGCAGAGCCCCGAGTGCTGGAAGCCATCAGCAGGGCTGTCGGCACTTCAGAGGCTCCAGCAAGGAGGGCAAGTGGGTGAAGCCACCAAATGCACTGAGGACACTGTTCCCAAAAACTCGGGGTCCCCCATCATGGGCATGGATGTTCCTCTCCATTCCCCCCTTGCTGCTAACTCCAGAGACCCCTGGGGAGAGCAAGGGTCCCCTAACACAGCATGTTGATGCTCCATGGGTTTTAGTCCACATGGATTTTCAAGGTATTTTGCACCTGCAGCACACAGTAAAGGCACAGTGTCCTCCTCCAACCAAGGCAATCTCCTTGTGGGCATCACTCCCTGGGGCAAGATTCAGGAAGTTTCGTGCACAGCCACCCACACCTTTCCAAATCCTGCACCTCACATGTAGCTTTGCTGGGTTACCTCCTTCTCCCCATTCCAGCACTCAAGAAAATGCATTTTGAACACACATTAAGAAATCAGACTTTAGACATATCCAGGGAAGGTGGGAAAGGGCAGCAATTCCCCAACTACATGCCATGCAGGGGATCAGGGTAAGCAATATCCTTTGCACGGGCTGCTCTGCCCACCCCAGGGATGCCCACATTCCCACCGGCATGTAACCAGAGGCTAGCAGCTCTGCACTGGGAATCCCCTGGGGGGTGGGGGGGCAGGAGGAGGAGTGTCCCTAGGGGAAAAAACACTTGCTGGCAGGGCTTCACAGAGGGCTGCCATGTCACACCATAGCATTTACTTCTTTTGACGGCAAACACACCCATTCCATGGGAAAATGCCCCTCTGCCTTCCCACACTGGGAAGCCACTGGTCGAAAGCAACACCCAGGTACAGAGCAGGTGTTGGAGAGAGGGTGCATCCCATCCTTTGCCACACCACCCCCCACGAGCCCCCTGCCTACCTCTGGGGCGAGTCAGGGTCGAAGCAGGTCCTGGCCACGTCAGTGGCCCGCGGGTCGCAGCAGTCGCCGTCGTCGAAGTCGTCCAGCATGTTGTTGCACTCCATGTGGCAGACGCCGTCGCGGCGCTTCCAGGAGAAGCAGCGGCCGGGCCTCCGGCAGTCCCCGCCGTCGTAGCCGGTGAGGGGATGCTCGCACTCGGGGTCGCAGCGCTCGTTGCCCACCTTGCTGGGCTCGCAGCCCAGGAGGACAGCGCGGCGGCGCAGAGAGGAGTTGTGTACCTCCAGCAAGCTGAGCTGCCAGGAGATGTTGTAGGGCCGGAAAGCTTCACTCAGAGCGCGGTGTTGCCGCCAGATCTGCTCCCAGCTGACCGTCGGCCGCCCACCATCGTCCTCCGCCAGGTTCACCACGCGGTAGCGCACCACCTTCCAGCTCCGCAGCGGCCAGTGCTGGTTGTAGTGGGACACCAGCTCCACGTTGTCGCAGGCAGTCTGCCCACAGGCAGGGGGGCCCAGCGGCCGCAGGATGGGGGGCGGCGGGGACAGCAGCACCCACTGCTGGGGGAAGGCACCCTCCCGAAAAGGCATCCAGCATTCCTCCGGGGCGGCAAAGCCAGCGGCCAGAGCCAGCCCTGCCGTCTCCTCAGCCACTTCCTCTAGAAAGGAACGCTGGAGGTGGGATTGGGACAGGGCACCACGCCACAGGGCCAGCCCAGCCAGGTGACCCCGGAAAGTGTGGGTGGTCCCCCAGGCATCCCCTCCCAGCAGCAGCGTGCGGCAGGAGGACATGAAGGCACTGTGCAGGGGTCCCTCCTGCCCGCCGGAACGGCCGACCCGCACCCCATCGACGTAGAGGGCCATCCACCGCCCATCGTAGCTGGCAGCCAGGTGTGTCCACGCCTCAGGGCGGTAGCGGTGGTGGGAGGTCACCTCGGTGGCAGCGGCTGCCCGGTCCGTGCGGAGGGAGAAGAAGAAGCGGGCGTCCTTCTTGCCATTGAGCTGCAGGGCGCGGATACCGAGCGCCCAGCCCTTGTCGCTGGCTGAATGCGAGCAGTTGTTGAAGACACCTGCAGCAGGTCGGGGACAGGGATGGAGAGAGAGAGGAGAGCTGGTAAGGACCAGAGAGCGTCACCACTACTCCCTGCAGCACAAGCTGGATCCTCGGCAGCAGGTAAATGAAGGTGGTCAGAGGCTGGGCAGCGGGTACTCCACCAGGGTGACACCCCAGCCCCCATTCAAGATCATTTGGATGAGTAGGTGGAGTAGCCAGGAAGAATGGCAGAGCCAGAGAGGCAGGATGGAGAGGGGAGGAAGAGCGTGGATGGGAGGAGAGGCTGAAGAGTGAGGTGTTTCTGAGTTGCTCTCTGTAGGAGTGCTCCGGCGGGATGGGATTAGAGGCTAAGCTTTTTATCTGCGAGCCAAAGCTTTTAAGAATTAGAGCGCAGCAACCCAAAGCAATACAGGCTCCTCCAGGGACTGCTTCCCCAACAGCTTCCAGGCAGATTTACAGCTCTCGTTTATGCTCCAGTTTCCCTCCCAGTCATGCATCCAGTGCTGGCGGGAGAGGCTTGGAGAGGGCTGTGCTGCCTCCAGCCTGGCGAGTGCATTCCTCAGCCCCTAAGGTCACCTGAACATAAATCCATTTCCAGGAACAGCCTCTCCCTCTGCACCCAAGCATGTTGCAAACCTGTTTTAGGCTGGGCAAGACCTGGAGCTGTGCTGATTTTCCCCCAGACTGCTGAGTGCCCACGGCAAAGAACCAGAGGCTTGCAGGCACAGAATATGGCCATAAGGCACTTAAACGATGGCAAGGATAAAGGGACGTGATGCTTGAAATAAATGCCTCTGGGCTCCTAAACCACCACAGCCAGGACCTTCATGCAGGTCATTGCCTGAGGTGAATGAACTTGAAGTCACTCTCTGAGTGGTGTCTTCTGGGGGCACCCTGCTCTCCCATTCATCATCCAAACAAACAGTGTCCCAATGCTGACAAAACCTGCTGCCATGCCCAGAGACTCTTTTTATGTTCCTGCTGCAGTATTTCTTATTCTCCATCCTGCTTTTCCTGCTGCATGGATTCTTCTACCCCTCACTGTTCCCATCACATACACTGCCTGCCCCTCTTCATGGCATCAGGACCTCATGGTCCAAAACAAAGCACTCCTACCTGTGCCACTGGCTTGCCTGTCCCTGGTGATACCCCACCTGCTGCCAGAATTGCAAAGAGGCCAGTAGAGAGAAGCAGAGGTGTAGAACAGAAGGAGCTCCAACAGGAGCAGGATCTCCTGGCTCTCACCCAGGGGATGTGCTTGAAGCCAGGTTACCATGACCTCACATTTCCCCCTTATAAACACGGCTGGCAAAGGCCACATCAAGCCCTGCTGAATCCCAGGAAGGAGCATCCCTCCTTCCATCCATCACTTGCACCAAGGGTGGTGGCCTCTAAACCATCCCACGGCCGTAACTACCCTGGGCATGGATCCCTGTCACTGCTCCCTATGAAGGCAGCCACACACAAAGCCTCCGTGGGCGGATGGGCTTTGGCCAACTCTTGTTTTCTGGTGGGTTGTGAAAGGGAAGCAGAAAGACCAGGGGAAGCTGAGACAAGGAGAAGCCGAAAAGCAGGAGGCAAGCAAAGGAGCCTTGCAGAAGTGAGAAGGCAAAGCTGCAGAGTACTTTTGGGCTAGGTGCTGGCTGAAACGTGCTGAGACCTGCACACTCGAAAGCCATCTTTTGGTCCTCACTGGAGTTTAGGAAACAATTTCTCTCTTGGGAAAACTCATGCAGGTCACCTTGAAATGATTCAGAGTGCCCTGAATTTGATTAAACCTCAAGATAAAAATGGGAAAAAACAGCATCACTCACCCTGGGGTGAGTGTAAGCTCTCATCCTCACAAACCCATGCTGAGGCCAAGCCATGCCTGGCAGTGCTTGATGAGTTCAACACTGGCCAAAAGAAATTTAAGTGAGCCCAGAACCAGGTATAAAGACTTGATCAAAGTCCTCAAAGGGATGTCAGGAAGGCTAAGGCCAGCTCTACAACAGGGAAGGAAAATCAGTAAATCTGCAGCTGGTGCATCCTAGACACAGCCAGGGATGACATCTCCATATCAGCAGCAGTGAAGGTTCTGCAGGCAGAGCCACATGTCCCACAGCCAGCAGCCACTGCAGAATAGTGTATCAAAAAGGGTCTAGCACCAGGTCCTGGCATCTCTCAAGGGCCTTCATGAGAAATCATCAGGGGAGCAATTCCAAGACCCCAGAGTTTGCCAAGGACCTTGGTTTTTGTCCTGAGGCAACCCACCAGAAAGGAAAGCTGTTTGTAGAAGTGTGAGGTGTCTCCTCAGCAGTTTTAAGTACAACTCTGCCTCTGCTCCCTCAGGCAGGAAAGGGGAGCTCTAGCCTGGTTTATGCTGCTCAGCTGTGCCTTAGGGGAATGCCTCTGGGGGTTGAAACATGAGTTGTTGGTAACAGTGCAAAAAAAATTTGGAGAGGAAGGTACCTACCAGGAAAGGTCATGGAGAAAAAGCCCACAAAGAGATCAAGTGTGCCCCTCTGTAAGGACCACACTGCAAGCAGCCTCTCCCGCTGGGGCCAGGAGTTTTACAGCACAAGGAATAGCTTCTAGTCATGCTTAGACATCCAGATACTGGGGGAAATTGGCTGCTAAAGCTCCAGAGGGTCTGACAAAAGCCAGGAGCCTCTAGTCATGGTCACCCCTCAGGGTATGCAGTGGGAGCCAGCTCAGGAACCCAATGAGGACATCTAGATTTAGACACGGCAGATGTTTGGGATGGTTTCTGGTGAAGGATCTGACCCAACAAAATCACCTACAATCAGAGTAAACACAAAACTCAGCCTGGCACAAAGGAAATCCCATGGGGTTCACCAGAAACAGAGCAGACATAGATGGAGGGGAGAAAAAAAGGTGGAAAAGGAAAGAGCATCACATGAAAGGACTCTATCTCCTGCCCAAAATGAATAGGACAGGGAAGAAGGAACAGTTTCCTTCCCTAACAGTGGCTGTGGCAAGGTGTTGGGGTTATACCTAAGCAGAAATCCCCCCATGAAGGGGTGACTAAGAAGGATGAACAAACCCATCCAGGGTGAGCCCGAGGCAAAATGTGGCATCTAGGGGAAAAAAATGCTGACTCCTAAGCGTTCAATCCAAGCAGCAGCCACACCAGCTGACAGGACAGCTTGCTTTCCGTGATCAGAGCTGCTCAGCCTGCCCTTACTTCCCAGGCACCGATGCTGGGAGAGCTCAGCTCTGCCCTGCTTTCCTCCTGCCTTCTCTCACACACGGACGCATTGTCCAGCTCCTCCACACCTCTGGATCACCTCTTGCTCAGTCACCTCTCTTTTGACAGAGCAGGAGCACCAGATCAGGAGCAGGCTCGGCACCTGCCGAGGGCTGGCAGCTGTTTCTGTCAGCTGCTCACACAAAATGCCAGCAGCACTGGGCTGGCCCCCTTTGGCCACCCACACCCAGGGCCCTCGGTCCCAACTGCAGGGAGACAGTGGGAAGTGAACAGTGACTCAGACAGCCGGAGGTTCCTGGGGCTGACTCAAACCCTGGAGCAGGGAAGCTGGGGGATATTACTCGAGTGAATGCCAGCGCTCACGGGTGGTGCTTTCAGCACTAACAACTGTCCCACCCTTCAGAGGAAATTAAAAAATAAAGAATAAAAAATAATAATAAAAAAACTCTGCTGGCGAGCTGGGAAACTCAAAACCCAGCACCTGCAGGCCAGACCTTCAGATGCAAACAGCTGTGCTGTGATGACTGAGAATTGTGCTCCATACATCCCAAGGTGCTGCCTGCCAGCAGGGAGGCATCGAGGATGCTGATGGGAAGGTGGACAGCGAGGTGGATGCTAGGGAGTTTGGTAGTTTCATTGTACATAGCTGTTTTCCCCTCTGCCACAGACTCCAGCCCATCCCTCCTACCTCTTCCACAGCAAAGGTGTGGTTATCGCCCTGTAACTGAGGAGAAAAATCAGTGAAAGGGACCAGGCAAAGCAGAGGGAGGTTCAGTGGAATGGGACCAAGGGAGAGTTAGGATAGAGAGAGGGATTCCACAGTCAGCTTGGCTGGGGCAGCACAGAATCACAGAAGCCCCCCAGACATCCTGGCACTGCCATCTGTTCCCAGCCCTTCCTAGCATCCCTGCACTGCCCTGCCGAGCTTGTACCCAGACACAATCACCTATCCTGGCACAGCTGAATGAAGCACCACTGCAGGAGGTGACATCTGCCCCACTCTGTGCCTGTGTGCCAGCCTTCTCTGTCTCCTCAGCTTCTCCATCACAGGATCACTAGGGTTGGAAAAAAACCTCTAAGGTCAAGTGCAACAGTTAACCCAGCACTGCCAAGCCCGCAGATAAACCGTGTCCCTAAGCACCGCATCTAGGCATTTTTAACACTTCCAGGGATGGTGATTCCACCACTTCCCTCGGCAGCCTGTTCCAGTGCCTGACAACTCTTTCAGAGAAGAAATTTTTCTTAGTATCCAATACAAAAGTCTCGTGGCACAATTTGAGGTAATTTCCTCTTGTCCCCATCACTTGTTACTCAGGAGAAGAGACAGGCAACCACTACACCCCCCTTCCAGGTAGTTGTGGAGAGCAATAAGGTCCCTCCTGAGCCTCCTTTTCTCCCGGCTGAGCTCGCCCAGCTCCCTCAGCTGCTCCTCACAGGACTCGTGCTTCAGACCTTCACCAGTTTTGCTGCCCTAATAGTCAATGTTGCACCCTCCCTTATGTGGTTATCTGAAAGAATCTGGTCAGAGAGCATTAAACTCTGACACATATCTCTGTGGGAAATAAGGCTTTTAGAACAAGAGGGACCAACACTTATTCGACACAAACACCCAGGACCAATTTGCAAAGAGTACTTTACTAGTCATTGCAAAGAGCTGTCCTTTCCCACCCCAAAAAGATTGAAATCTACAAACTAATGAGGCTCTTGTTTTCTACCAGGCACTGTNGAGGGAGGCGGGCTGGGAGGACGGGGCGGGTGGGAACAGAGGGGAGGGGATGGTTTAGGGTTTGGTCTCAAGGGAAGGAGGAATATTCCACGCCCGCGGTGCTGAGAACACGGGTGTGGGCGCGGGGTGTCACCTGCCAGAGCGGGGCAGTCAGGGAGTCCCCCGCGCGGATGTTTGAGGAGGGTCGGGGGCTGTCGGGTCCCCATCCCTCCCTGCCGGCGTTTACCTGCGATGATGGCCGGGGTGTTCTGTCCGCCCTCCGCCTTCGCCCACAGCTCCAGGGTGAACTCCTCCCGCGGGACTGCGGGCAGCGCCT
>VXBQ01011770.1:267081-293438 GCA_013400175.1 Phainopepla nitens | reverse complement strand
ACCCCCCTTCTGCCTGCAGCCGGGGTTCCCGGGGCACGGCGGACCCTGCGCGGCTCTCGGCGCTGCCCGGCTCTGCCTGCGGGAGCGGGGGATGCGTTAGTCGCCCTTATCTAGAAAGCCCCGAGGCGCTCCGCTCCCCCCCCCCACCTCAAGGAGGGGTGTGGAGGGGGGGCTGCCCTTATTTAAAGATGATTATGTCCAATCTAATAAACCCCGAGCGGAGCATCGCCCTCCCTTCCCTCCGCCCTCCCGGGCGCTGCCCAGGATGCTGGCGGGGAGGGGATGCGGAGGAGAAACAACCCTCCGGGCGCTGGGTCCCCTCCGCACCCCCTTCCCGCCCTCGGGGTTTTGGGACAGCACCTGCCCTGTCCCTGCCCGTTTTCTCGTCTTGTAGCTCCCACCTCGCCTCCATCCTCCATCTCCATCACCTAGAGGGGAGGAAAAGAAGCTGAAAGGAGGGGACACTCTCCCTCAGCCCTGCCCCACGTGAGGGGAGAGGTTGTCTTGGACTCGGGGTCTCTCCTCGGGAAGAGATTTTTCTGCCTTTTCTCGCTGTTGTTTTTTTTTCCTTTCCCAAACAATGACACGTGCAGAAAGGTAGGGTGGAGGTGCCTTATCGGAGCAAACCATATCCAAAAGCCAAAAACCCCCCTATGAATGCATGAAGGGAGTGGGCAGCAGTGAGAGAAGCATCTCGTCCACCCTCTGCCAGAGAGCACAGCACCAGGGCTGCTAGGGAGAGTTTCTCAAAGCATGAGAAAACAGGTGAGAAAACAAACCCCCAAAGTTTGCTCTCGGTTCCCAAGACTACCTCACACCAGCACATGGCATAGGAGGCTAGGAAAACTTCAGCAAGGAGATTCAGAGAGATGAGAAGCTTTTTTATGCTTCCTTTTCATTATTATTATTTTATATATTATTTTTTTTCTCTCCCAAACACTATCTGTGGCGGTCAGTCTGAAGCAGGGTTGCCAGCGAAAGCTGGGAGGCCCATTCCAGGGTACAGGCTTTCAAACCAGCAAGGCAGGAGGGAAGGGATTTAAGAATAAACGGCAGGAGCTGGCTGTGTGGGGTTGGGCTTGGGCGGTTTTTTTGTCTTCTCAAGGTGGGAGGGTGATGGGAATAAGGGTGGGGGACCGGTGCCTTTAGTCAGAGGGAGATAGAAAACTACAGCGCTGGAAAATGTGAGGGTTAGGAGGGGTGAGCAGAGTGCATCTCGTGCTGCCTGGGAAGGAGGAAGGTGGGTGTGAGCACACAGAGAGGTGAGGGATGGGCTGGCAGTGTGTGAAGAGGAAGGGAGGATACAAGGGAGCGAACAAGGCCAGGCAGAGCAAGGATGGCTCATGCAAAGTTGTTCAAGCAACTCCCAAGGACATTTGTGGCGTGAACCACATCCAAGCACAACACCAACACCCATTGCTCACGGGGCAGTGGTGAGAAGAGGTCTGCAGCTCTCCTGCCTGCACCCACTGACCCAGTGCCCATCCACGGGCAGCGGGGGCATGGAGGCAACCCAGCTCAGGGCTTGGCAGTGCTGAGGTGGCCCAGCAAGTGTTGTCCTGGGGCCAACGCCAGCAAGCGCTGCTCACAGTGAGTATTCATTCAGGAATGAACCAGGCTCCTGATAGCTCTGTCTACCAGGGCCTGATAAGAGAGGATCCCATGGGATGGCTAATTTTGAATGGTGGTGACTTTATTAAGAGGCTGTTTATCATCTTGCCACACATTCTTCCCCAGGTACTCCAAAGAAGCAAGACCCTCAGCAACGTATCGAGAGTTTGGCAGCACTGCCTCCTCAGGGACAGCCTAGCTGGGATGAATCCAGCATCAAAGCAACAAAACCCTCCAGAAGTGCACCCAGGCAGAGACTCTATATATAGGCTCTGGCCTGGGCTAAGCTGCTCCCTTGACAGAATGACACCCACAAACAAACAGCTCTACTGTCTGCAGGGTTGGGATGCACCAGGAGCTGCAAAGCCCACCAAAGAGCCCACTTCCTGGGGGCAAGATGGGCAACAGCAGAGGAAGGCTCCCTGCCATGCCAAGCCCCTGTCTTCCCCTGCTCTGCCTGTCCAAGCCTGAGTCTGTCCAGATTTAGGAACCACTGGAGCAGGAAGCTGAGACTATGAATCATTATCCCATGTTGGATCCTGAGCACTCTCCACCCAGGCAGGTTCCCCTGGCAATCCCTGGCAGCAGTTTGGGGCTGGTGAGGATGAGGATGGCAGGACAATGGGGGCACAGCACTAGGCTGGCTCAGCTTCTGGGGAAGAGACATGCTGGAATGCTGTACCCATTCCAGCACCACTGTGGGCTACAGATTAAATCCCTGTCATTTGGGTAATTTTTCTTTGCTTTCAAAAACAAAACAAAACAACAACAACAATAACCAAAACCCCCCAAACAAACAAACAAAAAAGGCAATTAACTGACCACTGAGATGATTTCACTGCCTGTGAACCTGTGAAGAGAAGACTGGTCCTGTGGATAAGGCAGGGATTCCAGGGTGACTGACTCGTGGCAGTGTGCCCTCATCATGTTTTCTGCCTCTCAGGGAAGCAGAGTGGGCATCTGTTAGAGATCCCAGCTCAGAGCCAGGCCATCTTGGCAAAGGAATGCAACAGCCCTGGGATCTTCCACGGAGATGATCCTCACAGGCAGGGTGCCACTGCAGTTCAAATCTGCCAATGATGTTCAGGAGCAAGAAAAAGGATGCTGGGTGGGAAGGAAGGAGGAGGGCAGAGTGGTGTCAGAGGGTCAGTTTGCAGGTTATTCCTCAAGTCTTCCCCACTCGTTGTCCTTCCTGGCATGTCCCTGCTCTTTGGACCCTCTGGGCTGTCAGTCTCTGCAGCCAGGGTTATTTGGGGTGGGATTGGATAAGACAGGAGCTGGGCTGTCAGTCTCTGCAGTCTCTGGGCTGTCAGTCTCTGCAGCCAGGGTTATTTGGGGTGGGATTGGATAAGACAGGCTGCCAGTGCTGGGAAGGAGCAGGGGGCCAGGAGCCTCTGGAAGGAGGCAGGGGATTGGGGGAGCCCCATCAAAGTGAGATGCTGAGTGAGGGCTCTGGGATGGTCCCAACATAGGAGTGAGGTACCCAGGGCTGGTTCACCTCACACTGGGGGAAGGTGAGGAGCAGCTGTGGGGTGCACTACACGGGGAATGGACAAGATGACCTTTAAAGGACCCTTCCAGCCCAAACTATTCTATGATTTTAGGATTTAGCTGGAGCAGAGGCCAAGCCTTGCTTTTCCCCACGCCTGTCAAAAACCATCAACAAAAGCCTTCCTCTCCCTCCACTCCTCCTCGGGAAACCACCAGTGATCTTGACATGGGAATAAAGGCTCTGGGAGAATCCAGCTTCTTTGTTCACGGCCAGGCAGCCAAATCCCGCAAGCCTGAGACAGCAAGCCTCAGCAATCAAAGCCACGAGCAGCAGCCGACCCCGCTCAGGGCACAGCCCCAGCCCTCCCTCCTCTCCCTCCCCAGCTCTCCTGCTTTTCCCAAGCAGATTAGGAGCCTGTTCAAACACTCAGGACCCCCGGAGGTCAGAGACGCTGGCCTCCCGCACCAGAGGTTTGTTTGGGAACTCACTGAGTTTCCTGCTTCTGGTGGGTCTGGAGATAAGCCCTGGTGTGCAGCTGCTGTCTGGTGCCAGTGCCGGTAGGAGTCCACAGTCGCACACCGAAAATCCTGCAGCAAAAGCTCCAGAGCCATAGAATCAAAGGATCACAGGATGGTTTGGGCTGGAAGAGACTGTAAAGATCATTTAGTTCCACCCTCTTGCTGTGGGCAGGGACACCTTCCACTATCCCAGGTTGCTCCAAGCCCCATTCAGCCTGACCATGAACACTTCCAGGGATGGGGCAGCCACAGCTTCTCTGGGCACCCTGTGCCAGGGCCTCACCATACTCACAGGGAAGAATTTCTTCCTAATACCTAAATCAAAGCCTACTCTTTTTCATTTAAAAGTCATCTCCCCTTGTCTTATCACTACATGCCCTTGTCAGAAGTCCTGTCCTCTCTGAGTTTGTGGTTTGCAGACAGATGCATCTTGTAAGGGATGAGAGACAATCACTGAGACCTTCCATGGGCACTCCCCTGGATTCTCCACAGCCTGGGAGGCTGGGTTCCCCTCACCCTGCAAGGTTTCCCAGTAAGGTTTCCCTGTGCTGTTCAGTCCCATGAGTTTGGTGACAACAATTTCCCTGCTGAGTTCTGCTGTATCTGCCTCAAGGTTTTAACAAGCCACATACACAACCTCAACTCCTTTGGAGCAAAGGAATGAATTTAAATAACAGCAAAGGATATGTCTGCTGCATCATCCTCACACCTCACACCTGCCTCCTCCCCTGTGCTCCGAGCCATGCAGCCTGTAGATTGCCCAGGGCAGCAGGAATGCAGGGAGTCCATGAAGGAAGCCAGCTATCCAGGCAGTCACTGGGGCATCAGCTGAGGTGCCTGGTTCACTGCACCACCATTAGATGCAGCTATTTCAGAGCAGCCTTGACATCATGCTGGAGCCCTGAGCTGCAGCAGAGCTGTGCTTTGGCTGGCTTTTGCAAGCTCCCAGTAAAACCATTTACCTCCAGCTGGGAGGTGAGGATGGTGAAGACACTCAGCAGTTTGCCCACATCTCTACATAGGGAAGACATTCCCCACACAACAGCCTCCAAAGATCTTCCTGCATCCCAAAGTTTTACACTTCACCAAGAACTTGCAGGTGCTAAATTAAGACCTGCTAGAGAACAGGGCATGACCTTTGCCAGACAGGGTGTCTCAGATATTGAAAATTATTCCAACTGCTGACAAAAGTCAGAGACTTATCTGCCTTTACATAATGTAGCTCTTCTAGCAGGCAAGGAGGAAAAGCATACATGAAAAAGCAGGGGAGAAATGGAATCTAGCTTCTCACTTCCATTCTGCTACTGTCATTGGGGAGTTTCAGCCCCATTGAGTCAGGATGGTCCAAGCACAGCTCTGTCCCAGCTCAGTGGGAAGCACTTGCCAAGGGATGCCACACAGCTCCTGTGCCCGCAGCAGGGCAGGATCCCAGAGGAGCTCTGCAGGCACCGAAGGCAGGAGCATGTTGGTACAAACACGGCAGGGACCCGCTCAGTCTTTCAAAATCCCACCCCAGCAGAGCCAAATCTGCTGGCAGGAGCTCCAGGAGAGCACTACTACTCTCATGGCAGCTCTGGTGGCCAGGTAGAATGATGACACAATCTTGCTGCATTTTCATCGCCCATGTGCCCACACCAACACCTGTTTGTTAATCCCTGTTGGAAACGCTGCTCACACGATAGCCTCACTTCCTTAATCAAGCACGACTTCCCCTGCAGGAGGGTCAGAGACATTACCTGTACAAAGCTCCACCATCTCCCGATAGCCTTCACCCTGCTCCTGAGGTTTTTGACACTTTCCATGTGTCGCCCAGACAGAAAAGCCATTTGCTAGAGCCAGCTGATAAGACACGAAGTGAACACTTAATCTGGCACTGGTATCTGAAGGACGAGGGGAGGGAGAAACGGCTTGTGCCACCTCAGCGCAGATGCAAAGCTCAGAGGTTCCTCAAAATTCACATTTTAAGATCTCTCATCTAACCCCAGCCAGGGAACAGCTGCAGCAAGAAGAAAAGGAGCAGAAGTAAACGAGCACAGTAGCTAGGGTAGAGGCACAGGGGCTGCATTTAACTTTTACCTCGAGGTAGAGCAGGATTTTTGGTACTGTGAATTAGAGATGCCACCTTATTGTTGATCCAAAACTCACTGTCATTGGGACATCCTCTATCCTGCAGAGAACCTGCTTTGTCATTTGGCAGTGAGCAAAGCATAAAAAGAAGCACGAAAGAGTCAGACTCAGCTCTTAAAAGCTGGCCAGCAGAGTTTTAAGTATTTGGCGTTTGGACAAGTTCATCACTACAAGGAAACACCTCTGCCTTCCTCATTCATTTTTAGAAGAGACAAATAAAAATAGACTTTCCAGAAGAGCCACAGACAGGGGAGAGATGGGGATGGAGCCACGTGCCAGCTGCCAAGGAAGCTCACAACCTCCAGCTCACAACTGTGCTGTGGACCTGCACCATCCAGGTCATTCATGTCCCACCATGGGGCAGGTTGGAACCCTGGTTAAAATGTGGGAGAAAGGATGAGCACATAAACACACACACATTCTTTTCAAGCAAGAGAAAAAAGTGGTTATCCCAGGCTGGGGATATGACACCTACTGGTTTTCACTGGACAAGGAAAAATACCAAGAGATGAACTCTGGCACCACCCACTACCCAGCAAGTTTCAGTTGCTTTTTAGTTTGTTTGTTGGATGTTGCCCACAGCGTGGTTTTGCACCTGCATTGTAGGAAGTGGCAACAGCCCCAGGTGTGCACCCCCAGGCCAGGGGCATCCCGGTACCTGTGAATCCACACATGAAGCAGGAGCTGGAGGCACCAAGAGCACTGGCTCCCTCCAGCCTTTCCAACCAGAGTGGGTACCTCCATTTCCCACAGGACTTGCACTGGGATGTGTCCTGCCATGTTGTGCCTCCTGTGCCAGTTAGCTGAAACTCTTGAGACTTTGGTTTCATGCTCCTGAGCCCCTCAGTGTCTCTGTCAATGGTGTTGTGATGATGGTTCACCTCTGTGCCCCACCTTAAGCACAGAGACACCTTCTAAGGATGTTAGGTGCTTTGCTCCTGAGATGTTTGTGGCATTTTTTAACCAATCTTAACCCCGGTGCCACCTTGAAACCTTCTCAATCCAGAGTACTTACCATAGCTGTTGAGCAGAAGAGGGCAAAGCATCAGTTGAAAGCCTTGGTCAGGACAAGATCTTTCTGGCAAGGACCATCTCTTCCAAATCAGAACCTTCCCTGGTGCTTAAACCCAATGGATCTTTGTAGCCTGCTCTCACAGTCTTCATCTCAGCTCAGTCAAAGCTAATTAGCTGTTTTATCTTTATCTCTAGGTCAGGTTTTCCCCTCAACCATTTCTATGACTTCTTTTGGAGCTGTAGATGCATGAGTGATCCCTGGTTGAAAAGGGTTACTCAAAGCCATCTCTGACCTTCCTTTCATGCCACTGGCAGAGCTGGCCAGCAGTGCTTCTAGCTTCTGCCAGCCTCACTGTGCTGGCAAGAAGCACAGGAAAAATGCAGGAATTCCAGTCTGGGGAGAGTCAGCAAAATCAGTAATCTATCACTTTGAATGCAAACCTGCTGGGCAAGGTCTTTCCAGTTAAAGATGAAGAGGAGAGGCTGTTCATGCCATGTCCTTCCTGTGCAAGCCTTCAGCTCCTGAATCTGCTGCTGGAGAGTCCCCCTGCAGCTCAATGTGATCACGCAGTCAAGATCCCACATTATCTCCTTCTTGCAGCTCACGGCACTGTGCCCATTGCTGCAGCTCTACCACCATCACCCACAGTGATCCTTTTCCTCCTTGCCTTCTCTAGGGCCCTGGATAGTCTGGAAACATTCCAGGCCCCACACTGCTTCCCAGCTAGGCCTGGGGGCATTAGGCCAAGCAGGAGGAGCTCCAAGGATGCAGCAGTTACCCGCTGCCCAATGGGGTGTGTGCCTGCATGCTGCTCCTAGCCAGAGCACAGCTCTCCAGCATTCCCACCAGGGACTGTGGAGGAACGTGCTGCTCCACAGACGGAAGGCAGCTGAGAAGAAAGATAAAGCTTCATTTTGCTAGGATATTGGCACGCTGGCACTCACGGGACCCTCTGAGTTCAAGCTGGTTTTCTGTGCAGTAAACCTCAGACCAAACTCATCCAGCATTATCCCTGAGTACAGCAAGAGTTGTCCCCGTAAGAGGCTATTTGGCAGCATCGCTGTCCCAGGCCAGTTTGAAGGATTAAAACAAAAAAAGACACCTTTTCTGGTGGAGAAGGTCTTCAGCACTGGCTGTATTTTTCCCGGGATCAAACCGTGCTGAGGAAAACGTGCTTTCCACCCCGCTGCCACCCCGGGGCTGAGAGGGGATCCTGGGTTTTCCCGCTAACCCCCTGCCCTCGCAGGACTGATCTCCCTCGACAGGCTGCCAAAGCACCACCAGCACTGGAGGCTGAGACGTGTCCGCAGCCCACCAGGAGGCCGCCGTGAGCCCCGTGAGAGGCGCCTGGAGGGAGCCCCTCCGAGCGAGGCGGGCAGCGGCCCGAGCGCATCGCTCGCCCCAGCGCGGCGGGGACCCGGCCCCCACCGGCCCCGGCGAAGGCGCTGCGGTTCTTGGTCTCCCCCCAGTGACCAGACCACATATGACAAAGCAGCAGGGCTGGCTCATGCTGGGGATTTCCAGCCCCGCGAGCAGAGCTCCCGGTGTATGATTACCAGGTAATTACACTAATCATTATTTCCCGGAATCCTCCTCGTGTGAGCAAAGCCCTCTCGCTGGTGTGCAGGCTTGTGTTGCCGCTTTTGGAAACAAGACTCTATTTCCCCCATACACCAGCACTAGAAATGTATATACTCATTCATTAAGGAGCACTGACACCACTGTGGCAAATGACCTGTCAACAGATTTACAGCAGGAACTAAGTCACTGCCTCTGAGCCTGCGCTCTTAATGTAATTAAAGTCCTCTGTTTGGAATTCGTTGTTAAATAATATTCATGCTCTGTTCCCCATCTGCCATTCCATCTTACTAGATTCTTCTGAGATTGATCAGAGGGATATTAAGGCAACAAGCAGACAGAGAAATAGGGGTTGCCTGGTGGGAAAGGATTGAATCAGCTTTTGGTAGAGGAGTGGAATTGCATGCAGGACCCCAACTGCTCTGGGAGGGAGTGGCTGAAGCGTCATCCTGGCTTGGTCTGTTGCTGAGGGCAAATAAAAGGGATGGTGAGAAAGATAGACACCACTGGTTGGCTCCTGGAGTCTCTTCAGCACTCAGAGAGAGGTGAGAAGCATGTCTGGAGCTGGGTGCTGAGGATGAGCTGGCAGCTGGTGCTGTGAGTGAAGCGTAATTGAGGTGAGTTCAATTGCTGGCCCTTGTGGCTTGGCCTGGGGGAGCAGCCAAGGCAGCCCAGTCCCATGAACCAGGCCCACAGCTCAGTTATTTGGGGGTGGAGGCTCACAGGGAGCTGCCAATTAATCCACATTCACTTGGGCATATGCAAGGAAGATGCAGACACGTGGGGCATCAACGGATACCAAACGATTTTCCCAACCTAGTGCAGGGTATGCGAGGGTATTTGCTGGGACAGAGACCAGCTTCTCAGTGTGGGCACAGCCCTTGCAGTGGCAACACCCCAGGTGCTCCTCTAACAGCAGATCATGGGATGGCTCTGACCCTGGATGGGCCCTGGGAGTTTGCCTCATCCCTGCACAGGCTGGAGGTCTCCTCCTATCTGATCTGCAGCCACTGTAGCATTTCCATAAGTGCTCAGCATGGATCCCAACACGATGAGACATCCATGGGAACACAACTCCTGTGCCAAAAATACTGAAACCAGGCACACACTGTCCACTGCTCTGGGTGGAAAAGATGTTCCCATGTCACAGCCTGAGAGCCTAGTGGTTGCCATCTCATTGAGCACGTGGGCTGCTGTAAATGCGGTGCTCAGCAGCATGAAGAGGCCAGACTGGAGATGCAGTGGCCCTGGTAGTGGCCCTGCAACACCCCACTGCCCCATCTCCAGGTGCTGGAGGTATGTCCCTCATACTGACCCACATCACTGAGATGCCACCCCATACCGAGATGCTGGAGATGCCAGAGCTGAGCATCCTTTGAAATAAAGGGCACTTCATGCACTGCAAAGCCTCTTGAAGACCCCTCCTGTTCCCAGGAAAACTGGGGGTCTGTGGTTGGTTCAGACAGGCAAGAAGCTGGAAGGCAGGTCTTGCAGTCAGCATCTCTCAGCAGAAGGGCACTGCTCCTCTCCCTTTCCTGGGCACCTCCTCTTCCCCAGGAAAGGTATCACAGGGACAGGGTATCTCAGGATGGAGGTTCCCAAAGGACCAGAGGGACTGGGGCTCTCAGCCAAGCCCTGAGTGACAATGGCTCTGTCGAAGTAGCACTATACATGGGGTTTCCTCTATTAACAAAGTCCATTTTGAATAGTTTTTAGATCCTTAAGCACAATTAGGGTTTAAATTGGACTCACCCTGCTCTGAAAGCTGAGTCCTCCCGGTACCTCCTGTTTATATATGAACAATCAAAGTGATTTATTCATCTGCCTAAAGCATGGTTGCTCTTTGGGCATCCATCCATTATCCTTATCTATCTGTCCTAGTTAGGAGCTGAGCAATCCATCTCACCCACCCTAATGTATGCCAAAGGCTCGGCGTGCTGCTGCGCTCCGAGAGGGCTCTGCTGGAGCAGACGGCGCGGGCCTGGATTTCAGCAGCGCTAACGCAATTCCATTGACGTCAACCGGAGCCGCCTGTTGTCACCTTCCCAGAAGATTAAAGCCTAGGATGGGCAGAACCAAGGTGGGCACTGAAGGGATGTGCAGTTGTAATCAGGATGTGCCACAAGGCTTGCCACGGAGCGTGTGGACCTTGTGGCCTCAGTGTGCAAAGAGCCCGGTTAACCCAGAGAACTTCTTGATTGTCCTGATTAAATTGCAAAAGGGGACCAGTGGTGTGGTCCTGGGGCGTCATCCTCTCATCTGTGATGAAAAGATCACGCTGCTCCTGTGCACCCTGGCTCCCCACTGTCCCCGCCTGGGATGTTGCAGGGGGGCTCAGGGGGTGGCTCAGGTAATAGCAGGGTGCTTCCCTCCTGTCTCATGGGGAAGAGAGGTTCCACATCTTGCAGAAAGTGTAGCACCATGAGGATGTTACCACCCTGGAAGTGTTGAAGGCCAGGCTGGACGGGGCTTGGAGCAACAGGGTCTAGAGGAAAGTGTCCCTGCCCACAACAGGGGTGTTGTAACAAGATGATCTTTAAAGATCCCTTCAAAACCAAACCAGTCTGTGATTCTATGATCTATGGCTATCAGAAATTTGCTCATAAAATGTGTTGTCACCTCCCTTCTCATCTTTCCTCAGGGACAAACAGTTGTGAAAAGCTGAAGCTCCTTGTATGCAGCCCAGCAAGGAGAAGTGGGATTTGTGCTCTCTGTCCCACTGTCTGTTGCCACCCTGGGTTCTGTGGGGACTGTTCAATCCCACAGCCATGCACTGGAGAGTGCTGAGACTCAGTCATGCAGGAGACACGGAGGGTGCCCACCCTGCAGAAGGCATGGCCCAGGGAGGACGGCACTGGGGCTACACACTCTTGGTCAGTGGGTTGTGTGACCACTGCTGAAACTATAAACTAAGAAAAATAATTCTAGAAGCTTAAATAAGCTGCGCAAGGCACAGTGTCCCTCTAATGAAAGCACAAAGGGTTTGCAGCTCCCCATCAAGAGGGTCCTCTCTCACCAAATTTCACCTCTTCAGGTGAAGCACAGGGTGAAAGAGTTTTCCCAAGGAAATTCAGGAAGAGTGTTTGACCACAGGCAAACCAAATGGCTTTTCCATGTTTTCTCTCTTAGAAAAAAATTGACCCAGTTTGGCTGAAATCTTCCACAGAAATTCAGGTTGAGGTAATCCCTGGGGAGAATTTCTGCCTAAAGGTCTGTGTTTTGGCATTGTTCTAAGTAATGGGAAACACAGCCCCATAATGGGAAGTATTGGGCAATCTCAGTAACAAGCAGTGTTATCTGCCCTGTCTACAATAAAACAATTAATTATCATTAATTTACCCTCTTTGTCTTTGAAGAGGATTTCTAGACTGGGAGGCAGGGGAGAGAGAGAAGACCAAAAAAAAGAGAAGAAAGCAATGGAATTAGCCAGCCACCTCCAGACTTGAATCACTCTAGATCTGTGAGACAGATCCGGGCAGAGCAAGGAGAGGTGTAAAAGGCTGTGGATGGGAGACCTCTGAGCTCATCTAATAAACAAGGAAAAGGCTCCTGCCACTGCCATCTCTGAGCAGGGCTTTGAAAAGCTGGGTAACAGAAGAGGAAGTTCCAAGCATGGGGTGGTAGGAGTAGGGCAGCATCACTTCCAAAAAACAGCCCTGGAGAGGGAAAATCAGGTGTTTTCACAATATTTGAGAGCATTTCCCTCTGTGCAAAGTGGGCAAGCAATGCTCATGTTGGGGTTCTCCATTGCATTGGTGAATGTGGTTGGCAGCCTGCCTGAAAGCAGGGCATACACAAATCTTTGTGAAAGAGCTCATTTTGGAAAGATTTCCAGCTTGAGCAATTCGTGGTTTGGGATGTCTAGAGAAGCTCTAGTTAAGCACCTAAAATTTGGGGAACCAAGACAGACCCAGACCCTTCAGGCCAGTGCCTACAACTGGGTACCAGGCAGCACAACTTGTTTCCCCACTTCTGCAGCCAACTTGGTAGTTTGAAGTGGGGTGAAATGACCCCCTGACCATGCACCTTCTTTGACATCACCATGGCTGGATGGGACACAGGTACTGAGCATCACTGCTGCTGCACTTGTGCAGTCTGACCCAGTGAGCCACCAAGACATTTTGAGCCATGTCTGGCTGTCTTCTGGAAATTCCTGGGTAGATTGAGCCAAAAAGATCACCCAGGTTTGACAAATTTAGCTTTCTGTAGTGTCAGATGACTCTGTCCAAAAGCCAGGTTGATTTCATAGCTGCTGTAAGAGCAGGGACAATAACCCTGCTTGGAGAGAAACCCACAAGCCAAAAAGGTGGTTTTGTGCAAAGAAACACCTTCACCAAGCTTAAGTCAAGTAATGAAATATTCATAGGACACTAAAGCAGTGGGCTCCCTGGCTGCCTCCTTATGGGAATCCAATAATACTGGAGACAGCCTTAATTCAATATTCAAAAAGCCTCTTTCTCTTTCCCTCTCTTTCCATCTCCTCGATGTCTCTTTGGGTTCAGAGACCTTTTGGAAACCTCAGCTTTATATGCTGGATGCATTAGTGGAGAGAGAACCGTGGAGAGGAGGAATGGGGGGAGAAGGAGTGGGAGCACAAAGATGGGGATCACACACAGGACAGCTGGGGATTTCTGGTCCCCAGGCAGCCTGAGGATGCTCAGCTGCAGGATCTGTGCCAGCCCTTCCCAAAAGCACGGCTGCATGGCTTTTCTGGGACAAGGCCCACACTTGTGCTCAGACATGGCTGGTTAAGGGTCAGCTCTGGTCCAAGAGCTGTGTGACCGTGGTCGTGTGGTCCTGTATTCCCACAGACAAACTCACTGTAAAAGAGGATACCTGGCTCGGCTGCAGTGGATGTCAGCAGGGCTGAGATCATTTTTGGTTCAGCATCTTCTGCAAAAAGAAGTCGCTGAAGAGGGAGACTTTGTCCACCAGCAAGGGCTGAAAATTGGGATAGTTGGGCCCAGGTGCTCAGAGGGATAAAGCCCTGAAGACACAATGATGTGGCTGCTGTTCACATGGACAGTCAACATCAGTCAGGATGAGGACATGGATGCTGGCAGCGCTTGAATGAGCCATTTGGGTGCTTCCCAGTTATTGCTGATGCTACAGCTCTCAGTCTCTAAACTGGAAGAGCAATCCTGACATCCTCCTTCCCATTTCAGAAGGAGGCAGAGGTCATGTTTGGGTGGAATTGCACTGAGCTAACCTCCAGAAGTCAAAACTGGCATGCAGCTACTCCATGCCAGGAGATGGGCACTGCTTCATGCTGCAGCCAGGTGGGAGGGAGCTGTAGCTCTCCTGGTAGGATCTTTCTTCCAGTGTGGGAAGGGACAATACTCAGGGTTGTGTCCAAAGCATCTCCAGCCACTGAGGGTCCAAATACAAAAATAGTGGCAACAAAGGATAAGAGCAGTGGGACATGGCTTTCCACACCATGGACTTCATGGGTGCTGGATGCTGCAGATGCTGAAGCTTCACACACCTCAGACAAATTCTGGGAAGAAAGTCCCCCATTTGTCATCCTAGCTTTGAATGTCAATGCTCGATACATGTTGCAGCAAAGTGAAGATTTAGAAGAGCAAAAGCTTTCCAAGCACTTAGCACAGTATTCCTCCCCCTCCCCACCCTGCCCAGAATTCTTTCCCGGAGAGTATTTAAAATCCAATTATTTACTCCACAATGAACTGGTTATTTGGTTTCTTCTGGCATCTCCCAGTCACGAATGCCCTCCAGCAGATCAGTTTCAACCTTCAGAAAACCTTTCTATTAGCATTTGATCTTGTCAAGCTCTTTTTATAGCCACTCTTAAAGCTAAGTGGGAGCCACGAGAAGGTTACCTGCCACGCTGGAGCATGCAGACAGAGGCCAGATAGCAGGGGCAGGGTACACTCCTTATGCAGGAAGCTCCAGAGCACCAATGATGTTACAAACAACTCACAAAAATGTTGAGAAATGAACAAAAGTCAGGTCCATGCTCATGTGCTGGGGTGAGAATGGAGGCTTCCAAACTGCTCTGAGCTGCTTCCCATCTCCAAGGCAGAGCCTTTTGGGGAAAAGAAAGGTGCTCATCCTGCTGGTACCATCACCCTCGTCTGGGGGCTGTGCTGGAGCATCCCACAGAAGGAGAGTGTGAGCAGGATGCCTGCAAGTCCTTTTGCACCTTCTTCAAGAGCCAGGCACTATTAAGGCCCCAGCCAAACTCCATCAGGAACTGGACACGCTGTCTCCCCTTACTGTGTTTTCCATGGCAGAAAAGAGATTTCTTTCTCTCTTCCTTATTCTAGCATCTCCAGGCCTGATGCTGATCATGCAAACACAGTGCAGATACTCTGTCTCCTTACTGGTCTTTTATAGATTCTGGTTGCAGCTACACATACAATTATTTTAAGACTTTCTGGCAAAGAACCATTCCCCCAGATTATTGCTTTGGAGCCCATTTCCCTGGACATTTGGAGCCAGTGAAGGTCTCCTGATAGGATCTCAGGAAGCTTTGCCCTTTGACTCTTTGCTGGTTCTCCAGCTGCATCCAAGCCCTGTCACCCCATAAGACTTTTTGTCCCATCTGCCAGTGCCTTGGGGCCACCCTCTCCCCTTTGTGACTTCAAGCCAGGTGAAACAGCTGAACTATATCTCCTAAGGGGAATGGGAACTCTGTGCTTCTGGAACACTTGGCACTGCCTGGCATCACCTGGTCCATGAGGAGGAGAAAAGGTACAGTGCACCCAAAGGAAGCTCCCAAAAGGCACTGCTGATTCACTGTCAAAAAGCAATTTGATAGTGTCATGTTGGAATCCAGGACACAGGAATATCTCCTGTGCCTGTCCTGAGATGTTTTATTCCTCAGGAGAGCACAGCTTTTAGTCTTTGGCCATGGAAAAAGCTTCCAGGACTTTGGGAGGAGTTGAGTTTTGTTAATGTATAAAGTAGACAATATTGTAATTTGTCACAGGATGAAAAAGTAGGTTTTGGGGTTTTAGCATGGAAGGTAGATGAAAGACAAGATGGAGGACTTTGGGTGTTGACACAATTTCCCTTCTTCTTCTTCTTCTTCTATACCATTTTCTGCAGTTTTGGTAGCACAGTGATTGGTTAGACAGAGCCACAGTGCAGGTGTTACGCAGCTGACAAATAATTATTAATTGGTAGTTTAATAAAAATAAGATACGTTTTTGGTAAGTAGCAATAGTTAATTGGGTAGCCTATCTGTATAAAAGTCCTTGAAATCATCCATTTTGTGTCTTGCTGGCACATGCCCTTGAAGTGTCCAGGTCTTGCTGTGCACATTTTTCTGCGTGGGCTGAGCCTGTTGTCATCTAAGGCTCAGAATTGTGATAAGAGAACTAATAAACAGCTGAAGACCGAAACCAGCGAGTCTTGCTTGTCTCATTTTCAGCCCTGGCACAGGACATCTCTGGGGTTTCCTGATAAGGGACCTCAAACAAGTAGGGATTCCTAAATTCCTACAGTTCCAGGCTCAAACTCTTCCCTGTCTGATGTAGAATCTCGGTTACAGCATGGCAAAGCACAGCCCTAACACAGATACAGCTGTAATGCCATTACAGCACTGCTGTGTGTCTAGGCTGGAGAGGCAAGGCAGGTGTTTTATCCCATGGCAACGGGTCCCTGGAGTAGGTATTTACTCAAAACTAGTTGATTTGTGGTGAACAGAGATGACAATGCTTGGTTTTCTCCAGATTTTGAGTCTTATACTTTAACACCCAGTTTCAGAGGTCCAAACCAGGCTTTTTCCAGTATACATGGTATTGTTCCATGATGACTCTTGGTGAACACCAGGATATAGTTGATGGATCCTGCAGACTACATTGGGAACAGAAAGCAGAGACATGCACTGATGCTTCAGGTGGGAAAGTAAGGTATAAAGAACATCCAGACAAGGTTACATGGGAGATGTGTGACAGAACAGGGACAGGATATGGGGTCTACAGTTAAAACTTCCCTCATCTCAATCCATTTCTTCTCAAAGACAGCTTGAAAATCCTGAAGATCCCTCTTTGCCCAAAGCTCTTGGGCTGCTGATGGGTGAAGGACAAGCTCTGCCCCATGCAGAAATGGGTGCTGGGGTATCCCCACAATCCCACCGGCTCCCAGCTTCTCCCTTGATGAACCCCCTGAGGAGTTGGGGCCACCCACAGACCCATAAACCTTCCAAGAAGACCTCTGCGAGGAATAATGCATCTGATGGATGTTGCCTGTCTGCATGAATCATCTGCCAGTAGGTCACGAATTACTCAGATGTGTCTGTTATCCCGAATTATTCCCTGATTCACGTGGCAGCTTACGCAGGAGTTCCTTCATTAGACTGATCAATATCGAACGCCCAGGCTTGCTGGCCTGACCTTCTCATCTGTGTAAGCCTCCAGGCCATAAACCATTCTTATCCAAAATCTTGACCTCATGTTTAATTTTATCACCGTTGACGTTAACGGAGGTTAGTTAGTCTTGAGCACGCACTGGAAGTTAAGCTTTCCTGTACCAGGGCCTCTGTGCATTTCCCAGCCCTGACTGATGACCTGAATTCAAGGATGCCTTTTCCCTGGCTTCGACAAGCTTCAGCTTGGCACACGCATAATTCCTGGAATCAGTTCTCCACCACTGATGATGAATCAATCATTTGCTTACTGAACGTGTTCCACAGAACTCCCTCAGCCTTCAACATGCTGGCAGGCTTTCCCACCACAAAATTAGTTGGCTCTAGAGCTTTTGGGATAGTGAGCACCCCATGTATGGTTCCTGTCTGGAAGCAAATGGATTTAAACATTTGAACTTTTGTGGAATGATCTTTTTCAGCAGGCCTCAGACTTGGTGAGAGCCAGACTCAACAAAAAAGTGTTGGTGGGCAGAGGGTGGTTGAGGAGAAGGAATGGTGCATGGGGTTGGTATATTGACATCAGTCAGCCTGATGCACTCTAGAGAAGGCATTTGCAGGTTCAGCAGAGCTCTGACCTCACCTGAGTGGTTTGATGGAAAATCCCTGTGATGCTCAAATTGAACACACCTCACATATTTGTAAGATTGGTTGATTTACTTTGTTGTGTAAAGCCAGAAAATCATCCAGGTTCCCTCTCTCCCTTTCTGGAGTGAAAAGACAAGCTATAGTTCAATCCTGGAGCTGATTTATCCCAGGAATTTGGGACAACTGGCACAGATGGGATGGGTAACTCTCACATAGCTGCTCATTCAGTCCTTTGGTCATTGAGGGATACTGGACAATAGCTTTTGCTGCAATTACTAGCTTTTGGATGGCTAAAGCTAGATAAAATGAATCCTACCTCTTGGTGCCCACTTGCACCTCTGCAGATCTCTCCCACTGTTTAAACATCCCATTCTCCAAGGTCCACTTCCACACATTATCCCCCAGAGCTACTGCATGAGGAAAGCTGCACCTTCACAGCTCACAGTGGGAGAGGAACAGGCAGAGCACCCCAGTTCACAGGGCAAACCTTATCTGGCTTTTCCCATAGAGGATCCTTCTGCCAGGAACAGCAACTTCCCCCAATACTTCCTTCTGCTTCACTAATTTTACTGGCAGAAAGCTGTTTCCTTCACTTTTCATAACGCTTTTCCTGCAGTTTAAACCAATCACTTCTCACCTTTTTCTCAAGAGACAGGTTGGGTTTTTTTTTTCCTTTTGGGTTGATTTTGGATACATTTGGAGCCTGTTTGTACATCCTCTCCTGTCTTCTCTGTTCTTGGTAAACTGCCCCAGCTCCCTGGTCTTCCCATGCTGGCTAGTTCTTCCACACTCACACTGTAAGTTTCCAGTATTTGTGAGGCCACTGAAAACAAAGATTCACCCATCTCCACAAGCTGATTGTCAGCATCCAACAGAAGAGCTCAAAGTCAGATTGAGAGCAGCCTCACAGAGAAGGACTTGGGGACAGCAGTGGGTGATGTGCACTCACAGCCTCCCCTTTGAGGAAAGGTTGAGAGAACTGAGCTTGCTCAGCCTGACAAACTCCAGGGAGACCTTTTCAATATCTAAAGGAGACTTAAAAGAAAATGGAGACTTTTTACCAGACCGTGTCATAATTTGACAAGGGGGAATGGCTTCCAGCTGACAGAGGGCAGGTTTGATTAGATATTAGGAAGAAATTCTTAACTGTGAGGGTGATGAGGCCTTGACACAGGTTGCCCAGAGAAGCCATGAATTTAATGCCCCATCCCCGTAAGTCTTCAAGGCCAGGCTGGATGGGGCTTGGAGCAATCCAGTCTGAGATGTCCCTGCCTATGGCAAGGGTTTGGAACGAGATGATCTTTAAGATCCCTTCCAACCTAAACTATTCTGTGATCCTCAGACCATGATTTGGACTTTAGAAAGGTGTCCCTTCTTTCCTAAAGGCACTGAACTCCAAAGCCTGGTAGGGAAGGTCAGTGAGGCAGGGGATCCCCAGCATCCCTGGAAATCACATCACACCAGCTTGAGTGCCAAAAACAGGGCTGGGGGAAGCTGAAGTCTGAACATTGGCCCAGTGTGTGGGTGCTTATGTATTGGCATAATAGAGAACACATTTCCAAAATGGAATAAATGCTTTTTTTGCCAATAAGTTTAATTGTTGAACACTGCTTCTCTTCAAATTATTCATGAACAGATGACAATTTTCTCTAATCATTAGTCCTAATTATTCACTCCATCTCTCCTATTAATGACATGCAGGCAGCAGATTGACAGTAAACAGCTCCATGCAATTATTTTGCTTAGTGAAGTTTGAAACAGAAGCAGTGCCAGGTATTTCTGATGGGGCACAGATTGCATGGCACATCCCTGCCTACCCACCACGTGGCTATGAAATTGTAGAACCACATTTCTGGTGTGAATGCCCCCATTTGCAAAAGGAACATGTGCCAAAAAGCTGCTGGTTCCCAGGCTCAAAGGCATTTGTTTGAATATCATTGAACAGTGAATACAAAGAAGGACCGATGCAAATATATTTTACAGAACTCAATAAATCACCAGCCTCAACTTTGCAGGAAACAGATTTCTCCAAGTCCACAGTGTATCTGTATATTAACAACGAGAAAATTTCCCACCTGAAACTAGGAGTGACTTATTGCAAAGGTACATGCAGAGTATCCAATATTTAATTAGCATGATGTCATTAGCTACATCACATTGGTTTCCCCCATTCACACCATGATATTAACATAATAAGGCACCTGAGCTGTATTTGCAACCCTCTGCTTTTTTTTCCTTGCTACCTGGGCAAGGATGCTGGACAACACCATCAGTAAGTTACTTAAAACTTAATGGTTTTAAGGGCATTTGAGGTTGTAGCCCTAGATTTCACCTTTAGCAGGAAACAGAAATAGGAATCTCCTTTATGCACACAGAGACCTAAATTTAAAGCCTTAAGGAAGGCAAAAATTGACTCCTCCCAAGCATGCACTCATGCCCTGGAAGCGGCAGCTGCAGCATTAACTCTGGACAAAAATCCCTGCAAGAGGAAACGTATTGACTTCTGATGGGGAGAGCTCCTGGCTTGGTTTTAAATTCACTCAAGATACAGAGTTTATTCAATTATCAGCTGTCTTTAAACTGGAATGTGGCTTCACTCCAAATATCAGCTGGGCAGGGGAGATGATGACAACCAGGTTAACCCTTTGTTTCCCTTCCAGCTAGACTGAGGGTGGGCAACAGGATGGCACTGAGCAATTCAGCATACATCCACCATGCATCTCCAAGGTTAAAGCTTTTGGCTCAGTCCCTCACACACAGAAAGAGATTTGACACTGGCTATGCCTAGGAGGACAGGTGGAAAAAAAACATCCATGTGGTGTGGTACCCGATGGGAGGATGCTCTGTTCACAGGCCCCTTTTTGTAAGGAGACCCCATGCAGTACAAAGGACTCTCTGTCCTCAGGAGAGACCCAGGGCTGTAAAAACAAAGAGAGACACCGGGAAAGCGTCTGGTTCATTATTCCACTCTGAAAAGCCCTCCAGCTTTTTAAAGGAAATCTCTGGCTATGAGGGGGGTGTGGATTAAGACTGAGATTCATTGGAAGAGGCAAAGGGGAGAGCTGGCAAGATTTAAATCCTCCCCAAATGCCTTGGGAAGCATGGAGGGTTTTGGGCTGGCAGCCGGGCCCACATGCCAGCAGATGGGGCTCCTGCGAGAGGTCAGAGCTGCAGCAGTAGAGAACACTTTGCTCCTCTAGGATACATCTGAAGGGCACCACTCCCACAGAGGTTACTTTAATGCCACTTTGGCTGGGGCTGTGCAGCCATGGCTCTGGAGAGCAGCAAGAAGCTGGATAAAAAGCAAGCACCAACCAGTACAGTTTTTTGAGTGCTGCTCAAAGTCTACAGTCAGCCATAAATACAAATTCTTCTGGAGTAGGAAGGTTACACTCTGTTTGGGATGTTAAAGCTGCTTTAACCTGCTGCTTTCTGGGAATCCTTTCTGTGCTACACTGCTCTGACTCAAAGCTCACAGCACCATCCTTGCCTTCTGCTGCTGGCTGGGATGCTGCTGCAAAGCAAGGTTTGCTCTCGAGGGAACTGGGGAGCAGAGCCCTTCCCGGCAGCAGGCAGAGATGGGAAGCTGCATCTATCCTCTGTGAGAAGGACGGTAAATGGCCTCTTGCCTTTGTCACTACCCCGCAGAGATGAGGCTGGGAGGCTGCAATAACAAGGGACGGAGCATCTTCACCTGGGCTGAGCTTGCCCTCTGATGGCAAGCGCTGGTACTGAGAAGAAGCCGTTCTCAAAACCGTCTTCCCTACTCCAGCTAATCGCCCTGATGCTAAAGTAGCAGGTTACCCTGCTGCTGCCATGAAGGCATGAAGGCATCCTCAGCTCCTGGGCTGAAATCTTTCCCGGTGAGGGCAGCTTCTCCTTGGCCATGACAGCCCAAATTGTGCCCTGCCTTACACAGGGCTTACACAGAGGCCAACTGAGGCAATGCAGGGATGCTACAGCAGCTCAAAGGGGGTAACAAGGCCACAGGCAGTTTTTTTATGGACTAGTTTAAAAAAGAAACAGAGAAACAAAGGAAAATAAACTCCTATGAAGACAAGCTGGGAGAACTGGGAGTGTTCAGCCCGAAGAAGAGAAGGCTTCAGAAAGACCCTAGAGCCCCTTCCAGGGTCTAAAGGGGCTCCAGGAGAACTGGAAAGGGACTTTGGAAAAGAGTCTGGAGTGGCAAGACAAGGGAGAATGGCTTCACACTGACAGAGGGCAGATTTAAATGGGATATTAGGAAGAAATTCTTCCCTATGAAGATGGTGACAC
This sequence comes from Phainopepla nitens, assembly GCA_013400175.1. Taxonomy (NCBI): domain Eukaryota; kingdom Metazoa; phylum Chordata; class Aves; order Passeriformes; family Bombycillidae; genus Phainopepla; species Phainopepla nitens. The sequence continues at coordinate 271,845 of VXBQ01011770.1, read as the reverse complement.
ACTAGAACAGGTTGCCCAGAAAAGCTGTGGTTCCCCCATCCCTGAAGTGTTCAAGGCCAGGTCGGACAAGGCGCTTGGAGGAACCTGGTCTAATAAAAGTTGTCCCTGCCTATGGCAGGGGGTTAGGACTACATAATCTTTAAGGTCCCCTTCAGCCCAAACCATTCTAAGATTCCATTACTTTCTTCCAGCCATCTACAGCTTACCCCAAACCAACAGCTGACTCTTTTGGGGGGGTTCTTGCAGCACTAACCCCTGTCACCTGCCATCCACTAGCCTAGCAAAGAGACAGAAGGCAGGGGAAGCAGAGGGCTGCCCCATGCAGGGGACAAGCCAGGAGCCCAGGGTAACCCCAGCATAGCAGGGCACTCATCCAAAAGGGTCCAGCCTGAGCACAGCAGGGAGGGCTGGATTCTGGTAACAGGGTCCACCAGCTCTCAGACACAGCAGAGGAGTCAGGTCCCAGGCCCATCCAGAGTCAGCAGCAGATGAGGCAGGCCTGGCAACCAGCTACCAACAGCAGAGGCACCAGGTCCCACCCATTGAGAGGGTTAGGCATCATCACCCTACATCCTAAGGAGGAGAGGAGTGCTGGGATTACCTTAAATACAGTGCCTGGGCCAACTGCCAGAGGATGTGTACATGGAAATGAGGCTGTTCAAGGCAAGCAACACTTCTTGTGCCTGCAAGGTCCTGACACCTGGCATGATGCTGCCTCTCCTCTATTTCTCCGCAGAAAGAGAGAAGCTGTGGTTGCCCCAAGCCTGGAAGTGTTCAAGGCCAGACTGCATGGAGCTGGAGGCAACTTGGTCTAGTGGAAGGTGTCCTTGCCCATGGAAAGGAGGACTGGATGATCATTAAAGTCTCCTTCCAACACAAACCATTCTGTGGTTCTATGACTTTTGCCTTCCATAATAATAAAGGAGGGAGCTTTCAGAGATAGCAGCACGTGCTCATGTTCAAAGACCCAGATGCAGTTCACTAAATAGACTTGTTTCATACTGTAAGGGCACAAAACTACATCAATGCCATCGTACTTTGTGGGAGAGCAATCAGCCTAGACAGATACTAAATCACCTTTGTTAAAATGATTATTACAGTTAGACAAGAAGGTAATTAGGTGGTGGTTGTATTTAGAGATGCTGCATTAGCTGAGTGGCAGTGACAAGAGGGGCTGAGTTTGGCCAGGTTTGGGGGGGGTGTCAATGGGAGCAGGTAAGGAACAGCTGAGCCTTGCCACTGCACTGTATGAGAACCAGAGAGTTTGGCAGAGTTTCAGCATCCCAAGACAGACCTGGGGTTGCACAAGCTGAGTCTGGATCAAGCCTGAGTGTGTGAGAAACCATCTCTATCCATGCTTACAGCAAGCAGAGAGTTTAGTTAATATTTGCCTAGAAAATCTATTCCCAGTATGAGGTCAAACACTCTTGGAGCAAAAGGACATGCCATAAGGGAGCCTTCACTCTACCCCTGGTCACATCCCTTACAGTGTGGTGTCTAATAATAAGATGGTATCATCCTTTTTGCCCGTGTAAAGGGAATTGGATAATTCTGAGCAGTGAATCAGGTATTTCTGCTGCTGTAGGTCAGGCTCCTCTGTAGCTTTGCTTCAGTGCACACACATTAAAACTGCAGTTCCACGGACATTTCTCTTCAGGTCTGTGCAGAGCCTGGAAACTTTGAAGACAGTGTTTCAATATTACAGAAGAATCACCAAATTATTTTAACCTCATTTTAGCTCAATCAAGTGAAAATTTTTCTTCAGAAGACCAGAATGATGTAATTGTTTGCAGTGCAAAGATGACACTTCTACCATATACTCTTGGGGCTTTTTTGTTGATTTTTTTTTCTTTAAAAGATCTGACCTTTTTAAACATGGCAATAAATTTAAATATTTTATTTTTGCTGATTCTTGGTTTCTGAAAGGGGTTAAACCATTTTTGCTTAAAATCCCTATGTCAGCTTGGAGCTAGCCTAAGGCTGAGGCATCAAATTTCATCTTGCAAGTAGCAAAGGTGTTGTTATAAAGCATTGAAAAAAAATCTCATTTTAAGAACTCTGTATAATCTTAAATAGAGTAGATGTCTCTAAGCATCCTCCCTCCTAGCACTACTTGCTTTTGCACTATTAAACTAGAAAAGAAATTAAAAACCCAACCAACCAGCTCAGTCCCCCCCAGTTCCTGCTCTTCTCATATGCCAAGCAGCCTGAGTTAACCTGAATTGTATATTTTAACAACAAAACTTTTCAGAGTCAAGTTTCAGGGGGTGACCAGACACAAACCTGAGTTTCTATATGACCAATTAGTTCCTATCCCTGTATCAAAGCATGGTCACTAAGTGCATCATGCCCCCTCCTCTTTGCTGTGGAGGAGATGTCTGCTGTGGGCAGGGAGCACTGAGCTGTGTTCCTCCATCCTCTCCAGATCCCCACATCTCTGTGCCTGACTGCAGGAATTGGAATTCAGAGACATGTCCTGTTTCTCCCAGTAAATTGGGGAAGGAGGTACCTGATGGGTACGAACTAGGTCTCCTGAATGGCTTTGCTGCAGGTTCACTCCAGAAGTTGCTGACAGCCTAATTTTCAGATTTATGGAGCATTAAGAATTCCCATTGACTCTGTAACCAGGTGATGAATCTGTCTACGCTTCATTTTTCTCAGCTATAAAATGGGAGAAGTGGCATTTCTATCACTGACTAGCTGAGAGGTTAATGCAATGATTATTAATAAAGTTCCCTAATAACCTCTGGAGCAGCAATTGCCAAGCCAGGGTGACAGTTCCTAGCAGGGTTTGCTGAGCTCCTGAATGGACTAACGGACCCAGTGGAAATTAGGTGGCAGCAGCAGGCTCAGAAAGGGAAGTAGAAGCAATTTTCCTAATGAGTCATCAACAGCCTGGAATGGAGCCTGGAGCCTGGGAGGTGACTGTCACTTCTCTTAGACATGCAGCCCGTGGATCACTCTGTGTGGAAGAAGTCTCAGACTCCCTACAAGGTGATCCATGGAGAGAATCCTTTATGATTCCTGTGGCTGTGCTGCCACTGGACACCACGGCTGCAGCTGCTTGGTAAATGGAGCTGCACCTGCAAATGTCACAGACTTGGGGGTTGTATTAGGTGAGGTTCATGTACCCAAAAGAGCAGAATCTTACATCGCTATTGAAGTTCATTCATCTGTAGAAAGTACTTGGCTTCTCCTTCCTTTAGTGCCATGGAGAGTGTATCTCCTCGCACAGGATCAGAACTGACACTCTGCTGGGACATTGTCAGTGACTGGCTTCAGAGGTTAAAAAATACAGAAAAGTAAGAGCAGATTCCTCCAGTCAGTCTTACAATATGTACATTTGTCAGAAATACCAGTTTCTTTGTGTAAAACAACCACCAGGGATTATAGCTGGAGACAGCTTATCCCAAAGAAACTGATTTGTTTGCAGCCTAGTTTCAGGCCACTTGGGAATGGGTGATGTTTGCTTTCCGTGCTTGATCCACATACCTTTGAAGGCAGATACACGTTTCTCCAGTAAGACTAAGTGAGGAAACAAAAGCAATCCTCTGGAAGAGCACCTGTGAAGAGTGTGCTACATGAGGGTGCAGGTGTCCCCACACCAACACCTTCCCCTCTGTCCTGAGCCCATCATGAGTTGTGCTTCAGTGCAGGACTCTGACCTGCAGGCAGTGCAAAGGCACACTGCTGACTGGAGGAGACAGAGAAACCTCTCACGGCTGATCTGTCCTGTTTCACTCTTGTACCATGGCCACTGAGAGTAATCACAGTGTTGTTAACACCTGGACTAAATCAAACTACTTCTTAGAGCTCATCTTGTGCTAACAAGACCTAGAAGTTCACTGTTCCAGCTGCAGCGAACTTTAGAACTGGAAGATTTTTCCATGTCCTTTTTCCTGATACAACACACAGGAATTTCCAGTAAGTAATATCTAACCTTCCCTTAGGCTGCAGACACGGATTGTGGAACTGGTAATGCATGGTGACCTCAGGAAAGAAGTGTCTCCAGGAGCCAGAGGCTGCTCTGGATGTACCTGGGTAGGGAAAAAAAGGTATTCACTCAGAGGGTCTCCAAGAGCTCATCGTGGCATCCCAAAGCTCAGGAATCAGGGAGATCTTCCCCAGGAATTCACTCAGAGGGTCTCCAAGAGCTCATTGTGGCATCCCAAAGCTCAGGAATCAGGGAGGTCTTCCCCAGGAATTCACTCAGAGGGTCTCCAAGAGCTCATCGTGGCATCCCAAAGCTCAGGAATCAGGGAGATCTTCCCTAGGTATTGAAGTGCTGGGTGTCACACTCATAGCCAGGGCTGTGGGTGTAGGGGATGTTGTGAAGGCCAGTTATGTATAGGCATAAGTGGTCATATGATCTTTAACAGCTTTTGCCTGTGTCATTTTTTCCTCCCTGGAGCAGTCAGTAATGGCATCAACAAGACTCTTCAAGGATCAGCCAGTATTTCAGTGTGATGGGGATGTGCTATTGCCAATACTACTGCTCACTACTTCTGAAAATCCATTGCAGACACTCATCCATAAAGCTTTTGATCCCTCTGGAAGAGAAGAAAATGAGACTTCCCTTTCTCTTAGCAATAGAAAATAAGATGCACACAGACACCAACAGCCAGGCTGAAAGAAAGGCCTAAATAACAGCAATTCTCTTTTGCTTCCACTAAAAACAAGAGGAATCACTACATTTGAATGACTTTATGGAACTAGTCTTGAGACCGGCCAGTCAGAAAGCTATCTATAGAAAGCAGGGGAACC
>VXBQ01011770.1:128438-264063 GCA_013400175.1 Phainopepla nitens | reverse complement strand
CGGCGCTGGAACGGCTGCTGCCCTCCGGGGACTGTGGCTTTGGGGTTTTCCCTCTTTTGTGCCTCTCTCTGTCAGAAATAGTGTGGCCAGCAGGACTACGGAAGCGATTGTCCCTCTGAACTGGGCTCTGGTGAAGCCACACCTCCAGTCCCGTGTCCAGTTCTGGGCCTCTCAATTCAGGAAGGACATGGGGGTGTTAGAGCCGGTCCAGAAAAGGGCAGCGGGGCTGGGGAAGGGGCTGGAGCACCAGGACCAGCTGAGGGAGCTGGGAGGGGTAGCCTAGGGAGGAGAAGCGGCTCAGAGGGGGGACTTCACTTTCTAGAACTCCGTGCCAGGATCTTGCAGTCAGGTGGGGATCACACTCTTCTCTCTGACAGCTAGCAACAGGACAAGTGGGCATAGCCTTAAGCTGTGCTGGAGGAGCCTTACGTTCGATGTTACAAAAGACTCCCTTCGCAGAAGGGTTGATTATATATTGAAATGGGCTGTCCAGGGAGGTGGTAGAGTTATCATCCCTGGAGCTATTCAGGGAGCAAGTGGACATAGCACTCGGTGCTCTGGTCTAGTTGGCATGGTGGTGCGTTGGTCTAGGTTGGACTTGATGATCTCAGCTGTCTTCTCCAACTTAACTGATTCTCTGGTTTTGTCTGGTTTTGGCCCTGTGTAGCAGCATTGCCTGCACCCTCTCTATTTTTAAGCAAAATCAGATTATTCCTGGCAGGTTCCTCTCTGAGTGCACCCAGGTTGTTGGAAAGGCCCTGCAGCACGAGATGTTTCCTCACAGCGTTCTGACAACACAGCAACTGCCTTGTTTTCCTGGACAATGTGACCTCAAGTGGTCTGGAGCCCTCTGATCTTTGGAAGAGGATTCAGCAAAGGATTAAGTGCACCTCTGGATGGGACTCCCAGGAGCCTCATGATGGTTGATAGCTCCAGCAAAGCTGGCTTGGTTTGCCAGTGTTGCTGGGAAAGTTTGTCTCGTTTGAAACAGCAGTAAGTTTTGTGTCAGGCAGGCACCTAAAACCAGATTAGTAGGGAATTTCTTCTGTAATGGTTTAAACATTTTTCAGATGTTGTTTTTCTAACATCCAGAGCTGTGGCTCATAGCTGGAAATGACCTTTCAACATAGTTGGTAAACTAAGGCCCATGGTTTGAGAACTGTTGGTAATTTGCAGTTTTGAAGGGAGCCCGTTCCTGGTAGGTTCAAACCTCCCCACATAAGAAATAGGTTGGATTTTTGTAGCTGGCTGGATGTGCTAAAATGTGAGAACAGGAAGTAAGGTTAGGTGTTTGCATCTGAGAAAGGCAAACAGGGAAGAGGTAGTGGGAAAAAAGATCAAGTTGTGGGAAAGTCGTGTAAGGAAAGGAAATAGTAAAAAAAGAGGATGATAAATGGGCCACAGCTTCACAGCTCTAGCTTAAGCCCTGACTTACAGGTGAGGATTGGATGTGAGGCATCTCCCCCAGGACAGGTATTGTATCAAAACCCTGTAGGCTTAACTTTACAGCTTGTAAAGTATTCAGCAGAGGTGGTAGGAAATACCTTTGCTACTGCAGTGAAAACCTGAAGCTGCTAAGAAGCTAGGGGCAGAAAAACCAGTAAGTAATTCTTGTTAGGAGTAAGTAATAGTCAAAAGTTACTGCTTATTACTGTAGTTAGTAGTTTGCTCAGTAGCAGAATGGAGATGAGAGGACTGCTGTTATTAGCTGATGCCCTGCTTTGGCTCTAGGCTATGTTAGGTGGATTTAAGAGCTCCGGGTGTGAGCTCTGTTGCTCACAGGTTTTCTGGTCATGGGGTATGAACACAACTGCAAGTGCCCATTCTCCTCTGTTCCCTCTACTCTTACATTCTGGCAGTAGTGTTTTGCCAGCATGGCTCCCTGCCCTTTCTAGTCAGCTCTTATTTCCTATTTTGTTGTCTGTTGTAGAAATGAGGGGTTTGGAAAGGAAATTACACCCATAACCAATTTGTGGACTTGAAGTATTTTTAGATGGTTCAAAAAGCCAAGGTTCTTGCTTTTTTTCTGCAGGTAAGTACTGTGCATGCTTCAGGGAGGACTTGTGATTAGCTGTTTTCTCCTCATTGAGAAGCACTACTGACTGGCCAAGTGGCAGGAAAGAAATCAGCCCAGTAGTACTCAGGGCAAAATGTCCTGTCTTGGTATTTACAAGAGCCACATTGAGCATATTGAAACTTTAAGAGCAGACAGTGATTATAGTTAACTTGGGTTTTTCACTGCTGTATACTTCTGCAGGCTAAAGGGTTTGCTCTTAGTGTTCTTCTAGCTTCAAATTACAGTATCTGTCTTTTTTTATTTGAGTTAGCAATACAGTTATGTAGAAATAAACCAAACTGGGCAGCTCTGGGGTTTTGAGCAATGTCCAAGAAGGCAGGTGTGTGTGTGTGTGTTTAAATAATTGATTTAAACATGCTTTACATATCTCAGTGTGAGAAACAGAAGTTTTCCCCATGCCCTTTTTGCCTCTGTAAGGACAATTCAAGATGCTGCCAGCTGCAGAGAACACTTGATAATTTTTCTGAACGTGAGCTGTGAGTTGCTGTTAGCCACAGCTGTAAACTCAGTGGTAGATGATGCCTGTACCAGATGGAAGGTGGGAAAGAGTAAAGAAGTTTGGGTGAGTTTTCAACATCAAGGTGCAAGTGGAAATTGCCTCTATAGTGTTAATATATGTGACCTCCCTGCCTGTCTTCTGAAAGCACTGTCTCAAGTGAGGCAGAGGCTCTAGGGTAAACACTGTCATGTGTTGCTGCTTTTGGTTGTGAAATGTTCAGTAAGTGTATGCTCAGGAGTTTGCAAGTGCCTCCTGTTTGTGGTGAATGTCAGCTCTTCTGCCTGGAAATGTGCAGTTCCTGTCAGGACTGCAAATAGGTCTGACTTAGTGGACAACTTTTATAAAAGGGAAAACTGTTTCTCTTAGTGCAGGATGCAGAATGTAAAGGTATTTTTGTGCTGCTCCTGTAGCCAAGTGTCCTTCCACTTGCCTGGAGAGTTTCTGAAAGGGACTCCTCTAATCAGACAATTTTCTCCTGCCCAGCAATTACTTAGCTTTCCCAGGCCTTGTATTAGCCCTCTCAATTAGTGGTTGACTAAACCTTTTTAAAACCAGTTCCTTTCTGCTTTGCTCCCGGGATGGAGTGCACCTTACCTGTCTCTTCAGGGGCTGTTTCATGCCAGTCCTTGTTTCTGAGCTCTGGCACAAATCATGTGTGGAAGAGAAGGTGTTGCATGCTCATCTGGAGATCAGCACCCAGTGCCACAGCTCAGCTGTGGGAAAGGCTGTATGCCACCTGGACTTGCAGGTTCATGGGTTTTTAAAACCAGTTCTTTCCTCAGCTGGTTACCTGTTAATCCAGGCATGGGCTGAGTGTAGTTGTTCCCATGTTTGTGGTCTGGGAAGCAATTTCAGTGAGGAATATTGCAAATTTGCCCTGAAGTCACAAACTGAAAGCACAGCAAGCTGTTTGCATACCATGTACAAGGAGTCTTACTACCTGTTGTTATATTAGAGCTTCAGTAACAGCAGTGATCTTTAACCTGGCCACCTTCCATGGGAAGGACAGAGCCTGCAGCAAGTCCTGGTTGGTCTCTGATTAGACCAGAGAGGAGCTGGATAGGAGGCAGGCACTATAATGAATCTTGTTTGCTGTTGAAGTGTGTTTAAATTTCATAGTGACCACTTCAGCCAGGTGTTCGTGTAGCAGTAGGGTGACATTAGCATTCTTGAGAGGTGCCTGGAAAACAACTGGCAAAACTTAGAGCCATGAACTCGATCAAAATGGATGTTTAAAATGTTTTGAGGTCTGCCCCACAAAGAAAGAGTGGTATGCCTTTGCAGTGCCGGATTAAAAAATAGCGTTTATCAGATACTGATGCCTTATTTCCTAGAGATCAGTGACATTTTTGACTTGCTGAAGTTATTTGCATCCTTTTAACCTGACTCTGCCGCTCTAAGACAAGTAGAGAATAAGCTACCTCATGCACAGAAGCCTTGATTTCACCCTACTTCTGCTTCCTTGTTTCAGTGTATACTACAAACTCTAGTGTGTCTCAATTCCCCATCACTCCTTTCTTAACTTTCCCTTTGTGTGAGATCAGCTTCAAACAACTGTTGCGTAGCAACTTTCCTGTGTTGCAGTCAGCTTGGCTTCAGTAAGTATTAAAATACATCAATCTTGTTTCCACTTGTAAGTCAGAGAGCATTTCAGGGGAAACAGTTCTTAATGGAAACTTCAGTACCATTAATGATGTCCCTGGTACTGAATAGTTACATTTGTTGGCTCTGATTGCTTTTTCTCAACTATTTTGGCTCTGTCACTTCTCCAGTCAAGCTGGTATGAAGGAGTAGTTTGGGAACAGTGACCTCGTGTGACTGGCATGCTAGGAGGTAATCTTCCTATTTTAGCTCTAATTTGTGATGTTCTCCTGCAGACACAGGAGCATTACAGCCTTGTTAATTGCTGCAGGGCATTAGGAGCATCACCTCTGGCCCTGTGGGGAATAGCAGTTTCTAGGATGACACATGGAGAATATACCTCAGTTATACAGCGTGACTGTAGAAGAAGGTGAAGAAGTGAAACCTTTCATCACTAGTGCCAGTGGGGAGAAACTACCCTTAGACACTCATCTAACCCTAAGTCTTTGACTTCCTCTTTTAAAGTCCAGCTAACAGAATTCAGAGATGCCTTATTCTCCTGCTAATAACCTGCCCGTGCTGGCTGAGTTTGCTCATAATTTATTCTGACTAAACAGTGCCTTGAAACTAAATAACTTGGGAAAAGTGACTTGGACTCCTGAAGTTGCTGCTGCTCAAGGCAAGTGTGGAAAAAGGTCTGTCAGGGTAGGAAGAGGGACAGGTGTGAACAAATTATTTTGGAGGCTTCTTTTAAGATGGCTCAATTGGTTCAGAGTAGCATTCTGGTTTGATTCATTTGCCTTTATGTTGTGTTTATACAGGCGATTTGGTGGAATATTTAAGATAACCTGGCTTGTATGTTAGGCTGGACAAACCTTTCGTGACAGCTGTGTTTTCCAGTATGGTGATTTAGAGCAGGGGCTTGCATTAGCAGAGGCCACAGCTTCTCCTCTGTGTGCTTAAAAAATATTTAAGAGGTGTTTCCTCCCTCCTGTGTTTAAGATTTGTTTTCTAACGGGGTAACAAACGTTAGTATACTCAAAAATAGATTACAGAATGGGGGAATGCCATCTGTGGAAGTGCTCCCCTCCTCTGCTCAGACAAGCATTGCTTTTTTCAGTCCGATCTGGGTTTTGGGTTTCGGACGCAAAAAAGATTCCTGCTTTGCAGAAGTTGTTAACAGTTTATTAACAGCTCGTTCGGTGAGAACTGTCTTGTTGGCAGAAGGTGGGAGGAGGCTGTTTCTGAAGAAAACAAGTGCTGGTGGAAGCCTCTCGGAACTGAGATTGGTGTGGACTTGAGGGAGTGAGAGGAGAGCGTTTTGATCTCTGTAAGGTATTGAAAACAAGGTGAAGCTCATGACACAGCTGATCCATGTGTTATGTGCAGAACTGTGATGTTGCTGCATCTGCTGGATAACTGGCCAAGACCTGGAGATGTGTACATGACAGCAAATCTCACCAGTTATCAGGGAGAGCAGCCATAGGAGTCGCTGGAAGTATGATGGATGCAGCTCTCCTCTTCTTTCATTTGTGTTTCATTTTCCTCTCAAATATGTCACAGACACCTGACGAGCCCGATTTCTTCCACTACCCATCTCACTGGATTCCTGCCTCTTGTTGTGCTCAGACTCCTGTGGAGCAGTGCTTGCACATCCTTCTCTTCAGGTCCCTGCTTGGTTCTTGGCGATCCCTCGCAGAGAACTGGCTGTGCTCTGGTCGCTAACAAGTTATTCCACCTTTTCCATCTTTGGCTTTGTATCACCTGCTGCCTGTTGGTTTCATCCTGCTCTCCTGCAGCCTCAATCCTGGCAGCGCTCTGCAGGCACACCCCCTCGTTTGCACCTTCTCCACCCACTTATTAGTCCTGGTTCTCATGACATCATTACTATTTCTGATCTGCTCTGCCTCTTTGTTACACTTTTAAAAATTATAGGCAGCTATTGGCTGAAAGGAAAAGGAGAAACTAGTTTTGGTATAAATACATGGTCTATTCGTGTAAAAAAAATCAGGGTTTTTTACATTTTGTTTGAAACCTAGTTCAGATAGTTAGAAGGTTCTTCTGCAGCTTTGCTCGTTGAAGATTCTCTGGCTTTGTTTGTGTTTTCTGCAGGTGTTAAAAGCTTCAGAGTGAGTACTTTCTGCTTTCTAACTGTAGCAAACTGCAGTATCCTTCAGAGTTCAAAGAACTGTTCATTGCCCTTTTGATCTTTATACTGCTTGGTTGCTGTTGCACTGATATGTCCCTTCATTTTACATATAGGAGATTATTACCTAAGCATAATTAGGTGACTGCTTTGAATTAATAATACTTTTCATATTTTAACATAAAAGACATATTTCTGATTTTTCTTTTGCCTTGTTTTCAGCCCCATCTGTTTTGATATGATTGAAGAAGCCTACATGACGAAATGTGGACACAGCTTCTGGTAATACTTGGTTCCTTGTATTGCATAAAATGTTCATCTCTTACAGCATGTGCAGACAGGTGTTGCTGTGGCTCCTTTTCATTATGAGTTTGTTGCTTTTCTGTCTTCTGTTCCTACACTGAAGAAAGAGGTTGAAATCATTTCTTTTATGTTGGGTACCTGTTAGATTAAAATAAAAAAAAAATCCAAGTGTCTTAACCAAATAGTGCTGTGCCACCATATTTCCTCTGTAAAGAAATAAAATGTTCATAAACTGCTGGTAACACCCACTATCCAGAGTCAGAACAGTTTGTTAATTTACCTCTATTGGCATCACCTCTATGGAGGTGTTGGGAGCAATACTGGCAGCTCTTCCTTGCCTTTGTGCAAGACCCTGCACAATTTGAAGTGGCTTGTACATTGTATATTGCAATTATTTTAAACCTTGTAAGAGAAGATATGCTTCAGGCTTTCCTATTGTGTTGAATTGGCCAGGCCCCACTTTTCAGTGTGTTATCTCTGGCTGCCATGAGGAGCAAATGTTTCATGGAGAAGTGCAAGAACCCTCTAGGGGCATTTCTGGAACCACTTGCTGCTTCTGCTCTCCTCTAGGGATTGGTATAAATGTCAAACCATGATGTTCTGTAGTGTCCTGTCTATGTTATACTCTTAGGGTGTATGCTAATTAAAAATAAATCTTGTAAGAAGTAATATTACATAGTATAAAGTACTTTCTCAAGCAGCAGGTTCAGGTAACTTTCAGAAGAGTTAATTTGCAACAGGTAAGACAACAGCCGATTTTGTGCCCTCTCTGGTAACACTTTATCCCTGTGACCTGTAACTTTTTAGAGGTCCAAGAGGAGAAACGCTGAAATATCTTTATTTGGGAAGAGTGGAGCAATGTTACTACTTGGTGTTTCTGTCAGGAGCTGACATCAAGCAGGTTCTTAGTGAGATGCTTAAACCTGATGCTGAGGTGATCTTCTCATTCCTCTGTCCCTCAATTCAAGAGTGAGCACCTCTGAAGTCACTTGATAGTGAGAAAAGCAGCTGTGAGGGGAAATATGAGAAGTTGAAGGTGTTTCCTCTGTTCAATTAATGCTTTTAATGTTGATTGCTAAGTATTCGGCTAATCTAGAAGAGTTGCTTCTGAGTAATTCAATCTGTTTGCTACCTCTGCCTGTGGGAGTGGAGGGAAACATGAATTTGAGATGGTATTGTGGCTGAAGTGTCCACACTGTAGTAATCCTCAGGGAAATAAGAGTGAAGTACTTGACTAAATTTTGTAATCCTTGCCAGAAATATTTGCTTTCTGCTGTAGCACGCTCTGAGTTCAAACACTGGAACATTTTGACTCCACTGTAGGTTCTTGGCAGCACAGCTGTTAGCTGGCAACACAACCAGTGCACCTTGTCTAAGGCTCATATTGTTTACCTTGTGCTTATGCTTCACATGGTCTCATTTGTTTTGTTTCTTGTTTTTTGTTTTTGAACAGCTATAAATGTATTCACCAGAGCCTGGAGGACAATAACAGATGTCCCAAATGCAACTATGTTGTCGACAACATAGATCATCTTTATCCCAACTTCTTAGGTGAGCTTTAGGCTTGCTTGCATGACAGACATCTTAGTTGGTAAGGAAGGCAGGCACTTGTAAATTGGTCCTGTAAATTACAGTCTTCTGGGTGTCAAAAACAAAATCCAAGTATCAGCCCCTTGGTTGTCATTTTTATATAAAAAAAGGTTAGTGGTATAAATTGTTAATACTGCACTGCCTCCAGCCCTTCTATGTGCTGAGTTACAGTTGTGAGATTAACTTGCTGCTGCTTCCATACTATGAAAAGCAAAGCTGTTTTTCTTATGGATAGAGATGTGAATTTCTTTACTTTTGTTTTCTTGCACTCTTGTCTGCCTGATAATAGAGAGCATGCCCTGTTTACAAAGCTTGGACACTGAAAGGGTGGAGACTGCATTAGATCCTGTGCTATTTTGGCTGCTGTGGTGAAGCCCATATGATGGATGTAGGTGTAAATTAGATACAGAGAAAATATTCATACATATACCTATATGCAATCCTAATTGCTTCTTAAAGAGGGAGGAGATGTTGCTAGGTGGAAATACAGTTTAAAGTTTAGTTTTGTGGAGAAAAAAATAAAGGAAACACATTGCAGTGTGAAATACCAAATTAAAGCAAATCTTGATTTCATGTGCTGAGATACTCATTTAATAATAAATGTCTGAAAAGCCACAGTAGCCAAGGAATGCTTCAGAAATGGGCATCCTGATTTAGACCTAACCATTTTGTGCTGGAGATGGTGCTCAGGCAGGACTTGCAGTACATGTTGGCCAAAGAGTGTTTCCATACACCTGTGTCCAAGGATTTGAAGTATGTGTTGGAGGGGGAAGGTGTATATATGTGTGTGCAAAGGGTTGAAGTTACCCTTCTCTTTGCATTTGCTAGATTGGCGTAAAATTAAAAATATATCTTTAGAAATGCACATGATAATTCAAGGAAAAAGTTGTTCTATTCACCTGTGCTTATTTTTTTGGCCTATAATAGAACATTACCCAATTTATCTCCCTCATACTCTTCTGTGATGTACTTTTGCCTTGGAGTTGAAAAACTTTTGCCAGGAACCATGGGTGTTTAGAAAAAGGAACTGAAATCAATTTGGAGATTGTGTTGGCTTTGTATTTGTTGATGATTAAAAAAAAAAATTATATATGTTCACAAAAAACACCAAGGAATAAATTGGTAAGGAAAAAAGTGGAGACATCTTCTACTGTTTTAATTACTGATAAACATCTTACTGTAGAATTAATAACTCAAGTAAAAATATTGAGGTAGAATCTTTCATACTGGTTTGGTGAATTTTAAATCCATCTCTTTGACATCTTACTTATGTTTTTTAGTTAATGAATTAATTCTTAAACAGAAGCAAAGATCTGAGGAGAAGAGACTCAAACTGGACCATTCAGTGAGTAGCACCGTATGTTCCAACTTTTTTACTTTATATTTTTAATGATTCTGTGCAGCAATTGTAATTACATGACTCAACTGACAAGAGATTGCACTGAGCTGATGCTTTAACTTGCTTTAAGAGGGAATAATACCAATATCAGTGGCAATAGATCCCTTCTACCTTGTTAACTCCTGTTCTTCCCACCAGCAATATGTGTAGAGAGAAGCTGTATTAGCATAGGCAAGTGTCCTTTGATGTATTGCATATAACCTGGGAAACTGCCCATGGAAGTACACTTGTTTAAAGGTAATAATTTTCCTTCAGTGTTAGAAATTGCAGCTAAAATGAGAGCAGTGAATGATTAGAAGTGCCACGGGCTTGTCTGATCACATATGAGAAGCTGTGTTCTATCTGGAAACTGGAGGAATGCTTGATACTGACCACAAGAGGGAGAAAGATGCGTTTGCAGTCTGGTGTTCTGGTTCAGATGCCAAATAAAACTGCCTGGATATCCTCTAGACTTGCTTCATGTCACAGAATCAGAGCAGGATCTGTGTCCTCAGTTCATCAGAACCTCTCTACAGCACCTGTGGATACCCTTGTACATTAAAATCAGAATATATGACATGAGCCAAAAAATGTGCATATTTGTCCTGCTGTGTCTGACAGCCTTGCCTTTTGTAATTCATAAATAAGATTGCAAAATAATATTAAAAATCATGGAACACCTATTTTTAAATGCTTTTAATAAAGTGGTATTAATTAGAGGCTGTGTTGCAGAAGCCAGTGCTGTCAGTGTTTGAAAAGAGCATCCTTTAAAGATGGATTGGTGTACGTGCAGTAAGTTTTTATATTCAGTATAAAGTATGCATATACCATATTTAATATAAAATATGCATAAACCAGATATGGTTTGAAGTGCACACAACTGACCTGAAGGCATATACAGTAGCTTCTTGGAAATTGGTTCTACTCTTTAGAAGCTCTGCTTCTAGATGCACCTATTTTTGATAACTACTGGTAGATGGACAGTCTACCATGACTTCATGCCCAAAACACTGTTGTGTCTACCTTCTGACAGCAAATAGAAATCACAGACCTTTATAAAAAGAGTAATGTTGCTCCTGTACCTCTTCTTTAGTATGCCTTGTATTACTTTTGAGAAGTCAAAAAGTCTTGTATTACTTTTGGTATTAAGGGAAGTCATCCAAGACACATTGCAGCAAATGCAATAGTCATGGTCTCATTAAGAAATCATGTTCAGGCATGTTTGAACATTTGGGTAGTTTAGCAGTAGTACAGTTCACTAGTGTATTAGTCTGTTGAAATGTGTCTCAAATCCTGTTCACTTGCTTAAAGTCACGGGTT
Organism: Phainopepla nitens; assembly: GCA_013400175.1. Lineage (NCBI taxonomy): Eukaryota > Metazoa > Chordata > Aves > Passeriformes > Bombycillidae > Phainopepla > Phainopepla nitens. The sequence continues at coordinate 253,169 of VXBQ01011770.1, read as the reverse complement.
TTTTCCCAGTTACTCCAGATTAAAATTGAGGTTTTGGCCTGAGTAGTTTCCATAGGTTCTGTTGAGCGCTGTATTAAAAGTTGTGCATTCCATATGAATGTTATGTATTTTATTTTTCTTAATCAAGTTAATACATAAAAAGGCTACAGCCTCTGAGAAGCTGTCTGATTTAGACTGGATGACATTTCTAGTTCTTGCCAATTTAAATAACTTGATTGAGTTGTCACAGCTTTTTCAGGACAACATTTTTTAATCCAGCTTTGTTTCTTAGATGTTCTTAAGACCCCTCAGCTGTTCGTGTTGGTTCCTGAGGCTTTTTGATGTAAGGCTGTGCTAGCATTAACCTATTATTCAGGTTTTCCTGTGCTTAAAGATACCTTTTTTGCTTTTTTTATTGATAAGAAGAGGAGAAAAGCGCCTTTAGGGAAGAATGGGCTGTATAGTAGTATTTTGGTCCTCTGAGGAGTCCCCCACAGCTCCAAGCAGTTTAAATGAGATCAACCTGATGAGTTCCATCTTCTTCCAACTTTCACATTTCCCTTACACTTAGGAGGGGTAATGTGAGAGGTGCAAGTAGAAAAAATAAGCTGATACTACCTTCTTTGATTTGAGTTTAGCATGAGGGTTTTGCCTATTACTTAGGCTTAAAAAATTAAAACATGTTGGCGCATAGCAGCATTTGAGATGTAATTCAACTAAGCTTGGATAAATGTGGAGTTTTGTTTTTTTTTTCTCCCCAAAGAAACATGTTCTCAGAAACTGGGGCACAAATCAGATAAAGTTGTTGCTGTGAAATAATCTTTTCCCAGCAGCAGCAGCAAATATGCTTTTATGAAGCACAAATATATTCCAAATAAGATAAGAAGTTCCATAGTAGGTCAAAGGAGCCATATCCTGTACACATGGCAGAATTGGGAATCTGGATACATGAAAAATCTTTTAAAAAGAGATGAAATATTGCCCTGTTGCTTGTAATATGTTGTTGGATGGCTTATATAGCCCTGCATGGCTTGGACTCACCTTCTCTTCTACATCTCTTGTTCTCTTTTTAGAATGGCCACAGGTGGCAGATAATTCAAGATTTGTTGGGAACTGATCAAGACAATCTTGACTTAGCCAATGTCAACCTGATGCTGGAGCTGCTGGTGCAAAAGAAGAAGCAATTGGAAGCAGTAAGAAGTTTCTCTTATTTAAATAAACACTGTATTTAGAAGTTGGTGGGGTTTTTTGATACCTTTTCCTAGAAGCAAGATTCTATTGGTGAATTAATTGCTCAGTATTTTCTCTGTGTTTTGGTGTTTAAAAGATGACTGACCTTTGTAGTGAAGTAACATTTCAGCTTTGATGCCCATAACATGCTTATAATGCTATTGCTGGCAGGATTGTATAAACAATCAGGGAAAACAGAAAAGGATAAGAGAAAATGACTCACAGAGCACAGAAAAGCATGTGAAGAAGTTTGCTAATTGTTTGTTGTACAAGTAAATGTCAGATCTTTCCTAGTAATAAGTATGAGGAAGCCAGAATAGATATTAAAGAATAAACACAATGAGCATATGAAAAGAATCATATCCTTTAGTTTCTGCTGGAACCCATAGAATCTGACTGACCACCTTTCCTGAAGGCTTTTTCAGTATTTAATGCTTGAAAGAAAAGTTGAGATGTGTTGTTTATGAAGCTGGTTTGAAGATTTATCCAGTATGAAGCAAGCTGTTCCTGTGGTTTAACTGGAATGTAGTTGGTTGGGGTTAGTTCTCCCTGTATTTGACCATTCCATGTTCATTTCAAGTGATCATTTTCAAGTTATGAGAACCAGACCTTATCAATTAGACCGGATTATTACAGAATTTGACCCAGTGAACTTGGAGTAGGAGGGTGGATTTTGACAGTGCTTTAAAACAGGTGAGGAAAAGTTGCACTGAGAATATCTGAACTTACTCTTACAGAATCAATATTTACAGCTTGTGGTTCTGATGGAAAGAAAGTAACCCCAAAATATGCTTGACTATTAGCAGGACTATTATGTTGCCTTATTGCATGGGGACTTGTAAGTATGTTTATTGTGGTTCAGTGGAGTTATGGTGGGGAAAAAAGAGAAGAAAACTTTTTTTCTCTGTAATCCTCTTTGTATAATTTGTGAGAAATCTGAAACGAAGAAGGCATATGACTTGAGTGTATGAGTATTTCTGAGTATGAATATATTCTAAGGATGCTAAGCCTAAAAAGTGAAACCACACCTGACATTTAAAGAATAATTTAAAAGCATTTTTCTTGTCTAACTTTACTTACCTCATTTTTATTATTGTCAGCTCATGAGGAGTAAGAAAATAACCTCAGAAAAGCAGTAGTTTTACATTAAATGTCTTTCCTTTCCCTGTCCCCTCTGCCTCTCCTAGGTTTTGTGTGCTCTTATGTCTTGATCCTTTTTGGGTGTATGTTCACAATCCTTTAATAATAAATATTTTGATAGGTTGTGAAAATAAATCTTGGAGTGCTGGGATACAATTAGGCCTATATTAATGCTAGAATATAGGTCTTAGTTTTTTTTCCTCTTGTGGTTGTCTTTATCTTCCCCTGTCAAGTTCTTGGCCAATTTGGGTGAAAATACAATGCTGATGGCTGAGGTAAATAATCTGTTATGAAAAATATTGGAAAGGGATGATTTAGTTTCATCAGTGACTTTATTGTTGTCTTTCACTCTGGAGAAATCTTCAGCAGTAACTTCTATGTAAGCATAAATGTAAATTGTGGGGAAGATGGTTTTTTGTAATATAAATACTTCCTTTATTATATTGATCATGAAGTGGATGCTAATCATCTTCCAGGCTAGAAGGTGAGTCTGTGAGGAACCTATTCAAGATCTATTTCAGATGCAGTAGCCAAAGAAAGAAGCATTTCTTAGTAAGAACTGTTACAAGGACTGTTGCCTTCACATAAAAACTTGTGAACTGAACAAAACCTTAGGATCTGTGAGATAAAGTAAAACTACTATTTTAAAAATTCCTTAAGGTATTTTTCTTGCTAACCTCTAAATAAAAGTAGTTTCTGTGCTGTGTGGAATTCTGTGTGTAAAATGAATATTTGTTTCTCTTAAGGAACTGTAACTCTTCCATGTACACTATTTTTACTGTGTTACAGGAGTCCCATGCTGCCCAGTTGCAGATCCTTATGGAATTCCTTAAAGTTGCCAGGAGAAACAAACGAGAGGTAACTTGCTTTGTGTTTCAGTGGGTGAGGCGTTGTCTGCTTCTTTCTCCCAGTGTATTTCTGATGAAGTGATGTGTTAGCCTGGCATTATTTCTGCAAAGAATAACTCGAGGCATGTTGGGGGAAATCTCAGACAGAGGACACATGGGTTTGAAGGAAAATTAATCTCTTTATGTGTGACAGCTTCAATTTTTAATCATTTGCCTTCTTGTCTCACACTGGTGAAGCATGTGGGATTATAGGGACTCCTTGGTGTAAATGTACATCAGGTTGTTGAAACAAGATTGTTTTCCCACTACAGAAAATAATCAAAGATTGGGAAGGAGTGAAATTATTTTCACTGCCAAGTTTTTTTCTTTTTAGTTTATCACATAGCATGACTAATGTGGTGACATAAAAGAACTAATATTCTGTGTTTTTTCCTTATTTGTCCTAAAATGACTGTCTCAAGGAGTGAGTTCTGTAATCACATATACAGTCTTTCATGGTTTGGGACTCTTCCTTTATAAGGTCACGCAATGCATAAACTCTAATACCACAAATAGCCCAGAAACCTGAAAAATGATCATGAAAACAGTAGAAGGACAAGCTCTCTTGTGGTCCTTGGTTTCTGAGAAAAGATGTGACGGACAGAAGACCCAACAGTGTGACTATAAGGTCAAACTTCAAACCATGTATGGGTGTAAGAAGCCTTGTCCAGAATGGATTGAGAGTCTGGTTATGGAGTCATTCCAGAGAGAGTTTGGAGTCTGTCCACCAAGAGATATCCATGGCCAAAACCAACAAGGGTTGTGGAAAGCCCAAAGAAGGGCAAGAGAGCTGGTGAAGGGTCTGGGAAACGTCTTACAAGGAGCAGCTCAGGGAGCTGGGGTTGCTTAGTCTGGAGAAAAGGAGATTCAGTGGGGACCTCACTGCTCTCTAACTGCCTGAGAGGAGGTTGTAGTGGGGGGGGAGTCAGGCTCTTCTGCCTGAAAAGAGCCTGGTGAAAAGGTGAGAGAAAATTGCCTCAAGCTCCACCAGAGGAGGTTCAGATTACATGCTAGAAAAAAATTTTTCACTGAAATAGTGGTCAGGTATTGCAGTAAATGCCCAGGGAACTGGTGGAGTCATAATCTCTGGAAATGTCCAAGAGGCATCTGGATGTGTATTGGGGATATGGTTTAGAGGTTAGTATGGTGGTGCTGGGGTGGTGGTTGGACTAGGTAATCTTGAAGATCTCTTTCAACCTTGATTCTTTGAGTTTCAGTACCTGGGAAACCTTTTCTGTCTCAGCTGCATCTGTATCTCTAACTCTTTGGCTTTAGTAATAGTTTCTAAAGGATAACATTTCCTTTTAAGGCTAAAGAAACTTAATTTTGGCTGCAGATCCTCAGAAAACAGCCTTCGGAATATCCTGAGGGCAATGGGGATGTACAATTTATTTCAGATCCTCCATGTCCCTGCTTATGTATTTCCTCAGTTGTCAAGACTTCCTCTATGTTATTTTGTACCCTCTTTTAAATTCCAGCATGAAATGCAGACTGTCACATCTCCCAAGACTTCTGTGCAGGCCTGTCAGTTTTGTCCTTGCCCTGGTGCTTAGTGTCTGGCCTTGCCATTTATTTTGAGGGAAATGAGGACTTGTCAGATGTGTAGCAGTCTTTGCTCTCACTTGATAAGGGTAAGAAAAACAAAAATCAGTGGGTAGATGCAGTCAAAATACAGACTGGTCATGAGGATAGTTTTACATATCAAATTCTGTCTTGGCCAATCAGTTTACACATAGAGTAAATTACAATTACAGTTGATGCTTTGTTTTTGGTAAGTGACAAAGTCCTCCCTGCTGCTGGTGCAGCTTGTGGCAAGCAGCCCTTTCTGGAGGGAGTTTTTTGTGGATAACAGGAATTACTGTTTGGGTCATGACAGTGGTGATGTATCCAGACTCCAGAAGGCCTGAGATGGTGGCTTGGAAGGTGAGAAGGAGGGGTTAAATGACCACATTAATAATGCAGTAAAGGTTATCAAAGCTTCAAAAGTTCACTGTACTTCTTTTTATGCTGTGGAAGGTGACTGTTTAAGAATTGAGCTCAAGGAAAATGTGTGGACACTGGAACAATGATGTATTGCACATCATTGTGAGTCATACAAGCAGCCTTATTATGGGGAGGAGCATGACCTTTTTTCCTTTCTTAATTCAGACTTGGTTTTAGCAAAAATAGCTGCAGAGTAAATGCAATTTCACTCAGTAAGCCATAGATGTAAATATAAGTTTTTAATAAATAAAAAAGATTTTTAAAATGTATGATCCTGAGTTCTTATTTCTAATTTTTGGCTTAAATGTTTAAAGGAACTTCGGTAACTTTCCTTCCTAATATGCCTCTTCGAATACTATTTATTGCAAGGTTTTATCAACAGGCCTCATTTACTACATACTGCAAGTTCTTACATAGAGACTAAGGTACATTTTTAAGTGAAGACAAATATTGCCTCAGAGTTAGTGTACCTGTATAGTATTTCACATGTTCAGAGCAGATGATTAACCACCTGTAACCCTCCTGGGCTACTTCAGTCATAAGTTATGTATTTTTTCTCTTGAATTAATGAAATGGTGACTTTTGAGCATATTGGAGTGGGTTTCTAGCTAGAAGAAAACTCTTTTAGACTTGTACTTCAGAATATTGGTGCAGTCAAGTCTTTTGACAAATGCTTCTTTGTCACCTTTTCATAATTTGTCTAGAAGATAAATGTGAGGTTCAGCACCTGTAGCAGTTTCTATTAGAAATCCTGTTTTGATATGTTCATAACTTTTCAAAATGTTGGTCTTTCAAGCTGGAATTTACTGCATGGTGTTTTGCACAAAGGTGTTTGCAAGTCCTTTTTCTTTTGAAATTTATCTTTTGGGGTTTTTTTTTGACCTAGAGTAATATGGCAAGAAAACCCAAATCCTGTGCAATAGTAAGAGAAGAAAAAAGTCTTACTTTAGGGAAGGTTGAAAACAAATGGCTAAAGCTTAAAAATACTTTTTCACACCAACAAGAGATAGTTTTGGAGGTGAGGAATGTATTGATCACCTACAACAGTTGCCCCTAAGGCAAACTTAGCCTGGCTGAGTACCTTTCCGTATGTGTGCACAGTTAATTGAATGCACACTCTGTAATTTTTAATTTTCTTTTTCAGTCCAATGTCCTCTTCTGTTGAAATGGAGGACCCAAAAAGTCTGGAAGGTCAAGTTTAGTAATGAAATACTATGTCTTGGTGGTGATGGTGGGTGTTTATTACTGTTTTGCAGGGAAACCAAATGCAGCAGCCTGTGACTTTTTAAAATTTTTGTTTCATACACATGTTGCGTAAATGCTTTCACAAATTTAACTTTGTTAATTTTAAATGTTCACGTGTTCTTTCATCTTGAACACTTTGTGAGAGAGCTGATAATATCGGTTAATTATCCCCATTTTTATGTTCAGTACTTTAAAGAAGAGGCCTTGCTAATTGTTCGGTCAGGATTTGAATGTCTCCAAACAGCTGGACACCATCATATGTATATCATATAGATAATGTATACTAAAATATTATTAGCTCAGCTACCTGATGATATTTCAAGCACCACCATTGCTTACTGAGGGGGAATACTGAGCTTGATGATTAGTATCACAAATCAGGTTCTACACAGGTGCTGTTCTCTGGGTGCATTCATGTTTTCTTTGGCAGATGTCACTTCATTTTTATGTTCTGTGGGCTTTTTCTTTCTAATAATGTAATGTTAAGTCTCTCATGTCTAACAAACAAGGCCTCTTTCATGTCTGCTAATGCATAAGGCTGGTTTTTTTTAGCTGATAAACATCCTGGGACAGAAAAATAATCTTGAAGTGTCTCAGGCTTGTGACGCTGAGTGCCTGCTCAGCATTTCAGAATCACTGTTGTTCTTTGCACCCTCAAATGTTAAATACTAAAAATAAGAGGAGTTATTAGTTATTGTGCAGTAATTGCTGGGAATTATAAGCATGAATTCTCCAGGGATGTCATTACCTTGTGTTAATCACTTCACCTGTCAAGCCTTATGTTCTGCATGTACACACATGGATGAACTAATGAGTAAGCAAGAGGAGGTGGCAGACCCAGAAATCAGTCATGCTCTTTTGTTGTCATGTGATCTTGATTACATTTCAGGACTGCTGAGGAGAATTTACAGCCAGAATAACATGGTCCCTATCCACTGCACTTATGTGGTATTTTAAATCTACTTGCATTGCTAAGTTACTGGATGAGAGATGTGAGCTCGAGAAGCAGTGATAAGAAGCCCAAGGATACAGTTAGTTTTTAGCAAACTAAAAATTATCATAGTGATATCAGTGAATAACAGCTGGCTCTCCTTTCTGCACTGGAGAAATCTTGCAGAGAAAAAGCCAAGTAGCACCTACTATGTATTACACTCTAAGGCAATTAGTCTAATTGTTTAGGCAGCTTTGTTCCATTCTGTAGATGTCCATATCTCATGAGGCTTTTCTGTCAGACCCCATCACTAAGCTTTCAGAGCATATTTCCTCCATACTATAGGATTTAAATGAGGGAGAGGAATATTCAAGATATGAAACATACTTTATCAGCCCAGCATCTCCCTTCTAAACAACCTGTGTGTTAAATAACCTGGATATTCTCAAGCCTTTCTGTTAGCTCTTCCCCAGTTATGAGCAAACATCTATCACTTGGAAGAAGTATTGATCAGAGATAAGAAATAATCTCAGCAGATAAATGTGTTATAGATGGACTACATCCACGTGTTTAAGAGGCTTGAATACCATATTTCACTAATGAAACTTGTGGAGGCTCAGATGTTCTTGTCTTCATACCAGCAAAAGCCTTGCCCCCACTTCTAGTTGTGCAAAGACATTGTAACAGAGAGGTATTTTGTCAAAATAAGTGATATTTGCAATTAATTTATAAGACTAAAATTTCTCTGAGGTCTGAAGATGACCTCCATGTCATAGTTGCCCTGTATGTTGTAAAAGGCTCTGTATCCAAAGCAATAGTGGAAAGAAAGCGCAGAGACAGACAAGACTTCCGGAGACAAAAACTGATCTTATTGTGCATTGTCACTGAGGTATTGAATTCTACAGATAGAAGTTAATTTCACTAGGTACCTTTAAAACAGTTTCAGCTGTTGATAGTGAAGTTCCACTGTGGTTTGTTACTTTTTGGAAGAACAGGAAGTAGGAAAATACTGATGTTGGATGGATGAAGCTACAGGCCAGAATTAAGGATTTATTTACAGTAACTACCTGGTTTATCCTCCTCGGGTGGGCAGGTGATAATTTTTGTCTCATCTTGGTTGGTGCAATGGCTTTGTGTGTCTGGGAAAATTATGTTCCCTCTGGTAATAGTCTCATCTGTTTGTCTGGATCTGTGGTGTGTGTTGTGATGACTGCACAGGGAGTCTGGGTCAGAGCCTGGAAGGTGGGTTACTGAACATAAAACGGCCTGCAAGTTTCTAAAATTGTGAATCCAGATGTTCTGTTTAAGCTGCTTGTTAGAATAGTGCTGCTGATTTTGCAGTATTTCTGTAGAAAATAACTCCTGCTGTTCTTTGCTTGTGCTTTTTCTAGAATTGGCAAGACAGTTAGTCAAGGATCTATGGCTCCTTGTGCATTTTTCTAGGCTGTGTCTGTGGCACTGGGAGGCTCTGCTGAGCTTCTGGTTTTTTGCAAACACTTAGAACTGGCACCAGGAGACCCAGTTAGGACTGCTTGTTGTCTATGCTGTACAAACACAAAGCAGGAAGTTGCTGCCTCCCCAGGGGCCCTTGCTCCAGGAAAAACAGGAAGCTCCAGGATGAAACCTTAATGCTGTACCCAGACGGACTTGTTAGTAGATGGCAAACCAAAAACAAAATGACCATGACCTGGTGTTCAGCATTGTGTAAGTCCTTGGTAGCTTCTTGACTTGAATGTCTGAAATCCCTTTTCCAGCATTATAAATAAAAAAGTTTTGAAATTGTAGCTTTTCTTTTATATGCTCATATGTGAAAAATGAGAACAGAATGTTACACACCTGCTTATTGTGGTTCATTAACTGGAGTTGAAATTGAGGCTTAACCACTGAATTAAGGACCTCCTTGTCCATATTGACCTTTTCATTTCTGGGAAAGCATCTGTGTCTGAAAAGAGAGTTTTTAGTATGTGCTTCTCTCTAAGCATACATTTCAGTGTTCATTGGAAGTGCTTTTGCTGACTTAATCCCAAGTCTGACAGGTGTGAATCTGTCCATCACTGGGACAGGACTTGGCTTGCTTTCTGTGCCCAACAGTGAAAATTAAATTAAGGGCCCTTAAATCTGAATGTAACGCAAGAACTATAATTCATTTAGCTTTCCTTAAATGTACCTCAAAGGCTGGCAATTATAAATCAGCAGACTCATTTTTCAAAGTTTAATTGGAATGAATGTGGATTGATTTCAGGTCTTAGATAGATTAAAACACTTAAACTAACATACCAAAAACCCAAAGGTTTCAGTGTGGACATTAATTCATTTTACGTTGATGGCATGAGAAGACTCCTTCCTAAAACAAGCATGAAACACTCTTGCCTGCTTTTTAGAGTTACTGCTGTTGGGTAAGTTTATGGTAGGTTGTAACTAGAAGGAAGAATTGGTAAATAAAGTCCCAAATCTCATGCTCTTGGCCGTGTGCAATAGTTAATAATGAAAGCTGGCCAACAGAAGGTCTCTGCTCTTGTTCCTTTAAAAAGTATCCTGTTTATGTGATGTCAACAACTATCAATTATTTTTCAGACATCCAGTTTGGCTGTGAGCCAGTACATTGTAGAGTAGCTGATTTCCTCACTGTAATTTTGGAACTTGTAAGTGGTTTTGTAACTTCTTTTTACATGTGGTTTATGAATGTGGGGGACTAATGGTATTTGCTAGAGCTCAGTTCAGGCAGGACCCATGCTGTGCAAGTGTCACTTAACTTTACCACTAATCTTGGAGCTGTAGCACCACCTGCTATTCTTGCTGTAGGTTTCGAAGGTGAAAATGGAATTATCTGTTATGGTGTAGTGATTTGTAAATTATCTAGTTCTAAACCATTAAACTTCTGCTGTCTGTGCCTCAAATTAAATGTAAACTGAAACCTTCAGAGTACAGAGATTAGGATACATTTATAGTGTCATCTCATTTAAAGAAGCAGCCATGTTAGAAATAGGTGTGGACCCAGCAGTCCTTTCTTCTCCTGTTTTCAGAGACAAAAGCTTTTGTTAGTGTTTAAAAGGAAAATTAAAATGGTGGATTATTTAATGCAGAGCACACAGATATTTGGAAGGCTTTACTATAAGAGAAGTTTAAATTGTGCTTTTTGTTTAAGCAAAAACCTCCTGACACTTAAAGGATCAAACTTAAGCACTTGAGTGCATAAGTCTTTGGAAGTAGCTTGCCAGATATTCTTTGGAATATGTCATACTGAGAGTAATATATCTTGCTAAGCTAGTAACTTTGGATTTGGGCAATTTATTATTGTAAAGTTGGAAGTACAAAAACTTGCTTTGTCTTTGGAGAATGTGTCGTGCTTAAGCTTTCAGTGGACTTAACTCAGCAAATGCTTCTGGTCACAGCGACAGTGCTGGTTGTCTGTAAATTTTTATTGGGAGCTAAGGAGAGTCAGGTGGACTTCCAGTTCTCCATGTATTTATTACATTCATGTGTCTCAGTGAACCAGACTTGACTGGAGCTGAGTTTTGTTGGGAGCTCTCACCTAGAGGAGTGTGTGTGTGTGTTTGGGCCCTGCAAGGCTGGGTTTGGGCTCTGTGGGTGTTTGGGTGGGACACAGGTGCTGAATAAGCAGGTAATGCGATCGTGTCCTTGCTTAGATGTAAACAGTTGTCAAATCTGTGGCTTCAGTTGCCTGAGGTGGGCAAAGTCAGCTTGCTGACTGACTAAAAACCTGGAAGATAATTACATGTGGCACAAAGAAGGGAAAGGAAATGTTGGCTGGTGAGAGGGGAAGTCTCCTTCTGACCCTTTCAGGTGTAACCCTCAAATTGACTGGAGTTTATGGTGTAATCCAAGGTAAGTATCACACCTTGGAAGAAGTGGTGCATTGATACCATGTTGTGCTTGCTCAGTGTCAGGAGCAAATCATAACAGGTTTTTTCCAATCCAAAAACTTAATGACAGTGTTTAAATTGGCAAGTGACAGATTAACAGCTAGGATGAGAATTAGTCTTGGTACCTTTTAGCAAAACATTTTGTATTTAGTTGAAGGGTGAAATGATGATTGTCTTTCATTGTACTTTTTTCTAATTGTGACTGGACGAGTAAGAATGGTTTGAAAGTGAAAGAGTGTGGATTTAGATATTAGGAAGAAATTCTTCCCTGTGAGGGTGGGGAGGCCCTGGCACAGGGTGCCCAGAGAAGCTGTGGCTGCCTCACCCCTGGAAGTGTCCAAGGCCAGGCTGGATGGGACTTGGAGCACCCTGGGATAGTGGAAGATGTCCCTGCCCATGGCAGGGGGTGGAGTGAGAAAACCTTTAAGGTTCCATCTAACCCAGACCACTTTGTGATTCTATACTCAGTGTTTGCGAACAAGTTACACCTTGCCTGAGACATATTAGAGCATAATAATATTACTTTGAATAATGTGAGTCTCTGTGATTGACATCCAAATACCTCCTGCTCATTTCACATTGGTTAAAAATAACAGCTTTGTCTTGAATGTAGTTGGTGTGCACACTTATGTTAATCTGTGCATTTGAACTTCCTACCTGGTGACTTTTGAATTGTGTAGCACACCAGCAAAGATAGTTCAGGTTCCTCTCTCAAAAGATTGTAATTTATCTTGGTGGTGGTGCAGTGCAGATTGATTTAGACTTCTTCCATTCTCTTATCCACAGCAATTGGAGCAGATCCAGAAGGAGCTAAGTGTTCTGGAAGAAGATATTAAACGAGTAGAGGTGAGGTGCCCAGACATTGTTCTGACTCTGGCAATTCTTAATTTTCATCAAGCTGTCTGCCTTGCTGTGAGGCTGCTGGGTTAAATTTATGGCATTTAAGTCAGTAATGGGAAAATGAACAGATGATGCTCTTTCTTTAATTTGTTCATTTAGTTGATGTGTGCAAGCTGCAGTTTGGTAGCTCTTATATAATCATTTCTTTGTGTTGGTAGTAAGTATTTTAGAGTAGTTGCTAGAAATCAGCAGCTGGTATATTGATCAGAACTTAAAATTTTTGTACCTTGCTGGCTGTTTGCACAGGCTGTGTAAATCTTAACAGCATGTAAGTCTTAAAATGCAGAGGTGGTAAGGATTCGTAAGAGGGTTGTTATGCAGAGACTGGGCAGGAACAAAACCAGCTCCTCCTGCATGTCAAAACTGATTCCTGCTACCTCCTGGTATAGTTCTTTTAATTTTTTAATGATGGGAATCTCTTGACATTTTTGCTAAGAATTATTCTCCAAGAATTTGTAACCCCATCAGTGCAATCCTTTTGTCTTCACTGAGTCTTTAGGTTCCTCTTGATCCTTTCCTGTAATCATTCTAGTGTTTAGTCTTGCAGTAGGAAGCTGATGTTTCAGGAATACATCAGACTGCCACCTCTCAAAATACTCTTCCCTTAAAGCTTCTTGGAAATCAGTTTGCAGATCTGCTTCTCCTTCTTGCTCATCTTGAGCAGTCAGCATATATTCCCAGCTACCTCCCAAAAAGCCTTTTAGATGTCATCATGCAATTAATACATGTACTGATGAATTAGCAAAATATAAATATGACTGACAACTGCAAGAATTTCCATTTATCTGATAGCTATTTGGATTTTTTTCTGACCTCTTTTCCTAAATGTTTCTTAGCTTTGGTGAGATAAATATACCTTAGCATATTTTCTTCAGACTGGTAAAATAAGTCTTAAGATCTAGGAAAAGCTATTTTCAAAAGCTGTGGGATCTCTCAAAGAGCATCCAGCTACCTGTTTCTCTGCTCTTTAATCTGGCATTTCAGTGGGCTGCAGCTGGGGTATATTCCTGGAGTGAGAGGGTGACCTTGCCTCTGACCTCTAAAGCCTAGGATCTTTCTTGTCCCAAATATCTTTCTTTCTACCTACCAACTAATAGGCACCTAGTGGGAATTTGAAAGCACAAGTAATAATTGTCCTGAGAACACTTTGCCCCTCAGCTAATAAGCTGCTGCATCCTGCATTGCTTCCATTTCCCAAACAGATGAAAGACAGTCTCATACTGGGTACACAGCAGTGACTTAGTCTGGGAGGGACAAAGCCAAGTTTATGTGCAAAGTTTATCTCTTGTGCTGTTGTCCCACAGAGGACTGACAGATCCTCTTTCAAGTCTGTGGCACCACCTTTGCCCTGTTGCCTTGTGACTGTTCTTGCTGTGACCCACATCCAGCTTTACTTTCCAGTTGTGAACATAAGTTTGCACGTATCTCAAAAATGCAGTTACAGCTTGCTTGTTCTGCCATGTTTAAGGGAGATGGTGGGTTAGAGACAATTGGATGATAGCCAAACCTGTTAGGTTTTTTGGAGTGTGAGCTCCAAAAGTGCTGCTCTTGAAGTACAGAGCACCACAGCTGTAGGATTTTTGAAACCCGGTTTGAATGATAACTGAAAAAAAGTTGAAGAAAATTAGTGTTTTGTCAGGTATAGTAAAGGTTTTTAGGTGGAAGTTAAGAAAATGTAGACACAGTTGGTTGTCTGCATGGAAAAACAGAGGTATTCTGTGAACACATGTATTGCACATACATGTTTTTTCAGCTGTGATGTAACATGGCTTTCTGTTTCAGGAGATGAGTGGCCTGTATTCCCCAGTCAGTGAGGACAGCACAGTGCCACAGTTTGAGGCTCCCTCACCTTCACACAGGTATGGAGCTTGCAACTCAACTTGCATTTCAAGCTGTACATGTTGCACTCTACTTGCTAGTGCTTTCCAAGCAGTGCCCAAAACACAGGCAAAACTGGTTTTTGAATGCTGTACAGTGTTTTCCTATTGTGTTTCTAATTGGTATAAACTTTTTGTGAACAATGAAGGGAAGAAAAAGCCATCTGAGCTTGCATTTGGATGAAAAATCTGCTCTGAACCAGATGCCATGGAAAACCGATGGCTTTAAATGTCATGTGAATTAATAAACTTGAGTCATAAGCCTTTGCTATGGAATAAAATATTACTGTTATTTATATGCTACCTTTTCTGAACATTGTGCAGTTCTGCTTGGCATATGAAAGGTCTTAATTTTCTATGATATTGGAGTGCTCTGACTTCCCCAATCAGCATGGATAGCTAAAGGTATGGGCTCAGATCAGAATTTGAAATGTACAGCCTATTAATTCTGTTTATCTGCTGTCTGTTTTGATTTAATGAAATGTCTTTCTAATAACAATTTCATGTGCATTTTTGTCTGGAATATTGCATAGTCTGGTTTCTTGATGACAATATTGCAGATGCTTCTTGTATCCAAGTTGTAAGTGCCAGAGTTTGAAGTGCTCTACTTTACAGATGTGTCTTTTGCTCTAATCTCAGTAGGGCCAAGTTATGTTATTAAGTGATCATTTCTGCTATCTCTTAGAAGTAGAGTTCTCTAAACTGTCATTTTCTGTTATAAATTGTACTGGTAGATTTTTTTTTGCAGTTAGCAGCTCTAAACCTAATTGCCCAGAAGTAAAAAATGTTCAGGTTTCTTCCCCTAGAGACTTAGACACAGTGCTGTGGTGAGGAACCCAGCAATATTGGCTGGAATTTCCTACCAGTATGCTATTTCTGGACACAGAGACCAATATCTCTCATATTTCTATGAAGCTCTGGCTCTCCCTGAGGGAAAGGACAGGAATATGGTCACCATGAATGGGAACAGCATTTCTAATTCAGGTTTTCACTGCTTCATTTCTTTTTGGGTGCAGATTTGTTTCTTGATATGGGGTATTGCTGTTTGCCAAGAAGCAGTTTTGTGAAACTGATGAGATTCTTGTCAGGTTCTACTACTTTTCTGGTTATTGGCTAATAAATAGATTGGTTTTGCTCTGTGGTACTGATGCTTGGAGTAAACTTGAGCAACTGATCGGGCTCAATTTGTTAGATACTGGATGCCTCCAGGCCTAGAAACCTTTCTTTTTTAACAGGCGATTGTACTTATGGATAGAAATGTGTTTCTGTTACTTGAGCTAAGCTAACAAACAAGCCCCGAAAGAACTTTTTTTATCTTTTGAAGGCTGGAAGAACATTTTAAGCCCAGGCGTTTTAGTAAAAGAGTTGAGGGGGGAACAGTCTGCACTGAGAGCTACACTGGTTGGTCTACTGAGAATTTCTTAATATTCCTTTATGCCTATTTATTTCATGTCCTCAGTTAATCTCAGTTCTTGCATTTGAAGATGTAAGATAGTATAAAAAAAGTTTTAGTGATTGATGTTCTTCACCTGGGGTCTGCTGGGAGGTGGCAGTGGGTCGAAGCCATGACGGGTGCAGAGACCATGGGCTCTTTCTTACCTGCCTGTCTGGATCCCTCTCAGCTGTGCCTTGAATTTTGGGGTTTTCCCCCTGGTACAACATGCCAGGGGTGTGATATAATAGATATTTAAGTGTTTTCTAGGAAAGGTGGGATTATCTTTTTCTCTCTACTTTAGAGGACCCCTTATCTTTTCCTTGGGGACATTCCTGTGTTAAGAAGTAGCATTGAGTGGTAGAAGAGAAGTCAGTATGTGAAGGAACTGTCTGAACAGGCACCAGTTGCTGCCAGAAGTTACTCATGTAACTTCTATTCCTGCCCCATTTTGACAGTTTTATATAATTCAAGTAATTGCATTGGTGTGAATTACCTTAAATTAGATTCCAGGAAGGTCTACCACTTGAAACTAATTTTATTTTCAATGTTAAGTGTAAGTTTTGAAGACTATCTCAACAACATTCCTCCTTGGCAAGAATGCTCCAGAACAGCTGCTATTAAATATGTTGATTTTTTTCACTTCTCTTAACTGAAATATTTAATCTCCAGAGTGCATTTTAGAGATGCCATTTCACTAAGAGTGAAATACAAATATAGTTTGGAATGGATTCAGTTCCATGTTAAAATTATATTGAACTTGCAGAGACTCTTTAGCTTGTCAGTGAATTAAAATGGTGTATTTAAATCTAAATATAACTTAACATACTTAACACACGCTAATGAAATATAATTGTATAATACTTTAGTGTTATACAGACTAGTGCTGAGAGGAAGAAAACTTCTTTAGCCTTTGAATTTAAAGTTCAAGAAAGTAGAGTTCTTTGGAATTCAGTTTTATCTGGTCTCTGGTGACTTGCCCTTATTCGTCTGCTTCCTCTAAATCACAGGCTTGCTTCATTAATTTTCTGTTTCTTTTCATTGTTTGTAGCTTTTTTCCCTCCCCATTCTTAACGTCTCCAAAATGTGAAATTACTTTGCCTTCCCCCAGCTTCCTGCAGAAGCTCTTTAGCAAAAAATCCTAGCACAGCTATGGTGTTCAATACATCCTTGGCTGCAAGAAACACGTGTTTTCTCTTGTGCCTACGCAGGGTGTGATGAAACATTAAATTGGGTAATAGCACAGTGCTTGTTTACAGTGTTGCCTGTTGCTTGGTTCCTATACTAATAGAGAACAAGAGGGGAAGAATAAGGGAAGAGAACAAATAGTTCTGTGTATGGCTTTTGTGTGTGTTATTTTTGCTCCCAGTAAATGCTGCAAACAGAAGATAGGAAAAGCAACTTCTCTGTGATGCTATGCAGGACTAATGGCAATGACAAACTGTTGCTAATGGGAGTCTGAGGGAAAATTCTGATCTAGAAATGAGTTGCTTGGTAACTCTGGTTCAGTTATTGAAATCCTGATCCTCCTTCCCCTCCATTTGTTCTAATTACCTCCTCCTATCCCTGTAATGGGATTTATAATCTGTAGGTTGCCTTGTTTGTTGTTGTTGTTGTTCTGGGTTTTTAAATGTCATATGAGTGTAGCTGAATCTCCAAACTGAACCTAATGTTACATCTTTTAAAAAAGAACTTGGAGGGCAATTCAGTAATTTTCTGATTACTTGCTTCCTGTTTATTGAAAGGAAAAACATTCAAGCATATACGAGTTAACTCAGCTATAGGCACTGCACAGAAATGTCTTTGAATTTGTACTCTGGTTAGGGACATGACGTCTACACTCCTGAAGGCTTTACATCACCAGACAACCTGCAGCAAAACGAGACCAGACACTCTAAGTCTGTGTTTTGCTGTTAATTGCCACTGTACCTGTCTCAGAGTGGAGTGCTTTTTCATTGCTTTCTAGCTGAATATGTTATTCCTGCAGTTCTAGCAAGATCTGCTGTC
Source organism: Phainopepla nitens (assembly GCA_013400175.1). NCBI lineage: Eukaryota > Metazoa > Chordata > Aves > Passeriformes > Bombycillidae > Phainopepla > Phainopepla nitens. The sequence goes on along the minus strand of VXBQ01011770.1, from coordinate 235,674 downwards.
CGTGTTTCATTATTTCATGCAGCCGTATTCTAATTTAAAGTTCATTGTCCCCAACCATGCCTGAAATGGCTCTGCTGTTTTCTCCCTTACAATAGCTTCTGCAAATAATGATTTTTATCCCTCAGATTTTCTTTGTTTGCAGCTTTTGTCTTGCCTGGAACAGAAGTCAAATCAGTCTCATTTTCCAAGTTAATTTTTTAAGTCTCATTAGTGGTTATGTCTCGTCTTCTGTTTCCACTTCACTTCCAGGGGAGCTTGCAAACATTCAGGGAACTATTTAAGCACTGGTACCATTGGTTCATTCTCCCAAACTTACAGGTGCCCTGCCTGACATTTCAGCCAAACTAATTTGTTTATGATCAAGGTTCTCAAGTTGACACAAATTCTGTCAGCTGTTACATAAGCAGGAACAATTATGTTTTGTAAAATTATCTTTTACAAAACTAAGACCTACAGCAGTGTTCTAGAAGCTTTTTAAAGAAACCTTCAGCTTTCCCAGGCAGTGCTTAAAATCTAAGGTGGTCTCATAGGAAAGAGTGAGAATAATGAGAACAATGATCCCAGCTAGTTTCTTTTCTGTCCAAGTCAAATGACACAGCAGAAGCAAAGCAGTTTAAAAGATATTTTAGAAATGAATCATGGTGATTTTCATAATATTTTCTGCATAATCAATAAAATTGTGTTCTTGTATGCTAATCTTTACCTGTCCTGGAAGTATATGAAATTGGAGTGATAAATGTGCTTTAATCTGGCTCTGGTATCTTACCCTGGGAGCTGAGTTTTTTGCCTGTATGTCCAAGAGCACTGTACCACCTGTTTTCTTCTTGGATCAGGAGATACTTGAAGGCTAAATTCCCTTGAGTTTGCATGTCTATGCTATGTTTTGAAAACAATGATTTAAAAGGTATATTGTGTTATTATAGATAGTATAATATGGTGTAGTATTTTCTGATAATAGTAATCCTGGCTGTCATTATTTTTTTTAGGTTATTTCTGTATTTCCTTAATTGTCTGTTTAATCTAGTGTCTGTCTTACACTGATCTCTCTAGCTTTTCCCTTTCCAGTGTTGATTCAAGTGCTAAAGCATTAGACTTGTCTATTTTTCTTTTTTTTTAAGGAATTGAAAACCAGTAGTAGCGTGTTATTTTCAGAATGTCTTGTGCTGCATATTTCATACAAAAGATATGCATTTGCATTCTAATTAGAAATTATTTGACTGCACTACACATAATAGTGTGTGACAGCATTCTGCTCTAGGAAAACTCTGTATTAAAAAAAAAAAAACCTCTCTCCTAAACCCCCAAACAAAATAAAACCTTGTGTTCCCTGTCTGTAAAATGGATTTCAAACGCAAGTATTCTGCAGAGTGTCAAGGAGGGAATAGCAAACAGGTTAAAAATGATAAAGGATGGCTGTGCAGTGATTTAAGCAGACTATTTCTTTTATTTTTGCAGTAGTATTATTGACTCCACCGAGTATAGTCAGCCTCCAGGCTTCAGTGGCAGTTCTCAGGTAAGATAATATATAAATGTCTGCACAGAGGAAATGGGAGGGTGAATGTGGAGGTTGGGCAGGACTGAGGTGCACCTTCACCCATCTCCAGAGTACTGGTCAACTGGAGCCTTGAAAATGCTTTTTGCTGGTTGTATGGGCAGCTGCAGCTGTAGGAATGATTGTGCCCAGTTGTGTGGGAGAGACCTGGTGTCATGTATTTAGGCATCTGACTTTTTTTTCTTAAAGCTGACTCTTCCATAGAAGACATTGTCCTCCAGGGCCTTTTATAAACCATTATAAATTCATGTAGAGGGTAAAAGCTGCATATAGAATAGAGCTGTTTGGTAGGCAGCCTCTAAGCTGTCTGATCCCCAGAGCCTCCCAAATTCCAAACAGCACTTCTGTAGTCTTGCACCTTGGAGGGATTCAGCTGGGCTGGGGAGGTGACACTCATTCCCAGCTCACAGTTCCAGAAAGGTTATAGATTTTTCATCTGGGCAGATGGACTGCTGGGCACATTCCAGCTGTGCCTTGGGTGCTCTCTGGTGGTGTTGGACCATCCTCAGCACACTCCAGCACGAAACTGGTAAATTAACAGGTCCAAGTGCTGTTGGATCTTATTTGATGTAAAGAAAAAAACACCTGGATTTTTGAGCTGGTGCACATACATGTTTGCGTACAGCTATGTAACTAATTGGTAATTAGAAAATTCCATCTATTAGTCTGTGGGAAAATGCTTGTTCCTGCTGCTCTGGTCTTTGGAGGTTTTTGCTTGAATAGAGGGTTGTAGTTCTACCACGTTTCAGAGGGCAAGTGTAATGTAGATGGGGATTTTATGTACAGGACTCTGATGTGCTACAGTGTATTTGTTCTCTAGTGACATTTCTTGTCTCAGTACTTCCTATTTCAAAGCCAAAATTAATAGCATAGCTATCCTGCTGGTGAGCTCACAAAACAAACAGCTTAGACTTTCTAGTCATTCTGTATGACAGCCTTATTTTTGTGAGAATAATCTTTTTCATCCTCAGATGCGATTTCTTGTCCTCAAGAGTGCAAGATCTGTACTCTCAAGTACAAATTTTCAAATTAAACTTTAATATATGTTTGGATGGGGAGTTCAAAGAGAACTCTTGAAGTTAAACACTTCTGCTTAAAGGTAGTCTAATTTCAGCAAGACTTTACCATAAAAACAGTTTTAAGAATATAAATTAAATTGTGCAAGTTCCCTAATTGTCAGTTAGGGCAAAAATCATATATTGGACACTGCTGGCAGTAAGAGTTAATCTAGGAGGGACAGCACAGCTTTCCTTGCTCAATATAATTACTTTGTGCATTGCCCACAAACATTGTTAGGGAACAATTTATATACCACAAAGCTCTAGGACAGTTCTCTTCCAGAAGATGAGCATCAGCAGTAAATAGTGGACAAGTCACTTAGGCCCTGGGGAATTCTGTAGGTAGTATTTAATGGCAGTACCTTTTTTTTACTAGAAATAAGGAGCTTGTGTGCAGCTATGAAGCTTTTTCACAGTTGTTAGAGGACTCTTTAGAGTATCTGATGGAGTTCAGACAGTAAAATCACTCCTGATAACAGAGGAATCCAAACTGATATCCTTGGCTAGGGCAACCATAGTAGTTTTAGCCATTGAATAAAAATTGCTTAGGTATCTTTTCTATCTTTCCTAATTTTTTCCTCCTGTTGTCCAGTATTGCGTAGAAAGTAGCCAGGGAGCAGGCTTCATAGAAACTGAATATCTGTTTTTTTGGCAAAATGTGAGCAGGTTGAAATGCTCAGCTGGGGGTGGTCTGATGGCTGTGGGTTAGTGCCCCTTGCTTGGTTCTCAGCACAGCTGGGTTGCCCTGTGGCAGCCTGAGACCTGCTCCACAGGGAGCACATCTTCCCTGGGAGATGCAGCAGGTGGTGGCACAGCAGGCAAGCACTTACCTGATTGATTCCATCTCATTGTGGACTGGGATCTGGCAGTTCAGGCTTGGGTTTGGGTTATGTCACTCATTGTGGTTCAGGCAGCTTGCCTTAACTTGAGACTGAAATGATTGCTCTTTGCCTGAAGTTGTCTTGAGCCCAAATCACTAATGATGTGCTGAGAGAGACTGGAGATACTGCAGGCTGGTGCACAAAAATTATAGGAAGAGGCTATAGAAGTGTTCTATGAAGCATTTTTAAAAGATGTAAAATTTTAGGAGATGGTACTTGAAAGGTATTGATGCAGGAGCATTTCCCAGTGTTGTGTGTTGAGGTTGGAGCTGGTTTTGAGATGAAACAAGCTGTGAAGACCATGGGTGCTGTCACAGGCAAGTGAAAACCATGATGTCAGTGTGTGGGAAGTGGTGGCTTGGAGGTTTCACTGGTTGGGGTTTGCTTTTTTCCTCAAATGTTGGATTGCTTTTCATACAGGTAGAAACAAAATTTGAGTGGGCTGTAAACTTATTTTGTTCTCGTTGGCTTGGTGGGTGGCTGTAATGAGGACAGGCTGTTCCCCTGCATGGGTTGAGGGGGAGTTGTACACGAAGTGGGTTTTGTTAGTGCCATTGAGTAGCGTTACAGGCCTTGTACTTGCTCAGAGATGTTGTTCATTAGGGAGCTTGATGGTTCTTAAATCTTTTAAAACTTAGCTTTGAGGATGTGGTATGTGAGACTTCTTAAATAGAAAGTAAAGCAAGGAGCTCTTTGTGCTCCTTATGTAGTGGAGGATTTCATTTCTTTTCATCACTCGTGATTAAAATGGTGAGTACTGTGTTTTCTGTGTTTGCTGCAGCAGGAAAGACTACTTAGGTAGTTTCAATCCTTTGCTCTATTACTGTTTGGGTAGGTTGGGAAATGCTTTTAATGATGAGCTTCAGGAACTTCTTTTCAATTAACCTTTGAACTTCATGCTATCTTTTGCTTCTATTTTATTTGCACAGTTTTACAGAGAGTTACTGATTTGCTTCAAAAGAAGTAATTCAGTAACTAACTCGTTAAAATAAACACCTCCTTCTCTTTTAATGAGCTGTCTGCCAGGGATCTAGGGAGTATTTGTTGTACAGTCTGTTTGATTTGTGAAACTGGAAGTTGGCCTATGCTGTCTATCTGTATAAATGCAAGACAGGACTCCCCAAGAGTGTGGATTTCCTGTCCTGTGTGTGAGGCCAGAATCACTAAATTTACTAAGGTTCAGGAAACAGAAACTGTCTAAAAGCAGGGATTGTTTTTGTTACGTTAAAGGGCGCAGCATTGGACCCTAACAAATAACTGTTGACAGTGCCAAGATTCTGCGTTTATTGTCGTTGTACACTTCTAACCTGTTGCATATATTGTATAATTGCTTATAATTGGGTAAAATCTATAGAAGTGAAACTCAGGCCTGGCTTTTAACTTTCTGAAGTGTTCTCCCTTCTCCACTCAGACCAAAAAGCAGCCGTGGTATAACAGCACGCTGGCCTCGCGACGCAAGCGCCTCACAGCTCATTTTGAGGACCTAGAGCAGTGCTATTTTTCCACCAGGATGACTCGTGTCTCGGGTGAGTTCTCGTGTGGTGTTCCACCTCTGACCTCTCGCAGAAAAGCTTTGCCTTTGAGAGAGCAGCTTTCACTTCTTCCTTGCATGGGAACGTGGCTATACATATTTGGGTTACTCAGATCATCCTGTTTTGCTCTTCTTGACCAATCTTTGAAGTTGCTAAATTTGGAAAACTTAATCCTGTCACTTTGGAGGGGCACGTGTATTGCTTTGTAATCTCTTTACTGTGAAGGGCAACACCCACGATAAACAATTTCTCTGGTGCCTGTTCTGAAGGTGAAAATGACTGAAAGCAGTGGTTGAGTTGAATCTCCACTAGATGTGGTATAAACCCCGCAGTTAAAAACATTGTTATTGAAATGCTACAGAGGTAGAAACATAAATGGATACATTCTCCTGTATTTAGCATGCAAGAGGACACTTGGAGGTTATCCTTTGTTGTCTAGATTGTGTCTTGGTTAACAAATGGTTTGGACTATAGAAGCTGAGTGTGTGGCAGTGCTGTTGTCCCATGGGACTTACCTTAAATTTAAGGCTTGTTTTGTAGAATTAGGAGCTGTTTTCAAAATTACCTAGATTGCCTCATTCATAATTGAGTAACAGTGTGACAGCAGCTAGAGTAATTGTTGCCAGTGGATGCATGGGTCTTAATTACACACAAGATTCTTTTAAGAAATGAGAGGGTCAAATAACTGTGCCTTTGGGCAAGGAGGGTTGTTCTGTAACCCCTCTGGAGGAGAAACTAAGAAAAGCTTTAGGCAATGGACTGTGGTAAGCAAGAGATTTGCAGCACCAAGCATTGAGCTGCAGCCCATATTGAGTGTGACTGACTGCAAGGAAAGCAGCCAGCCCTCAGGGGGTGGAAGACACCACTTGGGGATGAGAGGAAACCAGGCACAGGTTGCTGCAGCAAAGTATCTTTACTTCTAACCTTGGAAGGCAAGGACCAACCTCCCAAGGCAGGATTGCTGGGGTAGAAACCTCTGCTTTTTTCTTCTCCATGAATTTAGTTTTAGTCTCTTTAAAATAGATAGATAAATTACTTTTAATTTTAAAAATTAATTAATAAGTGGCTCCAAATACCAAGGCTGCAGCATGTCTTAGGGGAGCTCACTCTTGGAAGTATCTGCATCTTCTTCCTACTTGAGAGCATGGACTGGCTCAGTTCTCACTGTGCACAGCAAAATGATTTTAACGAGGACTGCAGCATGTTGGGAGGTTCCTTCAATATCTGAAAGACTGGAGAAGCACATTGCATGTGTGCAGCCAGATCCCTGTGAAGTGCTAGCAGGTGCTTTGCAGAATGCAGTTCTTCACAGCTCACACTGAGATGTTTTCATGCAGAGCTGTCTTGGTGATGCATAACTGTGTTTATGTAAAAATAAAACTTATTAACCAAGGATAACAAATGGGGCTCTTCCCAGCATTCCCTTGTAGAAGGCATCTTTCTTCATAATTGGAACTATAAATATGAATGCAGTGAAACTGCTTTTTTGTATTCGTATGTGTCAGTTGCACCAACAGCAGAGGATTTGCCAAGTGCAGGTTTTCTCCTAAACAAGGGATAACCTATGATACTCGATTAAGTTTTCCTCTCCTAAGTCATTCTTGCATTTTGACACATTTTAAATAGGATTTAATGTGGATTTAAAGCTTTTTGCAAGAAGTGCCTCTGACTGTTCGAGTAGGGAGTGGAGACATGATATTACTGTAATTATCAAATGGCCTTGCACTTTGACGGGGAAAATGTCTTGAGAAGTAATATTCGGTTTTCCAGGCACACATAGAGAATAAATTATAGGAGGGCTGTGTGCTTGATCTCTAAATGAGGGAAATAGAAGGGTAGCAGCTATTTGTCCCTATCACAGTGCTGAAGGAGAAAACAGTCTTTGAAAAACACTGACTGATGTTTGTGTGGTTTCTCAAGCTGTTTCCTGTAGTGGTCATGTGCTGATGATGTTAATTTAGAGCAGCACTTTGTTCATTTTTCCCTTTTCATCCCTCTGACATGGATAATGTATATGCTAGTACCCCTAAGCATGCTAATTACTAGCCTTCACTGTTCCTTTATACAATTAAACATAAAACAGGGCATATGAGGGACATTTGAAAATGCCTTATAAGTATAGAGATAACAATTTCTGATGACAAGGAATTACCAAAGTGCAGAAATGATTATTCTCTGTGTTCTTGCACCAGAAATCACAGCTGGATTTTGCTTTTATAGATCAACCTCTCTTTTTTCACCCTGCTATTTCCAAGCCTTTCTAATAAATGGATCTTGTTATTTCCTTATGATGCTGATAAGGCTAGCTTAACTAGTGGCTGGAATTTGATCTCTGTGTGTGTGTGTGGTTTCTCTGCTGCCGCAGTGGATGCTGGGGTGGAACAGGAGACAAGGTGTGCAGTACCTGTAAACCACTAGTGTCAGCTGTAGTTCCCCTAAAATGCTGTAGTGCAAAAAGAGGGTGAGGATGGAAGCATTAGAGAGAGGATTATGAGAATTGCTGCAAATCTGGGGGGTCATTACGAAGCCTGAAGGTGCTACCTAAGGTTTGGCTGTGGATACATAATTGCGTTGAGAATCCAGATTTGCCTGTGAGGCATGGATATAAGTTAGGAATTTTTCCTTATTTACAAAATACTAAAATTTAAAATGGTTTAAGTAAAGTTATGTTCCTACCAGGAAAAGTTAGGACTTCTGAGAATTCAGTGAATGACTTTCACCTATCTACACTGCAATTTACTTTTAACTTTTGTAGTAAACTGTTCCATTTCCCACAGAATATTTATCATCATTATTCAAGCTGGCTCAATTTCACCTTGTCTGTTGAAGGTCATAATTTTCACAAAACTTTTAGTACAGGGAGCCTTCTGGTTTCATGCTTGTCTTCCTTCTCCAGCCCTGAAATGATTCTCCATTAGCTCTGTTGCTTTTGGAATAACAAGAGAAGTATTTTTTACTAAAACTATTTTGAATGTAATTGACACCAAATGTAGACATACTGTAACAGAACAGGGAAAGGAATATACTTTCACCTCTGAAAATGAGACATGTCCTTTGCAGTGCACTTTGATATGCTTTAAAGTTTTCTGTTGATAATCTATATGGCCCACAGGCTCTGAATGTGAATAAAATACAAGAGCTTGCAAAATTGTATTTGTCTTTAGGCAGGTTCTCAGCATAGTAACTTCACCTAGCATTGCAGTGGAGAAACTTCATTAGTGCTCTGAAAAGCTCATAATGCCTTCAGAGAATGCAAGAGTTGAGGGAGAGCCTGCTTTGGACCAAGAATCCTGCCCAAATAACAAGCATAGGTAGCATCACGTGGAGACACAGATTTGATTTCTTTGTTTACTGTTGAGTTTGCCTTCTCACTCTGTTTCTGCCCCCTCCAATGTTGCTGCCTCTTCCTAGATGACAGCAGAACCACGAGCCAGCTGGATGAGTTCCAGGAGTGTCTATCCAAGTTCACGCGCTACAATTCTGTCCGGCCGCTGGCGACGCTGTCCTACGCCAGTGACCTCTACAATGGCTCCAGCATAGTATCCAGGTAGGACTCTGGTTCTGACAGTGGATCATGTAGATGTGGGCTGCTGAGGCTGAGTTAATAACCCGTGTAGAGCAATGTATGTTGGCATACATGCCACCAAAAATACATATTTCCCAAAACTAGTTTTGCCAATGTGTAACTGTGTGTGACGATTTTGTGAGTATCATTGAGCTGTGAAGGCACTCAGGTACCTCAGTAGTACTTTTTATTCCTGTTGGTGTTGGTTCAAGACCAAATCTAGTATCAGCAGCTGTTGTACAAAGCCTGTTGTCCTCATGTTAGCTTAGTTGTGTTGTAAGTGATGCAGTTCTAGCATTTTAAAAATCAACCATCTTGTTTGGTAGTCTTAAGGATCTGTGGTGGGTTTTACATTTTGTTGGTAGATCCAGTCACAATGGATAATATTAACCACAATATTACAAAGCTGAATTGTTTTTAGCTGTGATGGCTTGAAGTCTTGGCCTTTGGAAACTGTTTGTAGTGCTGAACACTAGTGAGGGGTTGGTTTTGGTTAAGCCAATGCAACGGTTCTGTTCCTGCCAACAATTCCTCTGTATCCCAGCTGTGCATGGTGGTCATGTCCTGTGTACTGCTGCTGAAGCTCATCTGAGCCTCCTGTGGACCAGTTTTGACACATAACTGGTGAAATGCCTTTGACTATCTTTTAACAGAATCAGTTTCTTCTAGTTCAGGTCCATGAACCAGCTCTCTTAGGGATCAGGCTAGAAGAGAGCACATGAAGAGGATGGGAATTGCCACAGCCCTAACCTTAAACTGGTTTCTTCCTACCCTGGGGGTTTTGCTTATTGGTGTAGCTTGTCTTTGGAGCTCCTTGGGGTGGAAAAAAAGATGGAACATGTTAGCTAGGAAATCTTCTCTGCCTGACGTACATGCAGGACTGTTTGAGTTTCTTGTAAGCACGTTTCATTAATTTAAATGTTTGTTCACAGCAGTCTCTTGTGAGAAGTATCATCCCTGTTTTCTATATGGAGAGCAGGCAATCCAAAGAGACTGTAAGGTCTTGGAAAAAACATTATGTTGACAAGATAGATTAAACTTGGATGTTCTGACTTTTCATCTAGTGCCTTACAAAGGGGCCACACAGAGTGACAGAAGAGCTTGAATATTTGGTGAGGGACCCCAAGAAATTTGCACTATGTGAAGAAATTGGAGGCATGGTGCAGCACAGAAGCCATTTTGTTTAAAGCAGCATTGATTCCTTCACTACTGCACTATGTAGCAGGAATGTATAATGTCCGCCTTAGCCAGGGGTCAGAGCACAGTAATCAGGAATCTGACGTATATTTAACCTGCACTGATTGGGTTCACACCAGCTGCAATGAAATGCAGATGGGAATCTCACTGCAATGTAGACAAACTTGCTCAACTACCAGCTTCAGCATGGATTGGATTTTGTTCCTTTGCCCTTTCNGAGGTTTTAGCATGTAGGCTGAGTAAGAGTTCACATCTGAGCACATCCTTGAGTGCTTTGGTAAAGTAGCTCTACTGAATGTGCTGCTACCATTGTTCTTGTTGGCTTCTGGCTATTCAAACAGTTCCTGTAAAGTCAGAATTTGTTAATTGAGAATTTACTCTTAGTATGTATTGTCAACACAGTCTGGTGTTAACTTTTTCATTTAAACTAATAACCTCAAGTTGAGAGTGTCTGTGAAACTAAATAAGAGCAGCTTTTAGGTATTCACAGATGAGCCAAATTAAGGTACTGAAAAAGTGAAATTATGCTTTTCAAGTGCTGTGAAAGGTTTTGTTGTTTATTTGGTCCACTACACTGACCTTTAAAAGTTTTCCTGGGCATGCAGTTAGAAACAGTGATGAAATGGCAGAAGGTTAAGTCTTGGTGTTTGACTGTTGCTGTTGAGACAAATAGATTTAAATACAGAATTAATATAATAATATGTAACAAGTCTTAATAAAAATTTTAGGAAGTATTTTAAAGGGATATTTTAAGGATACTTAGGAATAAAAATAGAACTGACCGGAAGTTAAATTTCCACATCCTTAAGTTTGCTTGGGTGTTTTTTTTTTTTTTTTTTTTAATAAGCTGCTGTTACAGATGGACAGAATACAAGAGTGTTTGGTTTGACTGCTTTAACCCTACATGAAGTTCATAGATAACTCCAAAAGATCTGCTGGCTTAAACAGCTTCTTTTTTCTTTTTAAGATGTATTACCTTTAGGCTCACAAAGGAGAAGGATGTAAGTATTCCTTATCTGCAAAACACTGATGTTTGGAAGTAAAATAAAATTGGGTTTATGCTAACAGGGTGAAAAGTGTAATTAAGGACTGTGTACAAATAGGCTGAAAAAATCTTGGAACTAGGCAGCAGCAATACCCTCCTGAGAGCCTTGTGGTAAGAATGTTTATGGATGTCTGGACTTACTGTGGACTAATAAAGTACTGTAAACATATGTATGTTGTGTTACTAAAAAAAATTCTGATTAAATGTTTAGGAACGCTCCAGTTGCCTTCTGGAATAAGGAGGCAAACCAGGAAAATTTCAATCCCTTCTCCTTTTTCCCTTCAGCTCTTCAAGGACAAGAGATTGTCAAGAAGAATGTTGAGGGAAAGCACGTTTGAGGCTTTGCTATTGCAGTTTACTCAGTTTTGCTGTAACATCAAGGGGACTTGAGCACAATTGAAGTATGAATGTGCAAGTATCTCAGTATGCTAAATGGCTTTTTAATACACTCACTTCTCTTAAGTACAAAGTATTTACAATTTTCACAAGTATATTAAGTTTTGTTAGAATTGGGCCGAGGAATAAATTTTCCATTTATTATGCCCCCAGACAGAGCAGTTGTCAGAGCTTAACTTTCCTTCTCTCTGCTGGCAGTGGCAGTAAATGTAAAGTCTTCCTTTAAAAGATGAGTCTGTAAACTGCTGTGTTAGCATTACAATGATTTATGGAGAAAATTGCTTTACCACTGTCAGAGGCCTTCAGAGAATAATGTGGCACTCTTTCGTATTTGAGAAACAGAACAGGAAAATCCAAGAAATGTACTACAAAGAGATGTCTCTCTGAAACCCTGGTTCTCCCTGCTCCATGATTCCCAGTTCTGGGAACATGACTAGGCTCTAAGGTTTGGGGGCTTTGTGTGGGTTTTTGTCACTGGCTCAGACTTCGAATTCTTCTGGATTAGTTTACCATTTCTCTGAAAGGTATTAAAGTGACATTTAAAAGCTGACACTAACTGTATCTAAAGGCTCAGTGATTTACAGAGAGGGAAATAAACAACTTGTGATTTTGGCTGCATAAGCCTTGATCAACTCATCTGTTGAATCATGATCCAGTGTTCAAAAACTGGATCTTACCTTTGGTGTCAGTTATATTTTTTCATTGCTTGCTCATTATTCCATTGCTTCTAAATAGTGAACAAGGTGTGAAGAGGTGTCTCTTAGCATCCAACAGTATGATTAAGTCTGTTTCAAGATTGCATTTTTGTTTGTGTTCACCCTTTCAGTAACATGACCTGAAATCCTTCCTTCAAAGGTGAGCTTAAAAGAAAAAAAATCCATTATGAGTGAGTTTTTCATGTATTCATTGAACTGTGTCATTTTTCTGTTCCCCTTTTTACTTTGGACTACAATTACTTGTCCATATAAGTTCTCAAATCCAGACTTTTGGCAAGATACCTTTTAGTTCTGTGTCCACCAAAACAAGCCTCTTTTTTTTGTTTTTTTTTTTTTTTTATGCTTGGTCTGGCTAGGATTAGATGAGCCATTTTATCATTTTATTTTGTGACCAGCAGTGCTGCTTTATCTTGGAGGTAAAGATAAATGAATGAAATGGAAGTGGGTTTATCCTTTACAGGATTATGGTTGAGTGCAGTAGATGCTGCTCCTTGAGAAATGAGGAAGGGTGGATTTTACTTATAGCCTGTTAAATAAACCATTTCTTAAATGGACTCTTATTTATAAGTGGCAGCTCAAAACTGTGGATGAATCTGTCTTATTTGAACTGTTCCCAAAAGTAGAAGGGAGAGAGAAATGCTTGGATAAGGAGACTTAAATTGCAGAATTACCAAGGAAACTTGAAGTATAATTCCCTGAACTTACTTGAAGTTTGTGGTTCCCTTACCTTCCTTCATCTGAAGTTCCAGCCTGTGGATCAGACGTTGTCTGGGGCTGAAATGGGATTTTTGTTTAATTAGAGCTGAGTGAGTTACAGAACCTTTTTCTTACTTGCTCATCTTCCTCTGGAGTGCTGAACTGATATATTTCCTAGTACATGCTTGTGGTCTGGGTCCCTTGAGCAGAAGCTAAATGTGACTTGTACCCAGCAAAAGGTTTATACAGGGGTCAGTCCTGATCTCTGTATTCAGAGTTCAGGGACACTGCCTTGGAACTCAGCCTCCAAGTCCCCAGGATGGGCTGCTGGTACCAGGAAGGACTGACACTGAAAAAGAGCTTATTTGCTCTTATTTCCAGTCTTGACCTGAAAAGTAAACCTTCTGGTGACCACGATGATGCTGCAGAGAGAAGTTTCTTCTTTCATCAACATAAGAGCTAAAACTTAAATAACTTGTAATTGGGAGGTTAATGAATGGAAGTGGCATGGCTGCCAGTGGGACCTAATTTTTTTCCTATTAATCTCAGACGATTTGGTAGTAGGAAGATCTTTTCCCATTAAGCTCTCTTAGTACTTGAAACCTGTCTTCATCTGCAGACAGATGAGAATTTTTAGTTGAATTTCAACTTGATGGATTTTCATAAATGATCTGCTCAAAGTATTGAGCAGTCTTTTGAAGAATTTGGGAATTGGCTTTTAAACAAAACATTTTAATTAGTGATTGTTCTTCACGTTTTTTTCTTGCAATATATGCAAGGAGTTTCCACGTCTTGCCATGTAGCAGTCACTGCCTGCAGCATGGGGTAATCCAGTTTTGGAGTAGGCTTCCCAAAGGGGTGATGCAAGCTCCATCCTCAGAGTTGTTCAAGAACAGGCTGGAGAAAGCCCTGAGCACCCTGGTCTGATCAGAGCTGCCCCTGCTCTGACCAGGATATTGGACTAGAGGCCTCAGAGTCTCAGGGACTGTACTTGTGATAAAGGTACACAATCAGAGCATTAGAAATTTTACATTTTGCCCTCACTTTTTACTGAGCATCCTCCTCTGACCTTAGCTTTTAAGAAGAAGGAATTTAAGGAGGAACTCCGTATGTGTCCTTAACATGTATAGTGCAAAGGGTATTTCACTTCCTACAAATTTTGATTGCTGCTTCCAGTTTCAACAAGAATGTATTTGTTAGATTTAAGACTGCTTTTCTTTTGAAGAGAAGATTTGTGAAAGTGCAGGACCTCACAATGGATGCTGTAGTGTCAGAAATGTACTTTGAGAGATCAATATTCAGGTAGGAGGATGGTACTGATGCTTTTTTCAACCTACAAATGAAACAACACATGCTTTCAAGATAATATAGGAGGTAACATAAAAGTGGATATTGATTTTGAGGCCTCCAGGGGCAGTCATGGAGAATATCCACAAAAGCCTGTCCACACAAGATGAGTACAGTTTTTATAAGTTTAGCAAATTAGCATAATTGACAAAAAACACCAATTAGGAGGACAAGGGGTGATGCAATCCCCCCCCAGGTCAAGCCCCTTCTCTGGGACACCCCCTTGGTAGTAGCTGTACTTTGTTTATGAAAGTGTATCTTGAAGAGTTGTTCTGAACCTTGGTAGCCAGGAAGAACCAAGATAGCAGAGGGGCCCTGGAATTTGTTTTGACTTTCTGCCTATGGAAACGGCATGGAAATTTACTGGGAAAACCAGCCACTAATACAATAGGCTCCAGAGCTACAAATACATGTGCAAAGAATACAGAGGAAGAAACATATAGAGAAAAAAGCACAAACCAAAATGGCATCATTACCATGAGGAAATTGCCTTGCATCATTGCATCCACCCCTCTTGTTTGCTCAGGATGAAAATCTTTTCAGTGAGGCTAGAAGTAGCTGCCCTTCCATTCCTGGTGATGTTAATGTGATAATGGGTGTCATCAGACAGCAGTGATGTGTCTTGGGCTCAGGAGTTGGATAGGCAAGCCACAGAAGCTGTGGTTCCAGCCTCTTACACACACAAGTCACATCCTGACTATATTTGTAAAAGTCAAAGATGGATTTCATTTAATCCCCCCAGTTTTATAGCTTTCATTTGGCCTTGAGTGTTGATACAGTGAATTCTTGTTTCTGCTTAAAGACACAAACCTGTTATTATTAGAACATGGATTTCTGTATCTTATTACAATAGTCTATTAATTTTCTACCCATACTTGTTGTGAATGCCTGAATTTTATAAGAGCTAATGATCTGAAAAGCATTAGCATGCCTTTGGATTTTTTTGTTTGTTCCTGGCCAACTGGAGACATTAGCCTGTTAAATGATAGGTAGTTGAAATAATATACTAAGTTAGTGTGTTAAAGCATGCAAAGATGTATGGTGAGGGCTTAAACAATTCTGAGAATAAACTTTACAGGCACCTCAGCCTGGAGAAGAGGCTTGAGCTCATGATTATTAATATATTATCGTTTGCATTAATAAATACAGTTTACAAATCATGTTTGGGATTTATGAGCTGCATAGTTGTTTCATAGAATAAGGTAATAAATAACTCAGAAGAAGCCATGAAGTGATGTTTATGTTTTCACAGGATTATATACAAGTGTGTGCATGTATTTGTGCAAGTGAAGTCAGAACAACCTATCTGAGACTGTGGAATTAATGGTATATGTAAACCATTCTTCAGGAAAAGTAAAGAAGGATAGCATTCAAAATACTGATGGAATAAGATTGAAAATGCCATCGAAACAAATCTCATGAAACAGTTTTGTCAGCTGGATGAAAAGTGCTTCAAATGATGCTTTAACCTTGTTTGGCTATCACCAGGCAGTAGGATCATTGCAGTTAATTGCCCAAGCCCATCCTCTGGCTGCTTGGGAAAGGCTCATCTGTGCTGTATGGACTGGATATTTAGGAAGGCTGGTGCCGTGATTCATGGTGCCTCCTGGATTGAGCTGAGTTGTCTAAAGGCATTACTGTCTCCAGCTGTCCCTCCTGATTCTCTGCAGGGTGTCTGGCACGAGAACTGATGGCAGTGTCAGGAAAATGCAGAGGCTTGAGTCACTGGAGTGCTGGGCTTGGGGTGGTGATTTGTCCCGTGAAATGGGACCTCTGGCAGTGTGGTCAGCTGGAGACAAACATCCTCAGCTGCTACTGCCAAGTCATGGAGGAAGCAGGAACTGGAGCGTACAGACAGACTGTACTGTTTAAAGTCCCAGGATTGATGGAGATCTCTTTCAGATCTGTTTGTTCCCCTGCCTCATCAGCTCTGTCAACTGTTGCTGTGCTCAGTTTTGAAGAAACAAAATTCTTGTTGGTGTAGTAACAAAAGGGTGGCTTGGAAACAAGCTTTTAAATGGCTTTATATCTAGCAGGCACTTCAGTACCTGCCACAACTGAGTTCCTTCCTACTGAATGGTGTAATCCTGATAAGATGGTGCTATTGTTTAGGCTACCTTACAGGTGGTCATGGAGCAGGATTTCCTCTTTAAAACCTCAGCTTGGGTAGAGGCTGCTATTGTTCTGTTCCACCTGAATGTGAAGAACTTCTTCATATGCAGTGACTCTGCACTGGGACAGACTGCCCAGGGAGGCTGTGGAGACTCTCTCACTGAGATATTCCAGAACCATCTGGATGTAAGCCTGTGCTCTGGGATGATCCTGCTGGAGCAGGGAGGTGGGGACCAGATGACCCACTCTGGTAGCTTCCAGCTTTATGCTTCCAGCTTTATCCATTCAGTGATTCTGTACTGGAAGCATTTCCCAGACTTGAAGGCAAATGAGAATGTTTGGGTAGTTGTAACCTCTTCCACCTTAGTATTTGAAGATGTTGACTCTGTGCTGTGGCTACTGTCAGAGCTGTTCATAACCCACTGTGTATCAGCCCAGCCATGTGAAATGGTCCCTCCTGGGTTTCAAATATAGATAAAGGTTACCCAAAATACTGCAGCAGGCAGACTGATCATTTGGCTTGAATTTTAAATAGTGTCATAAGGAATGCTCTGCATTTAACTGTTGGCATTTTTAGTTAAATTTTTCCTGCTCCAGCTTATTTTAAATGGTGTTTGTGGAAAAACTGAATCTAATCCTCATTAAGTTGCATGGTAGTCGTTTGCAGCAGCTTTGGCTCATTATACTTCTGTGGATCTGGCACAGAAACCCTGGGATTGTTGTCATCTTCTCTTCAACATGCAGAAGAGCAGCGCCCAGCAGCAAAGTGGCTTTTTATCAATACGCTTTCTATTTGGTTGCTTGCAGAATTCAGCAGTTCCCTATAGGTTTTCTCATCATTAGTGCTAATTAAGCCAAGTTCCCCTGAATACATGTATGGCAAAAAACCTTATGCAGCAGAAGAGGATGTCTCTAGGTATAGTCTTGTAGCCAAGACTGGGACTGTGCTATGGCTCTCTGGGATATTTTGGGTTGTATTTAGAGGTGATTAGGTTCATGGTAACTTCTTTGCAAAGTAGAGAGGAGCATGGTTCTGAAGACTGAGCTATTGCAAGGAGCCCAATTAATCTCACAGCATAGTATATGCTCTCATTGGGTTTGAAAAAAGAACTACTCTGTTTTATCTAGAGATGACAAAGCATGAAAGTAGCTCTGTTGGGTTTGATTTCCGAGCTGTGAGATGGATCTAAGCGCACCAAATCTCCTCGATTCAGGTTTAATATTCTCCTTTAAACATGCTCTTTATGGAACAGCAGTATTATGAAGTGGTCTCTGTTAGAACTGATGGCATTTCATTACACTTAAAAGGATTTTTATAAGCAAGAAGTGGGCCTGGAACTAGGTTTAATGACATTACTTTGTTAATGTGGTACCTTTTTATGCCTTTCTTCAAACAGAGCAGAACAGCCCTCCAGGCTACTGTGCCTGTAAGAGAGATCCTGGAAGTATGAGTGCAGCATGGCTGGTGCAGTGATGTCTTTCCAAGGGAGCCCAGAGCTGGGGACTGTCCTTCCTTGTGCAGTGCAGGCTGTGGCTGAGCTAATCCAACACCCTTCCCAGTCTATTTCCCAGATGGTGGGGGAAGGTTAATTAGCACACAGAGCTGACTTTCCAGTTTTTTTTTTTTTTTTTTTTTTGTGATTCAAATAGAGGTTTGATTAGGAGTAGCAAATTGTCATTGGATGTTTGGAGCCCTGGAGCAAGAGAGGTGATGGGAAGTGTACCCTGGGTGCATTCAGTAACTGCTGGTGCCACTGGAGCTGGGGTATTCCAAACAACTCCAAAGAACAGGATCTAAGCCTAAAATAGCTTGGGGTCCTCTGTCTCATGGTTTTTATTAGACATCCATCAGGCTTGAATCTGATCTACTGGGAGCCAAGATGACTTCACCTTGATGAGAGGACAAATCTGGTAAATTTCTGGTGTTCTGGGGGTCACATCTAAGCTAAGATAATGTGATTCTTAGGGATAAAAGTGTTTGCTCTCTGATAGAATGACTTTGAGTAGTAATCTCATTTATACATTTAACTTACCTATCCAAATAACAGTTTACAGAAAATTGAGATTTAAGTGGTCCTTTCTGACTAGAGATTGCAACAACCTGTCTGGGATCATGACATACTTGCTCAGTTTATATTTTGAAAATCATTTGGCAGCCTGGAGTTTGAATCCAGAAATATGTTCTGCAGTGGTGGTCTGTCCTTGTCCCTGTGGCACAGATTAAGGACTCAGAAATGAAAGCAGTGACCTTACTTAGGTGGTGCTCTGGACTAAGGACTACCTAATGGAACTGCTGCTTTATTAAAGAGGAAAACCTCTGTGGTTTATTTCAGCCACTCACAGCTTTAGCAAAACAGGCTTTCGATACTGAAACTTCATATACTTTGCCTCGGTAGCTTTTGTTTTTATGTGTGACAGAATTTCAGCTTTGAGCTGATAAACACAAAATCTGAGTGCTTTACTGTAGCTTCCTATGCCTGAATATAGCTTTGTTTTTAAAAACCACATATTAGTATGCTAGTGCATCCTTAGTGACACTAATTACTTTGCTTAATTACTTAAAATACCAATCTGTTGTAAAAAGTCTCTCAGGTATGTGATATTAATACCAATTTCTGTATTGGTCCCAGGTGCTTAACACTCTGCACTGGGGCCCATGGTGCTGGATTGTAAAGTAAATTTCTAATCTTTGGCTTTGAAGCCTCAAAATGAGCATTGGAAAGGGATAGCCAGGCTTGGGATTGTTAGAAGTGACAGGATACCCCTTGGAGCCCATGGAGTGGAAGCACAGAGTAAGAAAGACTTGAAGGAAATAGAAGTGAGGGACAAAAGCTGCTGCTGGCATCTCTCATTCTTCTGACCAATTAAGTCCCAACAATATATCCATATTGTCATTAAATATGAGACTCCATAGCAAGATGGGAGTTGATGTTAGAGATACAGAAATAGAAACAGCACTAGGCTGGGGAGAAAGAGTTGAAAGGCTTCGGTATATCCAGAGAGGAAAATACATCTCTGTGTGTGTTTGTCTGTATATATGTGTGTATATATAGATATATACAGTTCCATGAGAGGGACTGAATCATCTACTTTGTAGAAATGGCAACTCCTATGGTCACAGATCTTGGTAACAAGTCAGGGCTGAGGCTTTTTGTATACAGCAATTGTAGACTGTATGGAAAGGGGAGAGGAGCAGTTGGCTGAAGACCTTTAGCTGTGACTGGTGGTGCAGCGAAAGGCAAATGCACTTTGATGCAGCCCTGCCTTCTCCTATTTTCAAACAGTGGATACAGTACATACCTGTTAATATCTAGTATGAACCAGTTATACATGGACTACTGTTGTCAGGTTCACTCTGTTACCTGAGTTGCTTCTGTAGGACTTATTACTTGACACGTGTGTGGTTCTTAGAAGTGTAACTGGGAGGGAGGAAACCCTCATCTGTCCCAAATCAAATCCTCTGGCAAATAGCTCCTAGTTGTAGTGTGACTTGCTGAACACCGGTCTTGCTGTTGCCTTGTTCATAACCCTTATGGTGAGGCAGCTGCTCCATTCCTTTAATCAATTTAGTTGCCCATCTGTATGCATTCCCTAACTCCAGCGCATCCTCCGGGGATGTGCAGAACAACTGCACACACCAGCAGGATGCAAATGTAGTAAGGCTTCACACAATGGCAGAGTTGCTAAATACTCCTTCTTTACTCTTTCCCTGCTGCTCTATTCTCGACACCAAAGCAGGCTTCCAGGCATGTTTCAGAAGCAATTTATTTCATAATTCTATTTGTTAGCTATGAGTGTTCTCCAAGGTCATAGGCTTTACCATTAAAATAAAGCAATTGATTTATAATCTCACAGATTGGGAATTAAGATAAGTAGTGGAGAAACCAGAACCCATGAGGATGTGCTTGCTTTCTAGCAGCTCTTAGTGGTATTTCCATAAGATATAGGTTGTCAACTTCTTAGGAGAGAGAAAACGGTGATTTGGGAATAAGAGATGTCTCTCTTCTATTTACCCTAGAACAAAACCATCAGATCCTTTCAATTTGATTTCTGGAACTAATTCTGCAGCATGTTTATAAATCTCTTTCAAATATCCAGCAGTTCACATCCCCAAAAGATTCCTTCTGGAAATTTGGTTAGTTTTTGTTGGTCAGAAATGTGGAGTTTAAAAATAGGCTAAAATAAAAGGTGCAACTCATAACTGTTTTTAACAAGTACATCTTTGAGGAGCAAGGACCACTGCTGGTCCAAAAGGTAATTTCACTGGAGGTTTTAATTATTTCCTATTATTCTATTGCATGTTGTTATTGTGCTAATGAGAAGTTCACTTGGACTGAGGAAATGTATCACCTGCAAAGCAGAACATTCTTTCTGAGCTGGCTCTGTTGAGTCTTTTGACAAGACAATACAAAAGTTAAATTCTCTAGTCAATTTTAATATAGATAAGCTTGTGTATAAGCAAGTGCTTACATTGACACAAAGACTTCAAGCAGCAAGTGACAGGAATACCCACGAGCTAGTTAAATGCAAATAGGGCTTTGCATAATACTCAGTGTATTTAAAAGACTTGCAAGAAAAAGCATAAAAATAATGGTTGCTGTGCAAGTAGGCTGTTTGTCCTAATGCTGATTAGTCCTGGCATAAGCTGAGCTCTGAAAATATTAGGAACAGTTTTAAATGGTATATAATCCACTTGATTGGGTACTTAAATTGTTCCTATTTTTATTTGTAAATCACTGACGAAAAGCTGACTGGCAGAAAGTGAGAGCACTGGCTGTCCCAGGACTGAGCACAGGTGTTGGAAGGTCAAGGTGCAGGTGTGTTGGTCTGTACTGGTAGTGGTTTATTTCTGCAGTCTTTTTCTCCCTGCAGTGTCTTTGATGCTGTTTGAAGGTCACAGGTCTGACAATTCCATTGCTTAAGGCTTTTTATTTTTTTAATGATGTGTTAACTTTTATGGACATATTGAAATACTAATTTGTTATGTCTACAGCATATCTCTATTAAAAAAAAACCTGAATTAATGCTAGAGAAGCAAACCCAACCCAAATGAGAGAGGTTCTGTTCTGTTCTACTAACTTGGCTTTTCTACCAGTCATTGTAATGCATTATTTTTCTTTCTTCAGCAGAAGGCTGAGGGTTTGAATTGAATCCAGGCAGATGAATCACTGCCATCAGTTTAGTTGTGCTTTACCTGAATCCACAGGACAGCAAGCAGGAGTGGTTCAATTAAGATTGTGGTACAAGTAAATCCGTTGTATGGTTATAGAGGCTTTGATTGTCCAATTCTTCCACAGAACAGAGTGAGCTGACAAAACAAGACAGGACTGGATGGTGTTTTCATCCTGTGTGTATAAAAAGTGATTTAGACTAGTGTAGCTCTGGGGAGAGGGGAGAGCAGCCTGGTTGCTCAGGTGACTTCTTTCCTCTCCCATTTTATTTAAATAGATCCTAGATGCTAGTTTAATTCCCCAGCCATAAGCATGTTCTTGCCTGCATTTTGGAGGCTCATGATTTTGCAGGCTGCACCTGACTAGCTTCTCTAGCAATCAGTTGTGAGTGGGGCCATCTCCTGCCACTGCCTGGGAAAAGTCTGGGTGCCCAAGTTAAATGGCCGAGTTTCAAGCTGCTTCATGGAATTATTTTATAGCAACAGACTGCATATCAACAATTTTTTCTCTCCACAGTTTAAAAATAACTTGATGATATCTCCTTTACAAGGACTTGAAAATTCTGTTGGTGTTTAAATTTATCTTCCCTTGGAAACATTGCATTACCTTCAACTTCTCAGCTCTGTTGAGGAGTGGAAAGCTCCTGCTGTTACAGCTTTGGGGGCAGCCTGAAGAGCCCTTTCTCTTCCTGCAATTGGTGTAATGCTTTCTAATTGTAGAAAGCTACCTTAAATACCCATGCTTTCAGGATTTTGAATGTGAAATCAGTGTAAATTCAGTTTTCCCTGCTGCCATTAAGAACCTCCTCCGTGGTTCATAAACATTCTGGGTTCTTAAAGGGGAAAAAAAAAAGAGACAGCAGGGATTGAAATGAATTAGTGAGTGGAAGAACTCCAAAAGAGACCTCTCTAAACAGTAGATAGAATGCTTAGTCAGAAGACCTGGGGACAGCTGGTTACTGATCATAGAAACCTTGTGACTGAGGGCAAATGCTGCCCCCACACCCTTTCTGGGGAGGTGTCTCATTGTGGCTGATGCCCTCAAGGAAGACAGGTGTATGTGCACCTGCCCTGCCAGCACTGCCATGGGGCTGCAGGAAAGCAGAAGTTCCTGGGATGTAGGATTACTTCCCCAGCTGCTGGATGTCTAGCAGATTTCTCTCAAGCCCTTCCAAGCTGTGAAGGTAGGAAAGACATTAGCTGTTTGTAACCTGCTGCCTGCCTTTCTCTTAGATGTAGTTCACATACAACCTCAGGCTTTTCTCATTTGCAGCTTAACTTTGTTAGAAGTTGACTGCTTTTACTTTCAGCTTCATTGATATTTATTACAAACTTGCCCTGTGGGTCAAGAAAGAAGGTGCCTCTGTTTGCACAAGCAGCCCTAAGTGGAAGTCATAGCGTGCGTTGTTTTTACAGTACTGATGATCTGATTTCGACCCCCTGTTGTTACCTAGGGCATTTAGAAGGGTTTTTTTTCACAAATACTGCTTTGCATTAGCACTTGGAAGTTCCTGAAGCTGTTGTACACAGGAGGAATCAATGGGCAGTCATGCCATGGAATGTTAAGCACGTTTCCAGGACAAGCTGTTGGCTTTCACTTTTGGGTACCATGCAATGTGGATGGTGTGGCTGAACTGAAAAACCTCCAGAGCATGTGAGCAAATATCCTGGCTGTGGGAGGGTGATTGTGCTACCACAAAAATGGAGATGTGTGTGTGTTGATGGGGGATGGATTTGAGAACAATGCTTAGAGCAAGAACTCCACACTGTTGGAGTGTGTGCCAGATCTGACCCAGGGTTGTTTTGAACTGGGTATTTGCAGGCTGTGAATTGTGATTTTCAACTCTGCCCTACCAGGATGTTTAGGAGGTAAAATATCCTGGTAAGTGTGTGGGGTGCTTCATAGAGTTCTCAACCTATGTTTTTGTTTCTCAGTATTGAGTTCGACCGAGACTGTGACTACTTTGCCATCGCTGGAGTGACAAAGAAGATTAAAGTCTATGAGTATGGTACAGTCATTCAGGATGCAGTGGATATTCACTACCCTGAGAATGAAATGACCTGTAATTCCAAAATCAGGTAGGCATTGATTTGTACTTGAACTCAGAGTGCCTTTTCCACTTGATTGTTTATGTGTAGCAATTGTTCTGCTTTCTTTATGGGAATTGGAGGGGAAAGGAGGAATGCAGGAGCTAATGGAGGCTGGGTGGCACAAGCACTGTTACTTATGCATGCTGGGTTCATCCAAGGTAGTAACAAAGCCCACGCACCTGGAGGAGAAAAGGCAATAGGGAAGTAAACTGCTGTTGTGTTCCTTGGAAATGCTGTTGGATACCTGCTCCTTTGTCTCAAGGTAGCCTCTGTACCCAGTTCTTCATAACAATTACTGATTCCTTCATGGTCTCTTCTCTTCCTTGACCAGATCCTTTCTGTTCTGAGAGGTTGCTCGTTCTCAGGAAATGTTCCTCACTGGCACTTCTACCTAGGAACTTTTGTGTGCTTAAAGTACTGTTCTGCTGGGCCTCATAATATAAAGCTCCTGAGAGAGGACTTTTCTTAATTTTTCTGCTTCTGTGCTATCATTACTGTCAACCCATATTTTTATCCTTTTAGGTGTATTAAACCAGTGAAATATAGACCACCATGTTAGAACTTCAACTGAAAGAATCCAGCTAAATAATTTAAAAATCCTAATTCAAAAATTCTGTTAAAGCTCAGATGTAAATAATACAGGCAATCAAACCCATTCATTATTATAATACAAGTCTTCATCTCTGTTGAAATCATGTTTTTATTTGGTACTCTACATTTTAAAAGCAGTAAAGCACCCACGAAAGTGCAAGTAATAAATTTATGTAAATTTACAGAAAACAAAATGTCGTGCAACAAAATTAAGAATGTTTGTGAGCCTATTTTAGAGCGTAAAAGTCACACTTTTTGTAGCTGGCACGTTTCTAAAGATAGATTCCTGTGTTGCTGGTGCTCATTATTCCCAGAAATTGCATAACACTATTTTATGAAGGGAAAGATGCAAATGCAGCTGACCCTGGGACTAGATTTCAAAATGGGTAAAAGCAGCCTGAGAGTAATTTGTATTGATATGCTGTACTTACTATGGAGCTTGTGTTTGGCTGGACTGGTGAAATGTTCTGCATTTTTACCTGAGTCATAGCTGAGTTTGCACCAATCAGCTTCATTTTTGTGAAGAGAGCAGCAGAATAAGAGAACCACCATCTAGCAGTCAATTAGTACCTTTTGCCTTATTTAGAAGGGGAAAAGCAATGCATGTTTGCTACTTCTTGGACAACCTGAAATAAATTCCAAACTTGCTGTTTTGATGGGGAGCTACCCTGATGCTCCTGCCAGTCATTAGGAAAGTTGTTAATTCTCCCTTCTGCCACAGCTGCCAGTGAGGAGAGTCACATAAGTGCCACATCGTGTCAGCTTTGTGCTCCAGCCAAGATGCTGCTTGCTTTCAAGATTTTTCTCGTTCTCAGATTTCATGCATGTATAT
The DNA here is from genome assembly GCA_013400175.1 of Phainopepla nitens. NCBI lineage: Eukaryota > Metazoa > Chordata > Aves > Passeriformes > Bombycillidae > Phainopepla > Phainopepla nitens. Next base: position 210,893 of record VXBQ01011770.1, on the reverse strand, counting down.
ATTTTCTGTATATATGACAATGCGAAATGCACTATCCTCTCACCCTCTGCCTCAGTAGAGGAGGGTTGGGTCCTCTCTCATTTTCTTGTCCTAGTTTCTCTCATTCCTTTGAAGAAATAAATGGTGGGATTTTTTTTCTCCCATCAGCCTCCTCCAATTATATCAGGCTTCCTTTGGCATGTAGGTGCTTTTGGTTTTGACAAATAAAGTTGGTCTGTCAGTCAAAGGCATCCTTGCTATATCCATTAACTGTGCTGCCAGTCATCGGTGCCGGGGCTCTCTGCTGCAGCGTTGAGCAGCATAATAACTTGCTTTTCTGAAGTGGGATAGCTTGAGGGAGAAGTTATAGATGAAGACTGTAATTTCATTATGGAATATTGCAGTGTGCTGAAAATGTGCCCATATTGTAATAGAAAAATCTAAACAAGTGAAGCCTGCTCTTTGTAAAAAGCCCCAGTTTAAAGCCCTTGATCTTAATTTGGGTGAGGCTTTACTCTACCTGTGAGTGCCCCTTCTGATATTAAAGACAAACATATTTCTGCTCTAGGAAATGGGTGGTATTTCTCTTCCCTGTGGAGATGTAGGGGTCTATGTGCAGATGGGATTTGGTGACATGTCTCTCCTGGTTAAATTGATCCTGGTTAACCTCGTTCAGAGCAATGATGCCGGAACATAAATCACTAGCGATGACATTGGTGACTCAGCTTTCAGAGGAGCAGAGGCTCTGATGGGCTTTTATAAAAGCAGACAGGTGACTGCATTTGTGAGGACTTGTGTCTGGCCAAGAGCAAGTCTGGCCCAGAGCAGCTGCGGGAAGGGAAGCCCGTGCCTGGGCCGGGGCTGGCACCAGCCCAGCCCTGCTCTGCCGTGTGCCAGCTGGGTGCCTGCTGAAAGCTTGAGCTTCATGCCAGCAGTAATTGATTGTAGGCTTTCCTGGAGCAGAGCCCTGGTACCAGCTGTAGCTGAGTCTCTTCCTCTTTTCCAACCCCCTTTTTTTACACCCACCTGCTTCTTAAATACATTCTTTTTTCATCATCCGCTAAGCCTCCTTATCCCTATTTTTAAGAACGGGGAGGAAGTTGGTGTGTCGGGTTTCTGGTAAATGTGCATCGCATCCCCTGGGAACAACAGTGGCATAAGCTTCCAGGAAAAACACAAGATGACACATAAATCCTCATAAAAATCCCATTTACAGATTCATAGCTTCAGTACAAGAAACAAATCCTGGCATTGTGTAGTAGCTATAAACAGCACCCTGTGAGCTAATTATGACTTGCTGTGTCCCTAGCTATGGCAGGCACTAATCTGCAGCTCCCCCCGTGTAGGAGACGGGAAAGGACGAAGAGGAACGGCTAGCAGCAAGCCACAGCTCTCTTCTGATTTATTCAAGAGGCAGACTTGTTGTTTTGCCATAGGTCGCAGGGGGAGAAAAATAAGGAGATCTAGCATTCAGGTAAAAAATTGGCTTTAGGCCTCGTTAATCTACAGCAGGTGATGTGTGAGTGTGGTTAGGTAAACATGCTTTTGAAATCCATGTTTAGTATTCTGCATGCTCACCATGGTGTGTTTGCAGCATCTGTACTTCAGTGATAGATGCTACCACAAACCTCCAAAATCAGCTGCATCTGTTTAGTCAATTGCAGTAAAAGCAAAGCATCAGTAGTCTTTCTTTTTTAGGAGGCTGCTAATATTTTACAGTTTGCATTTTTTGGTGTCAATAAATCAAATGTGTGATTGCTGTATCCTAATAGCACTTCATGGCTGTATTGCTGTCGGCTTTGAAAATGGCAGCCACTTCTCGCTATTAAGTTTAAATTAAGCAAAAACTTGTCATATGGTCTTTTTCATTGTAGACTCTTTGCAGTTTGGAGTGGTATGAGCTGGTTGTGTTGGATGCCTGTCTTTCCAATGCAGAGGGTGTTTGACACTAAACAGGTTATAAGGAAATATGCCTTCAACTTGCATTAATTCAAATTTTTAGAATCACTGATTCACTTGGCAAGATGACATTTTTCTCCGGAAGTATTTGTCTTTAACCATACTAGAGGTTTTCTTTGAATTGATTAGGAAAAAAGGGATTTATTTTAAAACATTCATCACAATAATGCAATTCCATATGTCTCTGAAGTATTTGTTTCGTGTTGTTATTCATGTGGATGTTCTTTGCAGTAGCAGATCGTGCTCTTAAAAAGATTTCAGTCCTAAAACTACCAGTCATCAGTTGGCTGGTGGTGACAGACTGGGTCTGAAGCACTTGGTGCTCACAAGCAGATCAGACCATGGGAGTTTGTGCCTTATTAAAGCTTTAACTTTATTTAATTCTCACTGCCAGAGGGATGGTTGACACTGGGTAGCTTGAGCCTGGATTTGAGACATATCAGCCATAAAAATACTACCTCATGAAAGAGAGATCAGCATAACTGACAATGCTAACTGAGCTGGGCCACTTGTGTCTCCAAATAAATGAAGGATGCACATGAATCTTTACAGGGTCAGGATTTCTGTGTGACTGGATCAGAAGCTGAGGTTAGGAGGGTTTTTTGGAGGTTGGTGATTAGCTTTCAACTGCAGTTTCTCCAGCTTAATCCCCTGGGAAGGAAAGCTATCACAACTTCTGATAAGATAAATCTCTGGGGTGTAACTATCACTCTCTTTCTGGATTAAAGAACAAAGCAAAAACTGAAAAAAAAAAATACAGCTTCGGTACTTAAAATAAAAGATGGCATCACACAATGCCTTTTAGTCCAGTGAATTATACATGCTCTCAGCCCTAGGTAGTTATTTTTATATCGTATCTCAGAGCCTTCATTCTTCAATTTCGCCTTGATGTGGCTCCAGACCATCTAAAGGTTGTCTACAAAAGGTTATTTTTATGAACTTCTGGGGGTTTGATAGTTAATCTGCTTGAGGACTGTGTAAGCTGCGTTTTTGGTTCATGTCACCTTTGACTTTCCTTTGCCCTTCTCCATCTTGCTCCTCCATGCCTTTTTTGAGTTTGTTACTCAATTTGTCACCCATGATAACATCTCAAGGGAACCCAAAAAAATAGATATCTTTAAAGCTTCAACAATATTGCCTGAGTTGGGCATGGAAGAAAGATCAGTGCTTCCCTTAAGGGGAACGTGGCAGTGAGTTCTCAGCCCTCTGCAGGTCCCAGGAAAGCCATAAGGAAGAGAAACATTCCAGATCCAGGACAGCCTTTTCCAGGTGTGGATTGTCACAGATGCCAGAGGATACAACTGAAGGAATTTTTACAGAGCGACTTTTTAGAGGTGCAGAGTGTGATAGGACAAGGGGAGAATGGTTTTATGCTGAAAGAGGAGAGATTGAGCCCACGTGTTAGGAGGCTGTCTCCTCAGATGATACAACTCAGGTTGTCAGAGAAGTTGTGGTTGCCCCATCCCTGGAAGGATCCAAGGCCAGGCTGGACAGGGCTTGGAGCACCCTGGCATAGTAGAAGGTGTCCCTGCCCATGGCAGGGGGATGGAATGAGGAGATATTTAAGGTTTCTTCTAGCCCATACCATTCTGTGATTTCTATGAAAGGACAGCCTTTGCTAAAAAACTACCTGGGAAGGGAGCTCCCCTCTACCTGATCTAACCCTGAGTTGCACTCTACAAAGGTTACTTCAGAGAATTTAAGTTGAGAAGACGCTCAGGTATTGCAATGTTAAGGGAAAAGCTCTAGTTTCAGACTTTGTAAAGAGAGTTGGGTGGGGATGAGGGCAGAATTAAGGCAGAGAGCTGGAACAGAGTTGATTTTGTCTTACTATGATCCTTTAATCATATTACTTAAAAATGAAAGATTTATGGTGTGTGTGACTTAAAAGGTGTTAATTGAACCACTTAGTGGCTGCAAATCCCTAACCATTTTTCACCTGTCAGTTTCTGTTTTCCCCTCTAAGTCTATCTGTAAATGCTTTCCAAATGAGTGTTAACCCCTTGTTAACACCATCAGGCTGCAGTGGGATCTTTGGTGTGCCAGATCTAATGAACATGCTTTTGGGCTCAGAAACTGTGTTTTTCTCATCTGTACCATCAGTGAAGTATTTTAAATCTATCACATCTCAAACAGAACTGTTTAACTCTTGTCCTTTACATCTTTCTACCTACTCGGTATTTCTTGATTTTCATTGTCTGGGGTTATTTCTTTTTTGACAAGATGTGATTATGTGATTATCCTCTTAATACTTTAGCTGGAACATTCATCCTCTAACCACCCAAAGTGTCACCAGCACATCAGCCTTCCTCTAGGACCCTTTTCACTTGCTGATGTTGTCTGATGTCCTCTCAAAGCCATCCACATAGGAGACTGCCTTCTAAGATGTGCCTCTGGGTTGTGTTCTTTCTGCTTGTATGTGATGGCTTCACTTACACTTTATTTCCTTTTTTCCTTAACCTCCTTGAAGCTCTCACTTGAGAGGAGATAATCTGGTCAGGGGAAGAGGTTTGAACTGATAAAGGTCTCCTGTGGTGTGGTATCTACCTCCCTGCCATTGGCTGGGGACTGCTCCCAGCCCACAGCTCAGTGTAGCTCTAAGCCTCTGAACTGCTCTTGCTTCCATCAGGGACTGCTCCACCTGGAAGCATGACTCCAGGTGTCAGATGTGGTTATCTCTGGGCTGCTGCAGCCTTCTCCTTATGATCCTGGTGGGCAGTGCCTGCCAACTTCATTAGGAACTCAGGGAATCGCTTAAGCTTCTTGGAATAAGGCTTCTAGTAAATCACAGGCTGTCAAGACCTGCTTCTCTGTGTGGGTACCTAATGGAAATAGAACTGAAATAATAATGGCTCCGTGATGGTGTGTTTGTGGACAGCTGTCATGCCTACAAGGGTTAGGGATACTTAACATTGTTTCATTAATTACATATCATGGAAGAGGTGAAGCCAGGGAAATCATTGTGTGAGCTGTATCACTGCAACCATTCTCTTGGCAGCTGGTGGTTAAACATGGTGACTTATATTGGGTAAATAAAATCTTAATTTTCTGAATGTAAAGTTTTAAAACCAAGGAATGCTGTTAAGTTTCACTATAGTCAGAAGCAGAATGCCAGTGCTGCTTACTGTTACTAAACTAATGGAAAAAATAAATGTTTAACTACCATGAGAAAGGAGAAGGATTTTTCCTCTTCTGTTTGTGAATTATTAAATAAAACAGGATACAAGTGTACAGTGGAACCAAGAATTTACCAAGGTATAATACTCCTAAATCAGTATCCATGTATGTACATCATATTTCAATGTGTAGCTGCACTGGCCAAAGCAGTACTAGGAAGTTACAGAATTGTGGATTTCTGTTTTATATTGTTGGTTAAAACTTGGCCCCAAGGCTACTATGATCTAGTTATCTGTGTCAGAGCTGCTCGAGGACCTGCATGAATGGGATCTGTCAGTTCAGCTTCTGCTGCATGCATCACAGTTGATACCAACTGGCGTGCTTCTTGGCCAGATGGTCCAAAAATTGGTGAACAAGTATTACAGATTTTCTTACCTCTATCACATTTTTTGGGAGTCAGAGTGGAGGCATAGTGCCAGAATGCTACAAGTGCGACTTGGCAGAGTCGCTGCTCTTGTTTTCTCTGCTGATGGTTAGAGTTTGCCAGTGGAATCATCATTTAGTTTTGCACAGCCCCTCAATTCAGCTTGAAATAAAAATCTCTGTGATATATTGTCCAGTTCTTGATCAGAAACATTTCCTAAAAGACTCATAGCAAACAAACTGCTGTTTCGTCCTGGATAGGAAGGTTTTTTAGCATTTACAGAAAGCTGGAAGTAGCTTCTCAGAAGTCAAACTTCATGTGCAACATAGGTACATGTATAGAACATTAGGTATGTCCTGCAGGAGAGGATGATTACTGTCCATGTGTCTATGTGTTTTACAAATACAGCTACTTTTAGGTAAGTAGTTGTCTTTATGGTATAATAATAATTTGTTTATGGTCATAATAACCTTAGTGTCCATTGCTCAGAGGTTAAGGAGTCAAGCCTTGAGCTCTCCAAGAATTTGCATGGTGTTCAAATAGCAAAAAAATCACAGTGCTTGAGATGTACGCAGTTTTAAAAATTCTAGACTCTAGCTCTGCATATCAAGGGGGAAATGTCTCTTCAGCCAATAAAGTTTCACTTTTAGTTTGTGGAATAAGGTTTGTTCTGTTTCTGATGAGTACTGTTTTTTTTTCCCCTAAGCTGCATGTTTCAGTGGGGTGGTTTGATCAAGATGCTATGTGCTTTGCAAATGTGAGACTGACCAGGGCTTGCTCTTTTTCAGCTGTATCAGCTGGAGTAGTTACCACAAGAACCTGCTAGCCAGCAGTGACTATGAAGGCACCGTCATCCTTTGGGATGGATTCACGGGACAGAGATCCAAGGTCTACCAGGTAACACACAACACTTCCTGTTGCATGCACTGTGCTGGGAGAGCAGCACTGAGTCTGAGGCTCTGCTCCTAGTCCAGCAAAAGGCTTTTCTGTTCCACAGGGTGAAAGGGATGTTCCTCCTGTCTGGTAAATGCGTGTCATCCACACTTTTACAGCTTTATTGAGCTGCAGTCCTCCAAGGGAGGCAGCTCCATCTTCCTGTCACAATTGTGAGGCAGTTGATGTTTTCTAGCAGCTGCTTTTGGGCAGGGAAAATCTGCACAGGGAGGAATCAGTTCCTGGAAGCTGTCTCACCTTTCTTGAGAAACCTCTGTCTCTCCATACTTGTTCCACTTGAGTCTTTGTCAAAAGCCTTTTGTAAAACACTGCAGTGATTGCCAGCAGTGAAGCAGAAGTGCAGAATGCAGACTTGCGTGGTGAGGCTGGGAGAAGGGAGCATAAGGCAGAACACGGAAGTTGCTTCCCCACACAGTGAAACCTGCATCAGGAGAAGTTTCTGGCATTTTGTTTCTTCATGAAACTCAGACATTGTTTTTTCTGTCTAATGGCTTCTGAGAAGTTTGTGATCAGAACACGGAGCTGGGAGGAGGGCTGTTGTGTTTGGGAAGAGGCTGGAAGTGCTGCAGCCTGTTGTGTAGGTAGCATAGTCCATTGAAACTGATCAGTGATGGTGAATAACTAATGACTCCTTGAGAGTTCAGCGTAAATTTTAGCTCCTATTTGAGCCTCTGTTTACTTTTTCATTGTTTTTTAGCCATTTTATAATGCTTGTTTTCACTAATCCTTTGCATATCTCAGTGAAAGAGAAATTATACTGGACAGAATGAATCTAGTCTCTTTTCCCCTCAAATACATTTTGCATTTCTTTGAGGCTGAATAATGAACCTAGAGACGACCAGCTGTTGCTTATGTTAAAACAAACTCATTTTGCTTCCTATCAGATTACTTGAATTTTTTTATTTGGATTTGCATAGAGGCATTGACATCTGCTTTGCATGTATTGAAGCCCTTTAGTGACTTCATCCTCATGAGCTTTTTGTCTTATAAGCCTGTGGAAGGCTTTAAACAAAGGATTTGACTGAATTTCAGATTTTATTCAATGCAATGTTCTGTTTCCATGTGGGATGTGCCAGCATAGCAATTACAGCTCTTCTGTGTTTTGAGGAAGAGTGTGCAGTCTTTTAATAATATTTATTTGAGTGGTGAAACAGAGGATTAGATACCAGGAGATGTACTTAATAGCTCAACAGGAAGGTGAGGATTTCCTGGACTTTCAGAGAGGAGGTGTTTGAAATTGGCATCTTGTTAGTATTGGGAGATACTTAAAAGTTGCCTATTAATATTGAAAGATACATCTACAATCTAGGATAAGCAGCAGCACATGGTGGAACCACAGTCAGTCAAATCATGGTGCAAAACTAGGTTTTTAATGTGTGTATCCTGAAATATTTTTTTTTCTTTCCAAGTAAAAGCAAAATCAGTTTTAATTTTTAAAAAAGCCATTCTAGTGTTTTCTGCTTTCCTGGCATGTCTAGCATATTGGTAGGATTGGTCTGATTGGGAAAAAAAACTTTATTTTTTTTTAAAAACTGCTAAGCATAGTAAGCTGTTCTCTCCAGGTCCCTGCTGACAATTTATACCAAACATGTGTGTTTTCCTTTACTGTTTTATCATATTACAACTCACTACCTTTCAATATTGTTCTTTTTTTCTCTCAACAGGAGCATGAGAAGAGGTGCTGGAGTGTTGACTTCAACTTGATGGACCCTAAGCTATTGGCTTCAGGCTCTGATGATGCCAAAGGTACTGTTTGATTTCAGTCTCTCTACAGAGGACTTAGGCTCTATGTATTCCTTTGGAAGAAGAAAAATGTGCTATTTCAAGTAGCTGATTCCTCAGCTACCTTCAGTATTGTTATTGCTGTGGTAATGTGGCAAGGTATTACTGAACTGTTTGGATCTCAGAGAAGGAGAGGCTTTATTTGGATTAAAATCTCTTGCTTCACATTTTTTTGTGTAATGTACTCTCAACTAACATTCTCCTGAACTCCAAACAAACCAAAATGTGTTTTAACATTAGTTAAACTTGTTGAGTTAAAGCCTCAGGGCCTTTCAAAAGAACAGCATGTATTTATATTTCAAAAATGAGGCTGTCAGTAAAACAGCAGCAGTTAAAAAATGCCTGCTGCTCTTTTACCTGTAGCTCTGCATGTTAGACTGTTTCTTAGAGCTTTAAGGAGTTGGATGGTGGACTGGGTAGGAGTGCTGGGAGCAGCTCTCAGCCTTCCACACTGCAGGGTCCATTTGACAAAGCACTTTTGGAGAGCCCTTAGGCCAAACCTTTACCACATGGTGGTAAAAAAATGTTCCTGTTCTTACTAAGAAGATACAGGAAGCTCCTAAGGAAGAGGATAGCACTGGGTGAGATGTAGTGTTCTTCATCCCTAATGAAGAAGAGTTTTATCTGTAATATGTTTACAGTATCAAACCACAGTTATTTAACAACAAGAGCTTAAAAGTTCCTTTCCTAATCAGTGGGGATCACTTCTCCCAGATGGGCTGATAAGAGCTCTGGACAGAGCTTTGAAATGATGAATTAGTTTTTCACAAGTGCTAAACTTCATAAGCTGCTTCCCCCCTTCCAAAAAGCTTTTAAATGCTGTTCCAAAAGAAATTCATGTTCCTCAATTGCATTTGACAATCACAGAATCATAGAATGGTTTGGGTTGGAAGGGACCTTAAAGCTCTTTTTTTTTATAGTCCCTGCCATGGGCAGGGACACCTTCTGCTATCCCAGGTTGCTCCAAGCCCCATCCAGCCTGGCCTTGGACACTTCCAGGGATCCAGGGGCAGCCACAGCTTCTGTGGGCACCCTGTGCCAGGGCCTCTGCACCCTCACAGGAAACAATTTCTTCCCAATATCCCATCTCACCCTGCCTTCTGGCAGTATGAAGCCACTCCCCTTGTCCTGTCACTGTGCTTCCCTAAGCTGGTAATTCCATTTACAAAACTTGAATGGTTATTTTATATTTAAGGTGAGTTTAAAATGTTTTCAATACACTTCCCCTTCCTTTTCTTGTGGAAGACAGGTGTGTTTTCTATGTGCTTGATTTCCTGTGCTTGCAGCAGGAGTGAATATTCACCTTGTGTTAACAGCCTCTTCATCAGTGCTCCCCACTCTTGCCATGCATATAAAAAGCTGATCTGCCAGGTAGATCTGCATTTATTAGCATATTAATGAGGTGTCCAGTTTTGCAAAACCCAGCTTCGAGCAGAGCTTATGTCTTCAGTTTAACAGTTCACTTCTTCAGTAATTGTCCCTAACAGTGTACTGTTTACTTAGAAATTATTATAATAAAGCCTGCAGATCCACATAACCTGCATTTCAATTCACAAAGGCCTTTTGAAGGTGTATTGGGGTTTTGGGGGATAAAACTGGACTGGAACATTTTATCCTTAATTTTTACCATGACTTCTCTGTGCTTTGCATATATTAAGAGCCCTTTAGAAACAAATGGAGCCTCAGCACAAATTTTAGAAGTTTTTGAGGTACAGAGCAGTAGCAGCAAAATATCCACATTAATGTAGTGTCCATCTTCCATTTGGGTGATCACACTGAAAGGATTAAATATGTGGGAATGGTAACATTCATGACAAGTGTCTTAATTCAGACCCTCCTAACTTAAAATTTTGTCCTTCTGCTTATGTTCATGACTGTTTGGTCGAGTGCTGGTCAATTTTAATGCACAGTAATACATGTCTGGCCAGATAGAGTGTCTGACAGGAAAGATCTTCTATCTACTCTTCCTGTTCTCTTTTATTTCTCTGCTTCTTTGAGGCCACACTGGGCTTCCCAGAGCTAATCTCATCATTCTTCCCCACAAAGCACAAGTATCACATTTCCCTGTCAAGTGATCAGGACAAGCCAGCCAAAAAAGGGACAGCTTTGCCACTTCTTCCTGCTTGCCTGCGTATCTGCCTGTCTCTCCTCGGTCTTTTCAAGTCAGCTAATTCTGAAAGTAGGCATGTGTTGGAGAAGGTGCTTATGAATGAAAAATCCTGTTCTTTTCAGCTCTCTCCGCCAGGGCTCAGGCACTGCAAAGGGGATGCTAACACAGTGCTATTAGGCAGAAAATGATTCTCCTATAATTACAAGCAGCATCCTTGGGCCCCAGGTTCCTGCATTGTCTGTCTTGTTGGATGAAGATAATCCAGAATATGCTTATCTGTGGAAGATCTTCCTGATTTCATAGCAGATAATGACAGTGTAAAAGCATTATTGTACATGGAATAACTACTGTGTGTACACACCCTTCACTTTTATCTACAGTTGCTATGCCCTCTCTTTTTCAAGGGGCAAAGGTACTTGTGTATGTCTGTAGGGACCCAAAGGTATACTCTAACTAGACAGCAGTGAGCAAAATTGGTGTTTACGTGTTCTACAAGGAGCTTGGGGAGTAGGCACGGTCTTAATTTAAATTCTTTTATGCACATAATAATGGCAGGAGCTGTGATAGTCATGTAAGTAGGAAAGGGTGAATTTCTGCTCTTGGAGAAGAAAAGATTAATTTTTTGAAGGCAAAATGATGCCATCAAAGTACCAGGACAGGGCTGGAGCTAATACACATAGCTAATGATTTACAGCTGTCTGTTCTGCCTTGGGAGTGGAGTTTTATGGCCATGGCAAAGTTAGCAGATGAGGGATAGGGAAGTATTTTGTGACACTCTGTGGGTAGAATTTGTCTTCAGTGGGATAGATGCCTTTTTTGGGGTGATCAGGTTTCTCTGCTCTGGCTTTGTTTTTGAAGCTTTCTGAAACTAAAGAAGATAGAAGAAGCACTGATAAATGCAAATGAAGAAAGAGTCCTGGTTTTACATCTGTAGTTCCTTCATTATTCCTGGCTCAAAATTGAGAGGTGGGATAGAACAGGAGCACCTGAGATCTCTGGGTTTGTGGTAATAGTTACTTTTCACTGTCTCATGGCAAGGAGGAATGCAGGCATGTGTCTCGTCACATCTAAGGAAAGTAATTTCCATGCTGCCCCTTAATTCAGCAAGGCAACACAGATCTGCAGAGCTGGCTTCATTTAAAAAAAAAAAAAGAAGCCTTCTACAGAGGGGAAATGGCCTGAGAACTGCAGCTCGGAATCTGCACCTCCAACTTCTACAGGATTGTTTGGGATTTCATGTTCATTGATACTTCATTCCTTCAGCTTCTGTTTACTTGAGGAGTAGGTATTTATTGCTCTCAAAATATCAAGTTGAACCTTCAGTTTGGTTATTTTTCTGGCTAAAAATTAAGTAATTTTCTGGAGATTTGTGGGGTTGTTGGATTCATTTGGTGGAAGTGCCTTGAAGAGGTCAAGATGATGTTGATAGTTATAATATTGATAGTTATAATATTATGCAAGGAGTGCCCTGCAGTCACTGCCTAGTGCCAGTCATGAGTTTACACCACCTTCCTGACCCCTCCACAAGGCAGTGCATCCAAAATTTTGCCTAGTAGGACAATTCAGCTGCTTTCCCCTTTCTTAGGGATTCTGCTGATCTCTGCAAGTGAGTTTTCTGGTAGCAAGATCCTGTTCCTGGCTTAGAACTTTTCTGGAGTAGCAGCAGGCTCTTCATCACACGAGCAGATAAGAATTCACAAGTGATAGGCTGGATGAAACATCCTTACTCTGTGTACCAACTGTGAACATCAACACCTTCAGCTATTGCAGTACAGGCTTCTGCCTCTTCTAGTCAGTGTTTAGACATAGAACTGATGCATGGAAAATTAATGTATAAACTTACACATTTGGTGTAAAGCTCCAACTAAAAAAACATCTTGAAAAGGCCTCAACATTTAAAACTGAAAAAAACCTGTTCTGGAGGCGTCTTTTTAGTACTTTGGTGAGGGGTAGCTATTTGACCACATAAAGATGTCTCTCAGCAGCTGCAAAATGAGAGAAAATATGCTTTCAGAACATGTGTTTCAGAAATAGTCAATCTCAGATGACAATTCTAGATGTTACCAAGACATCTGTGTTGTATAATTACTGCCTCAACCTCAGCAAAACCAATGAAAGCTACAGTAAATAAACTCTACCCTTATGAATTATACTTTATTAACCTGTCAGTTCTTTTTAAAAAATAATGGGCAGTTCTAGGTAAAGCTTGACATGTTTCATTATGTGTTGTTATATGTCCCATCTATCCTTTTTATGGTACTGACTAAGATATAATTGGAGCCCAGAGTATCTCACAGCAGTTAGATCACAGAAATTGCAGGCTCTAATCTGTGCCTGTCAGTTGTAACGAATATTATGATGACTTTGAGTGCATGGGTTGTCTCTTCCCCAGATTAAATGGCTCAGCTTATGACCTGCATAAGCTGAATGAAAAAGGAGCCAAGCTGAAACCCAGCCCTCAATTAGCTTTTGCTACAAAGCTGGGACCAGATGGCCATTTGTTTATTTGGGGGAGGTCAAGGAGAGACTTGGCTGCTTTGGATGCAGTTTTAAATACCTGGGTGGAAAGCTTCAAGAAAAGCCTGTGTTGTTTTAATACTAGATTCTGGTAGAGTATTGCTCTGAATTTAAGAACATTTACCCACCCCATGGTCCTCAAACTGAAGTGTTGTCTGCTGACACTGTCCTCTGATAAATGTATTTTTTTTGCTTCTTATCTCATCTATAAACTTGAAGGCCTTTACTGCCACCACAACTTAGACTACTCATCTCTTGGTGTCTGTTCATTTATGCAAAATGTAAATATTTTCTTGGTTTGCAAAATTCTTCCGTGCTCCTGTTCTCCTCTGCCACAAGTGTGCAGAACATGGTGGAGAAGCTTTATCATCCAGTCTTGCCTGGGAGAAGAAAGCTTCTTTAAGCCATGCTTGCAAAGCTTTTGTTTCATTTAAAAATGCAGCCAGGTGTTTATTATAGCTCTGATGAATGAGAATGGATTTATTTCTCTAAACCAATCTCAGGCTGGGTCCTGTTTTCATTGAATTTTACATAATGCTTCTGGGCAGATGGAGTATGCCACTGGGGTTTGTATTTCTGCTGGTGTCTGTGTGTGTGCTGCTTTCTGACGGTTCCAGGCAACTGCCAGGTATGCTCACACTGCTGTATTTGCAATGATTCCTTGGTGTGCTCCAAGCAGTGCTGTGTTTCCTCCATCCTGGTCAGAAACAGCCCAATCTTGTTGCTTTCACTGCTTGCCCCTACTATTAAAAAGTGCACTAGAACAAACCTGCCAGTGTTCCTCCTTTTCCTTCATCTTCTAAAACATCCTTGGATAATCCACGTGGAAACCTTGCTTCTCCCTCAAAGCCCCTGGGAAATACTGACCAAGAGGTGACAAAGAGGATCCCTCAGAGGGTGAGGGACACACCATAAGACTGCTGATCTCTCATGTGTTGATCAGACTACGTTACAAGACTCTTGTTGCTCTACCATTTTTGCTCATTTAACCTCCAGAGTGATCTTTGAGTAAGAAGATTGGAGGACCTGTTGGCCACAGATCTGAAGAAGCTCGTGCCACTCAAGGGGAACTCTTGAGGGGATTAACCCTTCATATTGCAAGTGCATGTTCAAAATTGGCTCCAGCTTGCCCTGCTTCCAGTTTCAGATTGTAATACTCAAGTACAGCTTGATCCACTCATCAAGAAAAGAGGGAGGGGAGAATGTTTAAGTCTTTTTGGCCTTGTAGACATCAATGGGGCTTGGTGCCAATCTGCTGCTCCTTTATCTGGGCCAGTCACCGGATTGTTGAGCTTTTAATAATAAGATTAACTATGTGAGGAGCACCTGACAGTCTTCATCTTTAAGTTAAATGGGACTTGAAGTGTTTCTGGCAGGTGGGGAAGGCTGTATTTTGAAAAGGCCTGGTGTTTTTTGTTGGTCACTCTCTGAAGCACTGCAGTGCTTGTGGGAAGAGCTCCTTCTAGCACGTAGTTTAATCAGTGTTCATGTGGTACTCTCAGAGAACAGTAAAGTTCTTGTACCAAGGGATTATTGCATCATAGGAAGCCAGCATACTGATTTCTCTCCTGTCCGTGCCAGTTTCTCAAGAATAAAACAAGTTGTTCTCACTCACTGTGCATACAATTAGGTATATTTATTCTGTGCAAAGCAATTTAGCTGTGGAGCATGGAGTTCTTGCATCCCAGCCCAGGGACAAGGAACAAAAAAGCATGGAAGCCTTCCTGTCCTTGGTTGTATGAATCTGCACTGCAGTAACCTTAAGCACTGAGATTATAGCATGTGGTTAGTCACCTGCTCTGGTGGTCTCAGGTGTGTGAGATGGGCACTTTTGGCATCTCCCATGTGTATAGAGGTGGGCAGGATATTTACAAATGTGGGCTTGAGAATATTCTCTCACTTACCAACCACCAGTGACAACTGACCCTTTAGACTCACTAATATCTTAGCAGCTGAGGCTTTCCAGAATCTGATTCATGAAATAACTAGATTTTAGGCCTTTCAGATGAAGTTGATATTTTTGTTGTTTTTTGTTTATGCGTGTCTCTTTCCCTTTCTCTAGTGAAACTGTGGTCTACCAACTTGGACAACTCGGTCGCGAGCATTGAGGCCAAGGCTAACGTGTGTTGTGTCAAATTCAGCCCATCTTCTAGGTATCACCTAGCTTTTGGCTGTGCAGGTAGGTAAAAGGGATTTGGGGCAAAGGGATATTGTTTCTTCCTTCCTTTATTCTGTATTTCCCTCAAAGATGTGAGGTTGGCTGCTGTGCCCAAGACTGAAGTGTCTTAGCAGTTAAAACATCTGAGTTAAACTTCTCAAGTGCCACAATGATGTGTCAATGTCATCCCCCAGCCTGACTTTTTCATTTGGGTGCCTCTGTCAGAGATAAGGCAGGAAAAGAAGTCGCCTCAGTGGCTGTTACCACAGTGAGTGTGTTTATCAGGATTGCTAAGGCAACCAGGCAGAGCTTGGCTGTGGGAGCCTGAATGTAACACGATGGGAGCTGCTCTTTCTGATTTATAATATTGTTCTATAAACCCAAAAAGCCACACTGGGAATTTTAACTGGTTTTACCTGAAGCATGCTGTGAAGCTGTGGCTGTGCATGTTCCCGTAGCTCCAGTTACAATCCCTGTGAGTGGGCTCATGTCTTCCTAGGCTGGGCAAAGATGGCTGTTAACTCTTTTATTTTTTTGAAGCAGTCAGTGGGGAAGGCATGACTAGCCTTTTATTCACTTAGATTAAACGGTTCTTGGTGATAACACAAAGATCTGAGAGCAGAGCAGGTGTCACTTTGGGAGCAAGCTGTACTGTGCTATGCATACAGTAACTAAAGCTCAGAGGCGCCTATAAATGTTTAACCAACTCTGCTTTTTCTTTCTCCTTGGGGAGTTTTAATGCACTTGTAACTAGTTGTTCTGACAACATTTGTTCTCTCTGGGCTCTAGGAGATACGTTGATCATTCTTGCAATCACTGGTTTGCCATTTCATTCAGGTGTTCTCATTTTCAGGCTGGTTCTACTTCGGTTGTAACTCATAACAGGCAAAAAATAAACTTGCATTTTGAATCCAAAAATGGATTCGAGCTGCAGTGTAAAATATTGACTTGCTTGACAGTCATCTCTCTGAAGTTTAGTGAATTACGTGTAAAAATAGTTGAATGACAATACCTGCTAGCAGCATTTGAATGAGAGGGACTATCTGAGAGAGGCTCTAGGGAAAGATGAGAGCACTAGCTCCAAATGGATCAGCCACTGATTAAAATATACCTGTAAAAAGCATTGTGAAACAGTTGTTCTTGATAAATAGATAACTGGGATTCCTTGCCACCTGAAAGGCAGAGGGAGGATAAGGCACAGAGGAATTGAGGAAGGCTTTAGGAGCTGGAGGGCATGTGGGGCAGGAGCAGATGGGAGTGTTTCTATCTCCACACCCAGGTCCAACAAACTGGGTTTGTCTTCTGCAAGTATGTTGTGAAGGAAGCATTAGGAAGCCCTAAAAGTTTCATAGCGGTTTTAAAGGACTGCATATGTGTTTCTATGATTTAAAGGCTGCTGAGGGGTAAAATGGTATTTGTTCTGAAAGAAGTGTTTACATCTGCTTGATGTTTGATAATTGAATCTCTAAATAAAAATTAAAATGGATATTTGATTGATATTATGATTGCTGAAACAATTACATGGGGTAATTGAACTGATGGAAATTTCTTCCCACAGTGGAATTCTAATTGATCTTTCAGCCATAAATACATGTGGGGAAAATGGCATATTAAAAGAAATGCTGAAATCTTGAAAGACTTTATTTCTGAACTCCTAAAGAAACAATCAGAGCAAAGAAATGAGTTAATGTCTACTTTCATACTCCATATACTAAAGCAGTCATGTTTAATGTGTTATGATGGAGACAAAGGTTTTTCTTCTCCATCAGCTTCAGCTAGTCTTGCTTAATAATTTCATTTAGTTGTGGAAAAAAGAACATAACTTTTGAATAGCTTGAGTTGTCACATAGGTTATACAATTAATAAAGGAAGAGTCAAAGCTGACTTCCTTGAGTAGTAAAAAAAAAAAAAAAAGGCACAGAACTGAGCACACTGATGTAACCACTCCTGTTTGCCCCCAGGAATAAAAATAAGCAGTCCACAGCACTAAACACTAACTGAGTGACCAGTGTAATGGGCAATTTTGGAAAGCTGTCTTAGCCCTGCCTTGGCTTGCTCACATGCTAAGAGGATTTTCACATTTTGAAAACTGTTTCAATTACTTATGCAGTGATTTATTCAAGGATAGAAGAGCCAAAGCTTCTGAGCACTTCATGCCCCACACAGTCTTGTATTGTATTTAAACAGAAGTGCTGTTTCTGTATAGGCTCTCATTTTATTTGCTGATTTGATGGAGCTTAGTGCTGTATATGTGTCTGTATTTTTGTGTGTATATATGTATATATCTATAGTTTGAGACTTGATGAGGTAAGCAATTCATAAAATGGTTAGGGAGGAAGTATTGGTACTTAATATTTGAGATATAAAAGGAAGAAGTAAATCGATTTACTATACTATTAATAAATTACATACACATTTTAGCTCCCTTTTTTCTGTATGCAGAACAGCTGAAAGCCAGCATAACTTCTTAAAGCAATATAATTTTGACTGGAAGTCTAAATTTTTTCAGGGTTAACATTTTTATTTTCTTTTAAGGTTCTCTCTTAACCATCCATAAAGCTGGAGCATCTTTTCATAAAGTCCTGTTCTTTCACGCCTTGCTTAAGAAAAGCTCTCCTCTGCCCTTGACAAATGCATCTTGCTCACTTGCATCTATCTGTTCAGAATGCCTCCTTGAAGTGAGTTTTCCTAATCAGATGCTTCAGTGTGGGATCCTCTCTGTGTCCTGAGAGCTATATTACGAGCTTCAGGTTTGAGTGGATCCTACACGGACAAAAAAGGAGAGGCGCTCTTTCCTCTGTGCAGCAATCCTGGTTTAATGCAGAATTTATGCTTAGGCAGGAGGAGGGGAAGGATGGCAGCAAGCACCCCTGCCAGGGAGCAGAGAAGAAAGAGGTTGTGTCCATGTGGTTGGGGGGTTGTATGCCCCAGTGGAGAGGGGGAAGCTGGGAAGGGAGACCACCGGCCAGTGGGACACAGGGAGAAGCCAGCCCGGGGCAGGTGAGGGGAAGGGGCCCACCACAGAACTTAGAGGGGGGAGAGTGGGGAAAAACAGAACAACCCAATACAAACAGAACCTTAGTGCAAGTTAACATACACCCAGTGCAAAAGAATAACTCAGTGCAAAGTACCCAAAACCCAGTGTAAACAACAATGCAGTCCACCACAACACTTCAGCTAGATCAGCATCTCTGTGCTGGTTCCTTCCTTGCCTTCACCACAGAAAAGGGATGACCATCTTAAGGTCCTTTCCATTCTGTCCCCATCTTATATTTCTTCTCACTTGTTAGTAGTATTTTGGCTGTTGGCCTACGCAGCCAAATGATGCTACATTGTGCACTGGTGAAAGGTTGAGAGGGACCTTTCTGCCTTCTCCAATTTTAAAACTCCCTTTTACAGAAAAATTGTAAGGAGGATACCAAAGTCTGTTGAAGATCTATCAACACATGGCATGAGTTATGTGAGCTGAGGCAGCACAGGGTTCACACCCTGACTATGCTTCTCATCTGAAGCTTCAGGGCTGTGTAGGGAATCTTGCACCAGAGATCTGGGTTTAATAAAAGCATTTATACTGCACCCACTTTACATGGTGCATTGCCAAATAAAAGGAGGGAACTGAAGGACTGTGGGGATGGATTCTGAAGCAGTCAGGCTGTGAACCCTGTGGCACAGTGAGTGAAATGGGGGGGGTTCTGTCCCAGGATTTGCTGTGATGCTTTGATTTAAATGTAGCCATCTTTAAAAGTGTTGTTAGACTGTGTGTCTCCATGAGGAACACTCTTCTGTAGTAGAGCTGGCTTCAGATGGTGTAGGAAACCAAGCTTTAGATGCCTCTATAAAAGCAAATCCCAGGATTAGCATCTCGTATGGATGACATATAGGTTTATTTTCTGAAACTCTGAAGCTTTTAGATGACCAAAAAAAATTATCTTGGTTAGCGTAAAACAGAACAAATAAGCAATAAACTAGAAATAGAGCCTATAGAAGAGAGAAATGGATATTGGTTTGAGAAGTAATTCACTTAAAATCAGCACTTCAGGTGAGAGGAAAGCTGGTGTCTGGCTGCAGCCTGATAAAATCTGTTGCAGTAGAGAGGGCACATAAAGAAGAAAAGACCCCTTTTGTCTCTTACTTTAATAAAATATTCTATTTGCATGCTTACTGAGTTGAAACATTGTCCAGTGTGAACTGTAATCACTGCCAAATACAAAATCAAGTCATTCTGTGGTCTTTTCCTCTTTTTAAAAACAGATAGGATTTTATCCTGAAATTAGCTATATAAATCATGGCTGAAGTTATTATTGTTCTGCCTCAGCAATAGCACTGATGTCCTTAACCCATATATTTTCTAGCAGTGCTGTTTCCCTGCTTTAAAAAGGAAACTAAAGGCTGAAAATGCATCATGCGCTTTGCAGCTGGAATGTCCAAGTTGTCCAGTCTGGGTGAGATCAGACTGTCTGCTTACTCCAGTGAGCTCAGTGTAGCTGTTGATAATAGGAATGTTTTATTCCCAGCATGCTGTAATAGTGTCAGCAGCTACCACTGACTTTTTATTTCCCATATATTATGCAGAGATTTTGTAAGAATTCAGAAATCTGAAGTTTCTATGACATTAGGTGCATCATCTCCTCAAACACTGTATTTTTTCCCTTTAGGACCCACAAATCTAGCAGGTTGGATTGAGGGCTGAGAGGGGTTTCTCAGGGCTTCAGAGATGGAGGACAGAGATTGTCTGCTCTCCAGGAGCTTCAAAAAAATTAGTGCAGGCAGCAGAGAAATACATGTGGATGGAGGATAGCAACAGAACAGCTGCAACATAGTTAGAACTTAGGATTTTGCTGTGTTAGTTTTAGCTTTAAACAGTCTCTAAAATAGCTTTGATATGTTGTCGCAAGCTCTCAATAGAAGAAGTGACCACAGCAGGGAAAAAGTAGGGTGGTGCTGGTTGATGCTGATCTTACCAATTACAGCAACAGAGTTTGAGACTACCTGCATTGGAGATGCCACACTCCCTCCTAAACATCCCAGATTTTGCTTTTCCATCTCTTCCTTCACACCACCAATTGCATGGCCAAAACTGAATTGCCTTTTTTCTGGATTAGGTTATTCCCTGATCTGCTGAGCACCAGTGCCAGCCCCAGACAGGCTTCTGGCAGCCTGTATCAATTCCAGTATTTACTAACAAGGGGCAAACCCTCAGTGAACATGAGGTCTGTTCTTAATGCTGCGGTTCTCCTCTCTTAACAGCTCTCTTTTCTTTATTCCCTTCCCCACTTTTCTGCTTTTCCTTCACAGGTGGCTTTGCCCTTCCCCGCCATGTTTTCTAGGCTGTTTAAAGATGTTTCCTGTGCACCATCTTTAGCACTACACAATGCTGTTTTATTCTGGTTTTGAATGGTGCTACCTTTCTTTCCTCATTGAATGATCACAAAACTAATTTGATACTGTGGATCAGTGTCAGCATTATGAAGGACTCCTGTTGTTGTGTCAACAGCTTTGTTTTCATTTGCAGCTATTTACCCACCCCTTAAAGTCTCTGCATCACCCTGATGCACTTACAGTTCAAGGGTCAAAAGTGACTTTTTTATCATCATCATTCCATTTTTCTAATATACCTGCTGTCCAAGTGGGGCTACTTTGGAGACTATCCTGGACAGTGAAATATTGATTTTTCTGCTGCAGTAACTGGAGCAGTGATTTCTCTTTTCCAAACATCTCCCTGTAGAGTTAGCCTTGCACACTGTCTCAGATCTGGGTGACTTACCTGGCTTGTCACTCAGCTCAGAAGAATGATGGGATACTAATGACCAAGAAGGTAATGTGCCTTTTTGGAAGAGAATGAATGTTTTCCAGCTGAGAGCGGGGTCTTACCTTAATAGATTCTCATGGGTGAGTAGTGTATTCTACTGAAAGCCTGCAGTGACTCAGAAAGGATCTATTTGTGTGAATATATGACATGTTTAAGGTGGAGTTAGGCAGCTTCCTTGGGCTTGAGCTACAAGAATTGAGCTCTGTGTTTAAAGGCACTGACAAAAGTTAGGCATTTCTTCCAAACCTGCAGAAAAACTTCACAGCATTGAGTGCTCAGAATTCAGCCTTGATGAAAGCAAAGTGGCATGCAGCAGTTCAGAACTTGCCCATTACTTTGACAGGACTTTACCTGCAGTATGTCTTTTCATTTTGTGGGTAGTTAGTAAGCTTCCTCCAGTCCATGATCTCTGAGGCTGTTGGCAGGGGAAGCAGGGGACAAGGTCTGCGTTTTGGATGTGCGCATTTGTCACCCTCAATTCAAACTCATTCCAGAATTCGCTGCAAAGGCCTTGTTTGTTTTGCATTTACAGCACTTGAGTCAGTTAAGGGTTGTTTGCAGGAATCTATTTTTGGCCAGCATGGCTGTGATCATATTTCTGTCCCAAAGTACTTACTGTAGTGGAAACACTGAGCTTAGTGGGATTTTTAGGTGAGGACACATCTTTGAAGGTTTGACTTAGATGTTATCCCTCTTCATGGACCCTGGGATGTAAATGGGATATCAAACCAAGCCTTCTGCTGTCCTGGTGAAGACAATCTTTCTGGCTCTGGTAGGTAGATCACGTTGTACTTCTGCTTGGGACTGACAGTGAGAAGAACTGCAGCTATACCATGTTATTTAAACTTAAGATCTTTGTAGTTAAACTGATTTTTCTGTTCCTGCATATCAGAGATGCTGCCAGACCTACCAGGCAGCGTCTTCCTGCCTTGCTGCCACTGCTTCCTAGAAAATCACAAAGTGACATGAATCCTCTCATCAGTGTGCAGGATGTGTTGCATGTGCAATTTTCACATAAGCCTTAAGAGTTTAAGAGCTGATAGAACTTCTTTGCTTGTGCAGAAAAAGTGGTATCTGACTTGTCTTGGATAAAGCATTTGCAGTGAATAGTGAGTAACAATATAGAGACCTACTGGGAGTTTCCTAACTTTATCCCAGAGGTCATCACACTTCAGTAACAAGTGAATGAATAAAATGAACTTGAAAAGCTCCATTTGATTCTCTAGAGAAAAGGATAAATCTGTCATTAGCAGAAATGAGCGTGCTAATTGTTTGCTTAAATATTCTTTTCCTGAACATTTTGTCTTACAACTGGCACAGAAGTCATTTAGTCAATGTGACGAAATTCAAATTTAAATTGAAATGAGCCTTGGAATTCAGGAGCAGATAGGCAACTCCAACATTCATCTTTTTCTCAGAATGCCAAATTGCTGTTGCTGTATCCCTTAAGAGTTTAATGCTTTCCAACCTCGGCAGTTTCCAAAGCTGCAATTTTTCTGGTAGCTCCTTCTCAGGAATTGCGCTTTGGAATGACATCCTCTGTAATGACTTCCTATGTTTTCTCCTGTTCAGACTGGTGCATAGATTAATTGTTCCAACCTTTTATTTGGGCACTGTGCTTCCATACTAACTGGTGAAGATTGTTACATTGCTCAGGAAAGTCTGTAACCGGTGAGTGCAATGTGGGCTCTCATCTCAAAGGCATCTGTTCATAGTGTCTGAGCATCTAAACGTGGCATGAGTTCTTAAGAGCAGAGTTTTGAATGTTTGGGCAAAGTTCCTATTAGCCATTTAAATCTCAAGAAGGTGACAAAAAGTGAGACTGTAGATGCACGTGCAAATTCAGTTGCTCTTCAGGTTACTTATTTCATTGCCTAGTTGGGGTATGTTGTTTCTTTTCCACCTTGGATACCTGTGTATCATCACAGGCTTTCCTGTGCTTGTTTCCCTAAATACATAATCCACCCTACCTTTGGCTTAAGCCTTCTTATCTGAAGCTTGGATTTTAGCAATTGTGACACTGTATTTAATATCATTCCTCTCTTGCAGTGGAGTCTGCTGTGAGGTCAGTTTAGGCAATGAATCAGATCATCATCTCCAGAACCTAGTTAAGAAGGCTAATATCTCCTCAGGCTAGTGGAGCCAAATGTAGTTCAGGACTAAAATCAGGTTTGACTGATCATTTGGCAAAGTCGGGTTCTCAGGAGCCTGCATTTTCCTTTCCTTAAAGCCAGTTTGACTGCTCTGAAGCCTGTTTGGTTCTCCTTGTGTGATGTCTGCAAATACAACAGAAACCTGAAAGCTGTTGCTTCATAAATGCACTCTTAAAATCTTGGGGAGGATGTTCCTGTTTACATCCATCTTTTCTAATGCCTCAAGCCCTTGTCTGCATCATCTTGACCTCTTGGAGTGTGTGGTTCCAGGGAATCTGACTGTGCTGCCCTTTCCCTCCATCACAGCTCTGTGACTTGTGCGACTTTGATTCTTCCAAGAACCAGAGCTGACATGGCTTTAGCATTAAGAGGAGTGTTTGTTGTGTACAGTATGTATCTTGAATTGAGAAAGACATGTTCAGCAAATGACTCAGTATTTTTGGCTTTGATACTCCTTGTACAAATAAAGCTCCTGTTGCTCACATAGGAAGTTTCATCTCTTCCAGGGTCTAGTCCATTTAAACAGCATGGATTTTTACCATAAAATGACTGTTTTTCACATGTTCTAGGTGTCAAAAAGTTTATTTTGGACATCAGCTTACAGTAGAGTTACACATGTTACATAGTCAATGAGAAAAGCTGGGTTAGGAGCATAATTGAATGTTGCATCTGAACAGTGCATAATTATTTTTTCCTCTTTCAGATGTAAAGAATGAATTCTTTCCAGAGCTGCAGGTTATTACTGCTGTTCTCTTCATTAGTTTTGTAGCATTAGTAAATCTTGATTATGTGTGCTGAATATTGTGTTTCTCCAAATGTCTGACAGACATCAGTCCCTGAATTGCACAAAAACCATCTATCCCTTACTCCTGTGAGAAATCGCTATAGCTCTTTAAAACCATAAAGGTCAAAGTTTCAAGAGACTTCCAGAGAAATCTGGTTTGCTTCCCTCTCCCATCAGAGCCCTTTTCTCAACTGATTAATATCTAATGTTTTATGTCTCCTCCTTCTCTCCTTAAAACCCAGTGTAAACTTTAGGGTGAAGGCTTTATGGGCTGCTGTATCAAAAGCTTTAGACAAGTCAGTAACAAAATGTCCCCAGTGTGTAAAGACTGTTATCCATAACCTGGCAAATGTCATCTGTAACTTTGAGCTATAGGGAATCCGTGGAATACAAAAAAAAAACCCAGTTGGCAGTTCCCATCAAGGCTGCTGTTCTCTTTATCTGTTCAGCAGAGGGAGATATAGATCTTTAGAGGAATGCTAGTGTTGGTATATATTTTGTGAAAAATAGTACAGTTGGTCTAAGAGATGTAAATCACTGGCTGAAGCAGGGTATAGTGTTTCCTGCAGAGCTCTGTCAGAATATTTCAAGTGCTGACCTGAAACCCTCTGCTGGCACATCCCTGAGCCTTTCTTTTGTAGAAGGGTCTTATTGTGCTATTGGGTTTGCCAGAGATTAAACTGAGGCTACTAGATATTCAATCTAATCCTCAGCTCTTTATTTCAGTTTTCATGGAGTGGATCTTTCTCATGGTGCTCCTTTTATCATCCAGTTTGCTAAACAGAACGCTGTTGGTTATTTTCCTTTTTCTCAAAGCTGTGTTCTTTGTTTGTTTAAATGAAAACCTAGGCTGGATTTGTGTTGAATTCCCTAAATAGGATTTTTTTTTTTTTTATTTTGAGGGTGAATTTCCATTGGATTCCTTAGATCTAATTTTTGGAGGCTGGTGCCCATCATCTGTATTGCAGTGTAGGAAAATGAGATTAAGTTGTCATCTCCAAATACCCATGTGCCTTCCTCTGCTTTAGAAACTTCCTTTCATCTCCTCACTAACATCACGGGTTCTGTGACTTCCTCACTTTGAAGGGTTTAGTTGTTTGGGGTTTTTTTTAAGATTTTGCCACCAGCAAAATGAATCATACAGACCTTGCTTAATCTTGTATAGTCTTTAGAACACACGGGGGAGGTTTTCACCTGCAGGGAAAATACGTATTGAATGATTTTTCTCTAGTTCAGTCCCTTTTTGGGTGGCCGTTGAATGTTTGACACCTGTGAAGATGGGCTGTGCAGGACCTCCCCAGGAGTCTGGTACCACTTGTCTAGACAGAGCTCTGAGAGCAAATATAAATGAAGTACTGCATCCCAAATCATCTTGGACACACACCTGAAATACAAAATAAGGGCATTGTTACAGTTTGCTGCTGTGGACCAGAGCTTCTTGCTTCTAGAAGAGATTGCTGAGATTTCCCCAGGGCTGTAGAAAATGGTTATTCAGAAAAAGCTGTTTCTTCACGGCAAAGGAAACTCCAGGTAAAAAGAAGAGGAAAAGGCAAATGCATCAAATTAATAATTTTGCCTTAGTTACGGAAACAAAGTGCTTGCAGTTTCTGCTGGAAAAAAAATTGTGAATACAAAGCCATATCAAGCAAGCATTTTAATGTGCTTGTGATAATGGCTGTTGGGATAAATTTTTCTTGCTTGATTGGGACTTTTTGGAAGAGAAGGTACAAAGAGGAAAGATAAAAAATACCAGTTAGCTTCACCTGTGCCGCAGTGTTCTGGGGGGAAGTGTTGGAGTGACATGGGTTGATTTCTGCTGTCTGCTCCTCATGTGATTTGTCATGCTGCAAGAGAGAAACAGCACACTGCATTCTTCAGCAAGATGCTCTGGACAGTTTAATCTGCAAAGGTTCTTTGCTTCAGGCTGTATCAAACCTATTTTTAATCTCTTGCCTTTGCAGTAATGGAAATGGTTTATACACAGGACACTGATGTCAACTTACTGTTGTTGATATTATCTAATTCCTTCTTCAGAAAATTCTTCTGCTAATTTTTAGTGCAGGGCTTTGTTCCTGTGAATTCAAGTCCACGTTTTCCTGTCCCTAATGCATTGTCATCTCTTTTCTTTTCCTGAAGCATCTGTTTCTTTTATGTAGTGGAAACTATCACACTCTCTTCCCTCCCAGAAGTGGTTTGTGATAGGCCAAACCTTGTACTGATCATATCCCATTCCAGTATTACTCTATCAAGTGGAATAAATCTCCTTATAGTGTTTTGTTGGCTGAAAGGCTTCTTCACCATTCTTTGTCAAATGCCTTAATGCCGTCCTGCATTTCTGTTGCTGAAATGAAGGTGCTTTTCTCCTCCCCACTGCCTCTTCTGCCCTGGAAGAGATTTTTTTGGAGGAGGTGTCACTTCTTGAAGTTTAACTTGTCTTTTTGAGTTGAATTATTCCCAAAGATGCTATGTTCAGCTGTCCTGTGTCCCCAGTCTTCTCTCCAGGGCAAGACCCACATGGATGTTCAGACTCCAGCCTGCCTTTCTGCTGTAGGGAAGATTAAATCTCTACCCTAAACTTTCTGAGCAAAGCCTCAGTCACATGAAGATCTGCAAGTACTGTTGTTTGGTATTACAGGCTTGGCAGCAGTTAAAATTGAGCTGTTCATTTTCTTTTTCACTAGTAAGAAAAAAAAGAGTGAATTGGAGGAGAGCTAAGGTTAAATGACTTCTTCATGCCACCCCCAGCGTGTGGGCGAAGATAGACAAAACCTGAAAGATCTGAGAAGCCAGGAACTTGTGCAGCAAAACACAGCCTAAATATTTTTGCTGTAATGCTCAGAGGTGGGCTAATGCCTTGCCTTTCTTATGTCAATAGCAAATAGCTTAAGTAAGTTTGTATTAAAAAAAAATTCTCCCTAATCCTTTGGCATAAGAGCTCTTTCAAGACAGCTGAGGGAAGCATTTTTAGAATTGTCTCTGGTAATGCTTGGAGCATGACCGAGTAGGACTCTTGAACACAATTATTTAACTTGGAAATTGAATCCAACTTTGCAATTGTCCCATCCTTGACTGGGCAGTTGGACTGGCTGGATTTCAGAGGACCCTTCCAACCTACAGTATTCCATGACTTTTGGAGCCCTTGAGCAAGAAGGGATTTCTAACAGAAATTGCATTCTGTCTAGGATTAGTTTCATTTCAGCTTCCCCATAATTAAATTCTAAGTTGTCTTTCAACCAGCCTTTAATATTGGTTTGGCAGGGAGGCTCCATTTCCTGGTGCACAGGTATGCAGAAGATCCACTGGAGAGGTTCCACTTTTTTTAATGGCTTTTTAGTTAGTCTGTAAGTCACTATGGAGCTTGGTAGATGGCTTTTGTAGATTTCCTCTGGAATTTAAGGAAATGTGTTTTTAAGCTTGTAGTTTTCAAGGTTTGGGCTCTGATGGCAGCCTTTCCCCAGGTGTTGTTTACCTGACCCTTGTTCAGTTTTCTCTAAGGACCAATGTACCCTAATATGCCTTGTCACCTTCAGTGTATTGTACGGAAGTCAAGTGATGTAAATTTATTTTTAAATCAGGATGTTTTTCCTTTTTATCTCCTTCCTCTTTCTCCTCCCTAACAGAAGAAAAGTTTTCCCTGGTGAAAACTGAGGTTTCATGTGAGTCCCCTCATCCAGTTTCCATTTTTAGTCCAGCTAAAGACTTTACCTTTGTGGATGCAAGATTCCTTTTTTTATAGCAAGAAATCACACTGAGCTTGGCCAAAAAACAGATTTTTGGTTAACCCATCTAAAGTTCTGTTGTTCTACCTCTTGTTTATCTCTGTTCAGCAAATATTCAAGATGGCTTATCCCCTCTTTCATGACATACCACGTAGGGAAATAACAGTGGGTGCTCTTTCCTTTTATCCAGAGACACTCAAAACAAGCTTTGATTTGAACCACTGTACTCTGGACACTTGAAGGGATAAGGATGTAGTTATATTTTCCTGCTAAACAAGTTGCCTAGATACAATTCTTGGAGCCCTGCAAACTGAGTGATCTTGTTTACACTTGGTATACAGAGGAGAAACGAGTGAAAGGAAAGATCAAGTTGTGTAGGTAGATGTTTAAATATATATAATTGGATTTCAGCTAACCCCTTCAATGTTTGAGTGATAAAGGCTTCCTCCAGGATCTCTGAATTTTTTTTTTTTTAGCCAGTGGACATAAAACTGAAATGGTACAAAGTCATGTTTCTCCTCTTTCATTCTGATGAGAAGCATTTTGTGGGCTTGTTTTATATCCTTTTATTTTGCTGTTCTTTTGGTTTCCCCTGGATAATCTAATTGATGGCAAGCAGAGGTATCTTGCACCAAATTTGCTCTGACTCGGTTTGTCTTGTTAAACAAGTCATTTAAACACACCCCCTCAGATTATTAACGTCTCTTGTTGTTACTGCTGATGTGCAGAGCTTCACTGGTCAAAACAAGCCAGCCTTGCTCCAAGCTTAAAGTTCATGTGGAGGAAAACAGACAGATGAAGAAGATGGGGCAATCATGAGCTGAGGACATGAGTCACTGGATGTAACAAATCAGACCATCATGGTCAGAGAAGCACAAGAGCACATTAAAGATTGCACTGCAGCCTGAGCTTCTGTTTCACTAAAAGATCTGTAGCACTGTGTGTGCTAGACTGCAGGCTGTAGCCAGAGCATTAATGTATGAAATTATTTTGACCTTTAGGTTTGCTGTTGAAGATGTATTTTATTTAAAAAAAAAATCCAAAATGTGATTGATCACAGAATACTTTTATCAGACCACTTAATTAACATCTGGCTGCCCACCTGACAGCTCTGCATTTGAATAGGGGCATCTTCTTCTCCAATATTCATCTGATATTCATCTGCTGTGGAACAAGGAGCAGCACTTATATTCTCTAGTCTCTGAGCACTGAGAAATCCAAGTAATGTAAAGGACTTACTTTTTTAATGGATCGATAATCTAAATATTGAACAAGTTGAGAAACGTGCATTTTTAAATGATTGAAATAAGAAAAATGAGCATTGATTCTCCAGCAATTTAGTTTTCCAGAGGAGAGCCACAGAACCTTTGTATGCTGCTCTTGGGGCTTTCTAGTGGTTACATCCTTTGAATATAAAACTGTTGCATTGCAGGTAAATTTTTGTTTTGCTGTCCTTGGCTTGATATTCCTTCAAGTAAGTGGTTCTTGGTTGAAAAAAGCCTGGGGAGGTCTTGTGAATTAGCTGATGCTGATTAATGTTCATGGTGAAGGTGGGTGAAACACATGACCTAGAAGACGAATGTTACCTGGAGAGTGAGATTGCTCTGCTCTCTGGTTTTTGTGTCTGGCTGCCTTGTGTGTGCTGGTACTCAGTGAAAGATAAAATTGCTGCTGTGTGACGCCCTGTCATAACCCTTGTTGCTCTTTGTGGAGCTGCTGCTCATCACTACACAGTAAGAGCTTTACAATAGGTGGTGTTGAACCTAAAGCCTGCTGGTAACAGCAGTTTTGTAAATTTTATTAACAAGTAAGGAAAGGAAATGTAAGGAAAATCACTTTTGGCAAAAACAGACTTTATCCTTTTCTTGCCTTTGTTTTAACAACTAAAAATTCAATATCAATTTCTTTTTTCTCAGCTACTCGGAGATTACCTACGATGCTGCTGGCTCCATTAGCAATTCCCAATTCTCTTATTTTTGAAATTCTTAAACCTGATTTCCTATGACTGTGTAACCACATCATCAGCTCATTTACTGCATCCCCACCCCTGCAACCAAGCTGAATCCAAGAATTGAGACTGAGGAGGTGCTGAGCCCTTCACCTTGTTCAACACAAACCCATCTTTCTCTTTTCCCTTTTCCTGCCAGCTGGAGTCCTGTGAATTTATGAGCAGCTGAGTGTAGAGAGGGATGCCATCCTTTGCTGACACGGGTTGTATTTGCTGAAGAGGTGGCAAGATCTCAGGAGTTTGGAGATGTCTGAATTCTTGATTAGTTGTCACTAGATGGCTCAAAGGTGAAAGCAGCAGTGTCTTAAGGGAAGTAAGCTGAGCATAATGGAAAAGCACTATTTAAAAACTCAGGCTTGTGGTCAGAGACCTCTCAGCAGCAATGGCAGAGCTTTGCTGCCCTTTTTGCCTTCTGAGAGCACCTAAAAATATATGTATAAAAAATAAAATTATTTGCCAGCAAACATTTGAATTCAGAAGGTGTAGCAGCAGATTTCTGTCATGCTCAGCTTCTGCAGTGACATTGAGCTAGATGAGAATTGTTTTGGAGTGTTTAATTTGTTATGAAATATATACATGTTTCCTATTATTTCATAAATATTTAAATTAAGCCTGAATGCAGAAGAAAAAGTGAAGCAGGGAGCTGTTGCTGCCCAAGGGTTGGGCGGGCAGGAGGCTTTAACTCCATAAATGTGAATTCTAAGATGAACTTGTTCTAAGTGAGCTTTCTAGTTGGAGTGGAAACTGGCTGAATTATGATATTAATGTTCATTTTGAGGAGAAAACAAGAAGCAAATGCCCCTGGTGTTGCTGATTAGCAGTGGAGCATGCTCCATGGTCTGCCAGGGATGCTGAGGGCAGGAGCCTGTGCTGGGATGCTGGAGGAGCTGATAGGTTCTTGTGGAGTTCAGGAAGTGTTTGATTCCCCTCATTGCCCATTCCATTTCCCTCACCTTCAGCTGCCTCTTGGGAAAAACTCATTTTCTGAGCCTCCCAGAGCTCACCTTGGACCTACTGGTGTGCCAGAGATGCTGCCTATCCCAGACAAGTTCAGCTCACCAAAGTCCACCAGGCAAGGCTTCTGCTGGGGTACCTGGGAGTTGTATTTTTCTCATTTAGCTTCACTTGGGGGCTCTCTACTTCCTCAGCAGATGGCATTTTTATCATGTTTTTTGTGAAGTCCATATGGCCTACAAGAGAGAGTATCTCTTTAATTGTAAAACATGACCACCTGTTCAGATTTTAATGAGTGCAGTGAGCATTCGTCTTCATACATCTACTTAAAAATAGCTGCTTCAATCGAATTTTAAAAAACAAACAAAAAACTCAAACTCAGTTGGGCAGCAACATTTCGTCTGCTGAAATAATCAATTAATAATTAAGTGACTAATTTTGGAACCCACTGGCCTTGCTGGTTCCCTCAGAGCCGTTGTGATGAGAGCAGACAGTGATTGATTGCCCTGCCGATGCCGAGAGGCATGGCCGTGCTGGGGCCAGATGCTGCCAGGCTTTGAGCTGTTTACTGGGATATTTGGAAGGTGAATGCAACTTCATGCCTCTGCTCTGCAAATAGACTTGTCTGCCCTGCTACAGCTCTCCTCTCTGCATTGTTCCAGCTGCTCACATGCAGGTAGCCCTTTGTCTGCTTGAAGGATAAAATCTGGTACTCAAAAAGGTGCCCTAATGATGGGCCAGTGTTGAAACTGTAAGCAAAAATAGACTTGAAAGGCTTATCCACTAACTGATTCCTAATAAAAAGCCCTGCTAGAATCATTCTGCTCATTAAAATAACAATTGCCAGTTAACTGTTTCATAGCTCCCACAGGTCTGCTAGACAGATGAAAAACGGTGGAGTTTCTTGGCTCCAGCTTTCAGAGAAGTAGAAGAGACCAAAATGCCCAAATTATTTTAGAGTGTTAATGCTTAATTCAAAGTCCCTTAGAAAATTAACCCATGGTGCAATAAGCCTGTTGCAACATTATGTTGCTCTACAGCTAATTAAAATCCCCAAATGGTAGGAGCACACTGGGATTTTGGTTGTTAGGAGGTTTAATATTTCAGAGGCAAAAGACACAGGAGGTGTTTGAAAGAGTGCCTGGGGCACAGGAGCTTCAGTGCTGATAGTAAGGGGTGCAATACCTGCTGGGTTTCAAAGAAGAGTCATTTGGCAGTGTAAGTGGTGGAGAAAACTTGGTGTGGCTGCTTGGAGCATCTGCTTTTACACCTTGAGGAGGAAGAGAGCCAGAAATCCTTACCTAGAGAGACCTCTGAGCTGGTCATCTGGAAGCAGTGAGAGGGAAAGGTGACTTGGCTCCCCACCTTGTTTTATTGAAGGTGTTTCTGACACAGCCCCCACCCCATCCTGCCATGGCCATCAATGAGCTCCTTAACCTGGAGCCACCTGATGATGGTTGCAGGAGCTTGATTGATATAAACCTGGTTCTCTCGCAAACCACATGGGACTTTGAGACAGCAGGTTTCTCAGCTGTACAGAAGACAACACTCAGCTTTGAAATGCTCTGCAAATACAAAAATAGCTGTAGCTATGCATTTACATTCATTTCTATGTAATCTTTGTGATAAGCTTCCACCAGTGGGATGTTATTTCAATGAGAGGAGGTCAGAGCAGATTTCAGCTGATGTCTGGGTCCCACAAGTTGCTCAGTGAGAGAGATGTCCAGCTTGGTTTCCATGTGTGGCCTTCCCTCCTTGTGCTTTCCAGAATAGCGAGGGGTAATTAAATGAAATTCAACATTAAAGGCTGAAAGTTGGGAAGGAAGAAGCTTATTAACCTTGTTGAGCTGGAAAGAGTGCTGGGAGGGTGTTTGGGGCTTGGGTCTGATGAGGTTTTCTTTTCTTGTTTTTCTGGTTTCTTGAGAATTGACATTTAGTTGTGTAGAAAAGCAAATGTATCGCTAATTCTGCTCTGATCCCTTTTATATGGTTGTGGCACTGGGGCACATCTGTGAATTAAATCTTAAAATGAACTGGAATTTAATCTGTTCCCCCATTAGCAGAAATGCTAATTCTTTCTTGATTGGTAATAAAGTCAGAGAAGAGAAGCAAAAAACAAAGGTAGGAAGGTTATCAGTCTACAAGTGAGCATGACAAATTTAATCCTGTTTTTCTACAATCCAGTTTGAGTAGCAGACTGAATTTTTACCCTTGAGTTCTTTGACAGTTTTCCAAGAGAGGACAGCTTGAGGAAGGAAAAGAGGGAGGCTAGGAATTAGAAATGGCAATTGGAGTGGCTGGGCAGCGAGCGGAGAAGGCAGGCAGAAGAGGTGAGAGTCCTTTCAGCTGCTGCCTTGGACAGAGTGATGGGGTTTACAGGAGGACACATGTACAGGCACACACATGTGAATGCACCTTTCTCCCTCCCTTTGAAAGGGAGCATGGTCCCTTGTAGCATGAATTTTGAGGCTGTTTTAGGAAGCCTGCTTAAAGACTCTTTTGCTGTAGTACAGACTGTTTATCCTAGATGGAGCTTGACATGAGACGTGGAAGCTGCAGGCGGGATTTTTGTTGTGATTATTACAGGTCCTGTGCATCCTTCCCAAGTGATTAAATTGTTTGCCTCTTGTCTTCCTTGTCTCCAGATCACTGTGTTCACTACTATGACCTTCGCAACACTAAGCAGCCCATCATGGTGTTCAAAGGGCATCGCAAGGCAGTCTCCTATGCAAAATTTGTGAGCGGGGAAGAAATCGTCTCTGCGTAAGTGCTGCCTTTTATCTGGGCTAAAAACTGTGTAGCCCTCGCTTCTCGGTGCTCTTCAGGGCTGTTGAGCAAGTTCACCTGTGTGGGTGGCTGCTCTCACAGGCTGCTGTGCTTTTGGGAAGCAGATCATGGGTTTTCTCTAAGTCAAAAATAGAAATTCATTGCCGGTGTCACTTGGCTGCACTCTGTTTTGTGGAGCTAAAATGCTTAAGAGGAATATGAAGACAACTAGATGGGGCTCCTGTGCCCAAGTGCTGAGTTTGGGAAGCTGCAGGTGGACTTTCCTCCCACTGTGTGCCCTGAGGGTGCTCCTGACTAGAGCTCTGTGATAGAGAAAGCTGCTGGCAGAGCCCTGGGGATAATAATCTGCAGTAAAGCACAACTGATGAGTGACAGAAGTGATCAAATAGTACTGCTATGTATATGGTCTGAAGAGGAGGTTTAGCCACAGCCTGAAAGCAACTCAAGTAGGACTGACTGTTTGATCTGTTCTCTGGTAATTTATCTGCTCTGTGAAGGCCCTTTTTAGGCTTATATTTGGGTTAGAAAGCAGACAAAGAGAAGCTGTGTTTCGTGACTCTAATAGCATGCAGCTTTGCAGCCGAGGTAGACCATAAGATCTGCTATGGAGGCCCTGAGGAACAATATTCTCCAGCTTCTGTTTAGTTGCATGGCCAGATGTGTCTGCCCCAAAGCCAGATGTGGCTGCCTCTCTTCTGGATGGGTTTTCAATCACATGAGAATGAATGTGTCAGGTCACCTAGTGAAAATTGGCAATGACTGGCTACAAGCCTCTTCTCAATAAACAAGAGGTGAACCCCTCTTACCTAAGGGGGAAGGTGAGGGGCTGCAGGGATGTATCACAGGGGTAGATCCAGTCCCAGGAACTATGCCTGCTGCCTTGTGCTGAGGCAGTGGTTATCCATCTTGGTTCTGTCCCGTGTTTTTACACAGTGAAACAGAGCATTTTAAGGTGTTTTCAGGCTACAAGGGAGTTACTCTGAGCTGAGCTGCATGATGGAGGATTCCCTGGTGGCTTCTGGTACTGTTTATATTTAATCAACTTCTCTCTTCTTACTTCTATTAGCATTATAACTCTATAGGGCTGCAAATTCATATCTGGAACACAGAGAAAATGAAATTTAATGCTTTGAACCAAATCTCTGTTAGAGAAAGTGTTTAATAGAAACAGGAGGAGGCTGGGAATGGTTTACAGCCATAATCAAGTGGAACATCATTTATGGGATGTTTTAGGACAGAATGGCACCGTTCTACTTGGGCCAACAATCTGAGAAAGCATCTCCCAAAGTTCTGAGAGAAGTTATTGATAGAGCTGTTAGAGCTGTCAGACTTGGACAGGCAGCAGCAGGGTGAGAAGGCACCTACCTTCTTGTGTGTAAACAGGGAGAAATGTCAGAGCAGATTATTTCTCCTGCCTTTCCTTTTGCAAACTGAGTAGAGGCAAGAGCAGTAGTGATTCTCAAAAATCAAGCACTGATTTAAGAAAAAATTATATGTATATTCAGATTCTCTAGATTTCTAGCTAAAGCTGTTTTATGGATTGCATTGATTTTCTTTGCCTTGTAGAGATAGGTTTTGACCTCAGGGGTGTTCAGAACTGCCTAGTATTTAGCACAACACATTGATTACAGTGCTGATTTACAGAGAGACAGATTTAATGGAGCAGCACATACAAGATGTTTTTTTGGAGAGGATATGAAGCCAGAAGAGCAGTGTAACACCACCAGGATCAATGACCTTTGTCTCTCCTTGCAGTTCAAGGGTGGATAGCTTTCTTCTTTCATGGCATGCTTATCCTAAGCAATGTAAACATGGCTAGGACTTGATGGGAATTCATTAACAGTAAAAACTTTCCATTAGTAATAGACTTGAGTGTTTTTATTTTAATGAAGACACCTAGTAGGTATGCCAGTAAAATATAGAGGTTTAAGTGCCTATGCATCTGAGGTCTTCTTGATGGGAAGCTAAGAGCAGCAGCTGTCAGAGGAATCTGACAGCTTGTGGACCAGGTATTAATCTTTTGCTGCTTTTTCCTAGCTGCAGAAAACTTTAGTTTCCAGGCAACTCTGAAGCTTTTAAAAGCAGCATTTTAAAAATACAGCTGTTCTAATAGCACAGAAAGCACCTGCCTGTACTTGTGGGCCAAAAAAAGCAGGAGTATACACACCTTTTTGCCCTTCTCTGAGCTGTTCCTCTCAGAGTAAGGACAAGGGAAGGGAGAATAAGCAGCAGTGTAGGGCAGGGACAGATGTGGAACAAGAACCAGGCAGAGAAGCTGAATGCTCTTGTTTTGGGCCTCCCATCTCAACCTGGGGCTAGGAATGCACTCCTGCTTAAGTCAAGTATTACAGATAAAATTCATACCTTCTTTCTGATCTGGCCTCATATTAACTAATAATACTGACTAACAAATCTTGCTGCAGCTCCCTTATCGCTCCTTTGTCATTCCAGCTGTCATTGAGGACTGAGATAAGCTTTTTTGCAGGATAGCACAAGGTGCATCTCTCCTCTCTTGTGCTATATTTTTAGGTAAATGGGACATTGGTGCAGGGCTAATGTCTTACGTCATTGGCAATATTTGATGGATGTTGTGTGATTTGAGTTTTTTCCTTTCAGCTCTAAATATTCAGGGAGCAGCAAGGTTGGTGACATGACCTGTGTGGGGGAGCATGGACTGCTTCCCCTCCCTCCCACCCAGGAGGCTGTGACAGATCCTGCTCCCAATCTCTTTCAAATTTAGGGATCAGAACAGCACTAGCCTTTTCTTTTAAAAGGCTTCAGGGGGCTTCAGTTCCACTATATACCATTTGTTCCCCAACTGTGTATCTCAGTGAGTGCCAGAATACCAGAGCCATGTAAGCTGTGATTGCTAGGAAATAATGCCTGTGAAGTGAGAGATTATGTTCATGTCTCTTCAGCTTTGGGGGAAGAAATTAATCCTATATCTCCTGGAAACGTGGGATCTTCCTATTTGAGGTCTGCCAGGCAGCAGAGATTAGTAACCCCAGAGGCAAAATGTTTTCTCACAGTAAACAGAAAAACATTTTGAAGACAGGTGTATTTGCATGTGGGGGAACCATAGAAAACAACAATTGTGATTTAATTCCAACATATTTTGTATATTTTGAATAGTAATATTTAGCTTTCCCTGACAAGGGGTAAAAAGTAGAAGCTTGAGTTCTGTATCTGTGCAGTCTTAATTACACATGAGAAAAACAGATTTAATTTTAACAGCAGCTCTGAGCCCCCATAGGTCTTTCTGTGCTGTTGCTTGGTATTAGGCAGGAGGAGGAAAATGTGCTTCAGGGCACCTGGGGAGTGAGGAGACTGCTTCCTACCCAAGCCCTGGAAAGACATGAATGAGAGTTGCAGCTGGCACGGAAAAGGAAACAGATTTTATCCATGCTGTAAAGGTTTAAAATATAAATAACTTTGGTGTGTCTTGGATCTGTGAGGATCTGGAGGAGGCAGTGATAGCCCAAAGGCCATACAGTTCAGTGGAGGGCTCTGCAATTGATAGGAGAAAGGAAGAGTAATACTTCAGGGAAGTTTTTATTCAAACGTGTAATGTGTTTTGACAGGCTTTTAAAATAAGGTGATATCTTTCTGAGCTCAAGCTGAGCTGGATATGATGGAAAGTGGGATAAATCTCCTGTTGTGCACTAAGGCTTCCTACATTTACATTGTCAGTGGAGTGTTGAGGAAGCAGGGTGGCGAGGGAGCAGTTCCTGCCATATGGCAGCAGGGTAAATTTAAGCATTGTTTTCAGGTCAACAGACAGTCAGCTGAAGCTGTGGAACGTGGGGAAGCCTCACTGCTTGCGCTCCTTCAAGGGTCACATCAACGAGAAGAACTTCGTGGGGCTTGCGTCCAACGGAGACTACATTGCCTGTGGTGAGTAGAGCAGCACCCTGACATGCTGACAGAATTCCTCAGAGCTGGGGCCTCACCAGTTGCAAAGCACACCACCACTTGTGCTATTTAGCTGCATGGGCTTTTTAATAGAAAATTTTTCCAAACTTCCACACTCCTTGCCTTCCCCGGGAATGGCATTGGTAGTCCTGACCTAAGGGGGTCTAGAGATGGTCTTCTTCCACTGCAGATCAGTTGTTTGTGCATGATGATTCAGGCTTGCTGTCATGAAAATCAACTCCTGATGTCGTTGCTGTTGATATAATTTGTCTTTCAAGATTAACAATTGGCACATCCTCATGCAACACCAGTAGCCTGGGCCACATGAGGATCCAATGCTTGTCACTTGGTATGGCATTCTGCATAGTGCCTACGTGGCAAGCAGCTCCTTAGGAGACTGAGTCATTAGTTACCCCTTTGGCTGTGTGTCCTGTCGCTGCTGAAGGCAGACTGTTGGAGCTCTGTAATCCACAGCTCTTGCTGGGAAGGCAGTGACAGGCTGATAGCTGCGGGATGAGCAGGACACCTCTGCCAACACTGAAGGGAGGACCTTAGCTTGTGTGTCCTCTGATTGCTGTGCAGCTTGCAAGGCAGAAATTGGGATGGATTTCTAAATAAAGCCTGTACAGTCTAATCTCTCTTGCTTAAGCCTCCACAGACCAAATTGTCATACTTGATTATGGCAGGCAAAACTTTGATAGTGCTACCTGCCTTTGAGCTGTGGCTCTGAGCAGGCTGAATGTAGCAGCAATTCATGTGGTAGTGCAAATGCTCTGCTCAAAATGCTTTGCCCTGAGGAAGTTGTGGAGGGTTCTTGGAATCTGATCGTTTTGCAGGTGTGCTGCACGCTGCAGTTGTCTTGTAATAAAACCGTGTCCTATTATTAAGTGTGATGGAAGTTTGCTGTGGAGCACTCCAGCTGCCGGGGCACAATGATAACGACAATGAAATGTCTGGGTTTGTCTTAAGCAATGAAAGAGTAAGAACCCTTATTTCTGTTTGTCTTACCAGAACCTAATCTTGTATACTTATATCTTTTTATTTCTAGGAAGTGAAAATAATTCCCTTTACTTATACTATAAGGGCCTCTCAAAGACACTGCTGA
Organism: Phainopepla nitens; assembly: GCA_013400175.1. Classification (NCBI taxonomy): domain Eukaryota; kingdom Metazoa; phylum Chordata; class Aves; order Passeriformes; family Bombycillidae; genus Phainopepla; species Phainopepla nitens. Next base: position 172,662 of record VXBQ01011770.1, on the reverse strand, counting down.
CGTTCAAGTTTGATACAGTCAAAAGTGTCCTGGACAAGGACCGGAAAGAAGATGACACAAACGAGTTTGTGAGCGCTGTGTGCTGGAGGGCACTTCCAGATGGGGTAAGATTCCTGCTTGGGTCTAGGAGGGATGCCTCCTGCTTTCTCACAAAATAGCCTTGCTGAGGGTTTGACTGCACTTGGTGTTTTCCCATTCATGGGAAAAGGGTGCTTGCAGGTCATTGTGAGAACCCTGATGATTTGCAGGGTGACTGAAATGCTGGGGGAGGAGAGACTGCTGTGATCTTAACTCTTCCACCTGGGTATTTGAATTCCTCTACATGGCATCTGAAATCCCAAAGGCAGCATTGTATTTCTGGCACTTGATGGTTTTTGTTGCTTTAATGACAGTGCCTGCAGATACTTATTGTGATACATTGTCTCAATGTTCCTGTGTATGTCTGGGTTTGCTCATTGGAACACAGCCTTCGTGTTTAGATGAGTAGATATGTAAAGGAGGTGACTGCAGGCTCCAGTCACCTCAGTGACTCTTCCAGTGGCACTGAATTCACATCCCTAGCATGTGTACTAATGTGGCAGGCAGATCTTATGCAGCTTTTGTGAGTGTGGCCTTTCAGAATGGGGCTGCTCTGGAGAACAAAATGCTGCTTTTGCTGAATTCGGGGTGCTCTTGAAAAGCTTGCATTAAAATTATGGTGCAAGTAAGTCTTGTATGTACAAGGTTTGCAGATCAGGTACTTGAAGGGGCCTGTTGGGAGGGGGCAAAAAGGAATTGATCTTGAATGCAGTCTTCCGTAGATGAAATGTTGCATCATTTCTGTCCTGAGATGTCATATCCACTAAGACAATGTCTACCAATCTGCTTTCTGCATGTGTAGACACTGCCCCAAAAACAGTGATTCAGTTGTCACTGACATGAAGTCACTTCAGATGGACACTTCTGAGTCAAAACCAAAATAAACCCACCTGTCTGGGACTGTCCTTTGTGTTTAAAACTAAGAAGTGGACTGCTGTGGTTTGAGCAGGGGGCATGAGAGTCAGTGATGTAGGATCACCAGCTTCTTTCTGGCTGGGGTTTAGGAGGGCTTGGTATATATGTGTCTCAGGTGAAGAATGGCTGTTGTAAGTTTGGTAATTTGTCTTTCTGCTGGATAAAAACATGCTATGGGAACCTGTGTGCCCAGAAATGCCCTTCCTTGAGCTGCCTTAAGTGTTTGGATTGTCTTGCCCACCACTCTTCTGGGCCTTTCTTCTACAGGCAGTAACAGAGATGTCTCACCCCTGGGGTTTTGTCTGTTGCTGTCCACTCTTTAGCAGTCTTTTCTCTGATGAATGTGCTCTGATAGACCTTCTGCTTAAGTGGCTGAGAAACTTCTCAGCAGTCACCAAGGGCTGTCAAGCAATTCTTCATAATCAGGATGAAAAATACTGTACAAAAATGTAATAGTTAAATCAGGCCTGCCAAGTTCGCACCAAATAATGTTCAGGCTTCACTCCATTAAGCAGCGTTCAGAATCCATTGCTGTTCTGGTCTTTTTTTTTTTTTTTCCCTAGCATTCGTCTGCTTTTCCCTGGGTTGCTTCTAAATGAGCCTGTGTCTCCTGTGGCAGCCCCAGTACCTGGCTCTAGCTTTTAAAGCTGCCTGCAGGTCGTTTTTGCCTCTGCCTGTGGTACATACCAAGCAAGCAGCCTTGCTTGCTTCTGCCAAGAGGCCTGGATGTTTCCTTGCACCCATCTTTTCACTGATCCAGCTGCACATTCTTCTTCTCTTCTACTGGTGCAGCCATCCTCTCTGACCTAATTGAGACTTTGCCTGTGTTCTTAGGAAATTAAATTACTGCACAGCCAAAGTTCAGTTATGTCCATGAAGTCTTACTCAAATGATGAAACTCTCCTATTCTTCATTTTGATAATGTTTCTTCAATTTGCCCTGATTTTTTTTTCCAAATGAGCTTTGCATATACAGGCTCCTGTAAAAGCTGATTTTTTTTTTTTCGGATGCTGAACTGAACCAGAGAATGCCTGTGCCTCAAAATGCTGTCAGCATCTGCAGGATTTGGGGAACCTACAGCCTATTTCCCCCTTAATTACAATTTTGATGCTGGGTGAGTCACTCTGCCTTAGTTTTCTAATTATAAGAATTACCACACATCTCTCACCACTGGCTGTTATCCCACCTGCTCTGCTGCAGGACTGTGTGTGGAAGCAGCTCCAGGCCAGCAGCACAGGCAGGGAAAGCTGCCCTAGATGCACAGGCAGCACAGTAATCAAGTTTTTATAGTGCTGTGGGCACACTGTTCTCCATTTCTTGCTGGGCTGGTTCAAAACATCTTGCTCATCTCCATGCTGTGGTCACTGGGCAGCGTGTTCATTTGTTCCTGAGGGGTGGGAGATGCCAGCACAGCCTCTACCCAGGGCTCTTCAGTGGAGCAGACTCTCGGTTTCCATACAGTGTTGCTGTCAAGGATTGTTCTTTAATTAACCTTTTGAGATGAGATGAGTAAGTTTCAGATCTGTCAGTTATCTTGGGAAGCACGAGTACATGTACTCCTTCACTTCGTGTACTTAAGTGCAAAATCTCAGATCCTAATTAAAACTTAACTAAAACTTTCAGATTAAATGTCATTGATTCTTTCTTAAATCTATTTTTATGTAATTCAAGATTTACTTCCTCCTGAGCCTAAGTCAAGCTGTGCTAGCGGCCCTTGCCAGAACCCATATTTTTATTTTTTCCCTTCTGCGTTGCTTTTTCTTTACTTAGAAAAATGCAGGGACCTTTTTCCTGGAGCTGTCACCTTTCCAGCTCAAGAGTCCAGCAGCACCTTCTTTTTACCTATATCAAAGCCATAACATGGAAGAGAAATTATTCTCCCTAAGTGCTTATAGCATTTTGCACCAGGTTTACTCACTTTTCAGTTGATGAAAGTGTTTAGAAATAAGCACTAACTTGTAGGCTACTGGTTCTGTTAGACTCTTGGGGAAAAAACAGGCAAATAAAAAGCCTCCCAGCAGGCTGATTATGAAGCAAACCTCTGATTCTTGCAGTTATTTGTTTTGGACAAAGGCAAATAGGCTGTTGGATGTTTTTTAAATAGCACCTTCTTACTGTTTATGGGGAAAAACATTTCTCCCTTGTTTTATGCTAAAACTTGATCAATATTTAAAAGAAGAGAAAGCTTCAGGATACTTTTGGCCTAAGTGACTTGATAAACATGAGTTAGATGTGGAGATGCTTTTCAAAACATTCCCTGGACTAAATCCTTTCATTTCCCAAGTCAAGGATTTTATAACATGCCCATGCCATCCCTTTTAACTAGCTTGATTTGAATTAAGAATCTGGTCTTGAGATTGAAAACAACAGTCCTCTATTTGAGTAGCATGTAAGCAGGGGATGCTCTTGAATACAGGGATGCTCTTGCACAGGGAAAGGAAATTACAGTAGTGGTAATAGCTCAGTGCTTCTGAGTGAGTGAAGATGTCATCTGTATTAGAAGGGTCACAATTCTGTCTGGGTATGGAGGAGATTGGTTTGTACTGTGCTTTCCCTTATGTGTCCTACAGGATGTTTTCCCCTTCCCTAAAGGGGACACCTGTTGTTTGACCTGCTCTGCCCTCTTGCAGAGTTTATGTGCCTCAAATATGCTGTGTTAAGTGATTGCATCTAAAGTAGCCCTTTTCCCAGGTACAGTTAGTGTTTCTCAGAAAGAAGCTGTTGAAAGTGAAACCAAGGCTGAACCTGCTCCCAGGACAGCAAAAAGGTATTACAGCTGAACACAGAAGCAATTTGATTATGTAGATTAAGCATGGCTCCATCTATCATAATCACTGTAAAGAAGCCATTTAATTTTGTACCTGTTTGCACAAGTATTCATTACTGCTGATAAGCAGGTTACCAGGGAAGGATTTCACAAGCTGAAATGTTGAGGCTTTGATACCAGTGAGGAGATGCAGATAAGAACAGGAGAAAGCCATGCAGATTAGCTTAGGTAAAGCATTTTTTTTTTCTTTTGGAGAAGTAAAGAAGGGAAATCCATTAAGAGGAGTGCTGCAGTCTTTAACCAAAGAATGAGTGGGTGGTGGGATATACTGGATGGGTGCAAGAGGTTTCCTGGGAGGAAAGCTGCCAGTGGTAGGAAAGCATCTCCTCTGCCTGAGTAGAAATCCATGTATCTGTTTTCTCACTTCACCACTCCTCAAAAGTAATTTAAATTTATGGGGGGGGGAGGGGGGGGGTCTCAAAACAGTCATCTAACCATAGGTAAGAGAAGGCAGCTCTGGAACTCTAGGCTTCAGGTTGGCTTTGGGCATTGCCCTGTGATGGAAGTGTATTCATAATTAGCCCTGCGTGTCTGAACTTCTCTTTGTTAATCTAAGAGGATGAAATATTCCCTTCAAATAGGTTTTTGGTGCACCTTTTCAGAAAACAAGCTTTTCTTCTGTTTATTTTTCCTTTCTTCTGAAGGTCCAGCTTTGTTTCTTAATGATGTCTGGCTTGGATTCTTTAAATAGAAACCTGTAATTGTAGCACTGTAAGTTAGTCACTTAATAGGGTTGCAGTCTTGTTCACTGATGAAAAGTAGCCATCCTTTGTTTCCCAGTAGTCTTATAAATGGTACACAGTGTACACAGGAGCTAGTCAGGGACCCTTATAATTTACAGTCAGCAAATTGGCTCCCTTCACAGGAATTAATTTAGCCAATACAAATTATTTCAGGAAGTGATTCATTGCCACTTTAAAGCACTAATTAATTTGGGCAACTTATGAACATTAAAAATGAAACCCCCTTTGTCATTCCCAAGTAACTGAATGCTAATTCAGTGTCATTCTTAAGTAACTTGTATCAGCTGTAACTATACCTCTTGTAGTTTGAGGTACAAATTCCAATGGAATTTTGGGGGGGAAAAGGTAGCACTTGATACTTCATTGTCTCTCTTTGCTGCTGAAATTTTAAAATCTCAAAATCGGCAAGAATTTTGGCTTCCAGCTTCAACTCAGTAGTGTTTTGTTTTCACATCATCCTCAACTTACCTGTTCAGATGTCAGGAAATACCTAGGTAGAACCCAAAAGCTTAGGAGATAAATGCCTGCCTGGAGTGATCAGACCCTGGCTGTCCCTTGCCTGCCTCCTGTACCGGCTGTGCCACAGGTCACAGCATGAGTAGCTCCAGCTGTGGTGTTTTCTGGAAGGGCACCTGCTGTTTTCTGACTCCCTTCTTTCCTAGACCAAGACTGGCCTGTAGCATTTGTGTGCAGCATCTCTCAAGCTAGTGTCCTTGCAGGTTATCCTGCAGTGTAGTCCCACACCGCTGCTTCCTGCTGGAAACAGAATGAAAACGTCTTCGTTCTTGTGCTTGAAATGCACAGCAGTTTATGGAAGACTGAGAAGGATCAGCTTCTTAAAAAAGCAAGATGTGGCTTTGAGCAGGTTTATTCTACTGGGTTTTTTCTCCCCCATCTGAAAATCTTCAAAGGTCTTGCTCCCTCCTTGGAAAGCTATCTAATCCCTATAGCCTGCATGCTGCAAGGCTCACAGCTGTTTGTGTGATGGCTTCCCACTCCTCTTGACATGCCCTCTGCTCTCTGGCCATTGGCAATGCTTTAAACACAGTTTTCTTTGACTTTTATTTTGCTTTTTCCTTAGATAGCAAATGTATTTGATTTCTCTTCCATCCTACCTTTTTCATGTCTACTGCTCCCTTACTCATTTGAAAATCTAAAATTTTCTTTAAAAGCAGATGGAACCAAGAGCATCAGGAGATGTGTCATATATGCTTGATTTTTTCCTTCTCCCCAGATTTTAGGATATTAGTTATGTGTACCAACACACACTGTATATATTGGTTTATGTGCTGCTTGAAAACTGTTTTCTTATGCAGAATAATTTCTGCTGACAGATGAAAGATGTCACAAGGTATGTATGATCCTTTGCAACTGAGCATGTTCACATCCTTTCATATCCATATCTCTTCAAATGCTCTATTTTGGACTCTTTTTTTTTTTTTGTGGCTAAGGAAAATTATAAAAAATACTCGGGAGGCTAACAATATTTTACTCCCTGTCAAAAACCTTGGAGTCCAAGTGTGGAGAAATTTGTATGGGAAAAAAAAAGTCACGTTCTGTTATTAACAGTTCATGCATTATATTGACATCTGTTGACACTCCAATCCATGTGAAAGACCATCCTGATAATGTGATTATGCAAATGACCAGCTTCTTGTGGAAGTGTTTAATTTTGAGTGTTCTAGTAGAAGAAGAAAAATACTGGTAAACGTTCTTTCCTTACTGCCTTCTCCCTGGCTGCAGGATACCCTCTGAGCTTCTTCCCAGTGAGGACATGAGCACACCACTGCCACAGTGGAGCACTGGCAGGGGTGCAGGGAGCCAGGAGATTCCCTGATAACCCAGCCTTTGTGTGTTTGGGGGCAAAAAAGTATGTTGTAGCATTTATGTAGCTGTTTCAGGGCTCAGGGTGGCACACCAGCAGGTGGCTGGTATGGCAGTAGCTGTGCTAACTTTCCTTTCTTAGATGCAGATCAGCTGCCCATGCCACTGCTGAGGAGACATGGGCTGAGTCTGGCACTTCTGTTCATCTCTCAAGTTCAGGTCCCCTGCGGTACTGCAGCACTCTGATATCATTGTAGCTTCTATTTTAAGAGTTGCTTCTTCAAGAAATGTAGGTGGCCCAGGTTTTTCTTCTTCGTTGGTTTTAACTTTACATTTGCAAACTCAGTTTCTCTCTTTCTGCAAGGTGAGGCTTTTTTTTTTTTCTTGCATAATCACAGAAAATTGCCACAGGGTCAATGTTGTCTTGGAGTAGTAAAGGCAGGTGAAAATCCATGTTTCCTGAATGAAGACAGTATTTACTCTTTTAGACTTTTATAGATGATATTTGCTCACCAGTGCACCTCTTCTAATGCCAAGAGGAGTAGAGAGTGTGCTGTAGATGGAACTGAGATCCTTCTTATTGGAGTAATCTTTCCTAGACTGAGTGAATGACAGAGTGGCCAACATAACTGAGTGCTGTTGACATTACCATTCCTGTAGCTGATCCCAGTGGTGCAGCTGTAGAGATAATGGATTGCAGATCATTGCTGGTGCAAGCAGAGGTGTGAGCAGGCTCTTTCCTTTTCCTACGCTTTAAAAAACGAGAGCATCCCAATGCAATTGCAAATCATATTGCTGTGTTACACATGGTGAGCTGGGGATGCAAAGGAGTCTCTGTTGCTGTTGTTAAACTTGTAAGTGGATGTTTTTCTCCTGTGGGCACTCGGCTGCTTTAGCAACTATCAATTCTGTATTCAAGTATGAGTTTTATAACAGATGAACCAGGAATTTACATGGAATCTAGACTTCATTCCCAGCTCCATCCTCAGCCTCCTATTGAACCATAATGTTGCAAGGTGCAGCAGTCTGTATCATGTGGCACTTATATAAGCTATGTCCCAAACAGCACAACTTCAAAGAGAATTATTTGTGTTACTTATACTGGGTTGGAGAGAAGAAAAAGAGCAGGTTCATATTCAAGGAGCACTGGCTTTTAGAATTAGATGATTGGACAACTGTATTCCCTTTCCACCCAATCTCAGCAGTGCTGCTGTTGGGCCACCTGGTCTGGACTCTGATACGTGCCCTGTTGGGCTCTAAAGGCAGTGATGTAATAATTGATTAGACTGTTGTAAGGTTTGGGGGGTTTCCAAATGATGAATGGAAAGCTATTTATCAGCAAGTATATGCTTCTCTCTTCCCCTGCCTTATCTTAGCATTGTGCCTTTGTCCTGGGGCATTTCAGCTGCTGTGGGAACTGGAGGTGGCAGGTGTTCTGTCTCTGCCCTCCTACAGCCTTTTAGCCTTTGGGGAGGAAGGCTCATTCCTAGTATTTTTGGGGGGACTTAAAATCACAGAATCATGGAGTAGTTTGGGTTGGAAGGCACATTTAGAGACCATCTAGTCCAACCTCCTGCAGTAACCATGAGCACCTTCTATTAGGGCAGGTTGCTCCAAGTCCCATCCAACCAGGCCTTGAATGCTCCCAGGGATGGGGCTTCTACCACATCTCTGGACAATCTCTGCCAGTGCCTCACCAGCCTCACTGCAAAAAAACTTCTTCATTACATCTGTTGTAAATTGACCCTCTTTCAGTTTAAAACCATTTGCCCTTGTTCTGTTGCAACAGACCCTACTAAAAAGTTTGTCCCCATCTTTCTTCTAGGTTCGTTTTGAATACTGGAAGGCTGCAATAAAGTCTTCCTGGAGCCTTCTCTTCTCCAGGTTGAACAATCCCATCTGTCCTCACAGGAGAAGTGTTCCACCCCTCTAATCAGCTTAGTGGCCTCCTCTGGACCCACTGTATATAATGTATTTTATGTATAGTGTCCTGGAGCAGAGCCCCCTGAAAGCAGTGGGTCACAGCAGGTTCCTGGCAGGTTCTGTAGGTACTGTGCCAATATTGCCTGATCTCAAGCTCCAACTGAAGCTGGTTTCCTCTGAGTCAGAGCATCTCCTGCATGAGCAGCCTTTGCTTTACTTTCCACTGCTAGGCTCATGCTGGCTTTTTTTCTGTGTGAAGTTCCATCTGCTGAAGTCCCTGGTTGGCACAAAGTGCAGTGAGATGAGGTCTGAATGCCGGGAGCTGGTATCAGTCGGGCAGTATTCAGTGTGCTACAAAGCAGGTGAGGGGTGTCATTTAAGAAAGGAACTGCAGGCTGTGTGTCCCAAAACTTACTGCTAAAGGAGGACTTTGTTTTCAGAGCAGCAAGACCAGGGCTAGGTTTTGAAATGCCATTGGCACTGGGCTAACCACTGCCTTCAAAGCCAGCTTCCATGCAGATGCAGAATTGCCCCACAAGCTGGTGGTCTGCTGTCACTGCTGTTTGAATTTGGTTTATAACCTCCTTCCCTCTAACAAGTGACACTGCTTCAATTAAAGTCAAAACAACCTCGCAATATTGTGTTTATCTTTTTTCTTTTCCCCATTCCTCAGTGCTAATATCGATAGCAAGTCTTGCCAGGCCACCACCATTCAGCAGTTACAATTCATGAGCTGCATCAACCTTTTGCTCTAGCACTCCTAATTAAGCAATTTTAATGACAGGATTTAATGTTTTACATAGTCTAAATGAAGTGGAAAAAATATGAACTGATTTTTTTCCTTTCCAGTGCAAGATTTTGATCAGATAATTTAACCTCTGGGTGAAATGGAAGTAGGAGCATTTATGCATAGGTGGTTTTCTCTGCAAAATCTTTACTTTATGTACGTCTGTGCATTAATAGAGTTACTGCTTGGCTTTGAGTATCCATTCTGAAATTTTTTGTGTGCCCTCTGCCCTTTTCTTGTCAGTAACAAAACCCCAAAGCTTTTTGAAATCCACTAACTTGTGACCAGCTTAATGCCAATTGTGTTGCTTGTTAATAAAGTGAGAATAAAGGCTTGCAAAAACAACTGCTCATACTGGTTTTCTAACAGCAACACAGATTTGTATCCTTTTGACCTGTTTAAATTTCTTTTGGTGGTGTTCTGCTCTAATTCTAGCTAATACTAGCTGAGCTAGGTATGTGCATAGAGTGAAAAGGGTCTCTCCTTTGAAGGCAATCTTGTGTCTGAATTGAAACTACCTGATATGTAATTAGGAGACATAATTATTTTATACAGGTTACACACAGAATTATAATAATCAGTCTTCTCTAAGGAAGAGAAAGCCAGTGTGACAGCAAAGTTATGTTTAGTAATGTAATGAGTGTCTTTTTTGACAGAAATGGCACTGTTAAATTTGGGGTTGTGCAGCTGATGGGCGTTCACCCTCGCACGAGGTGTTTTGTATTCTGTGAGGGAAGTGCTGCTTTAAATAATTATGTCTCTTATGGTATCTTATGTCATAATCATTTCCAAAATGCTTATCTAGTTGCTAAAGCTGGAGAGAAATGAGCTGTTTGGTGCAGTACTGTTTTTTTTTTAGTTTTACTTAGTATGTCTGAAGTGACTATTAAGTTAAGTTGAGAGGTATAGCTGGGACAGCCTGAGGAGCTGCAGAAGAGGCAGAGCATTGTTTCCCAAGTATTTATAATAATGAGACATACTAGAAGGAAGATAAGTAATTTATTCATTTACTGGATCTGGACCAAACTTTCTTCCCAGTATATGTAATATTAAAGTTCTTTTTACCTGTAATCTGCAGAGAGCACATAAATTAACTGCAGTAGGAGCAGGAGAAGCTGTGTCCCTCCTCATGACCTATGCTGGCAGAGGCTCAGCATCACCAGCCAAAAATCCTCGTGTTAATCAGGCATACCTGATTCTTTCTCCTAGTTTCTAGGTTGATCAACTGAGACCTCACTACCTTTTTTTCTTCCAAGAAAGACCTTTTACAAAGCAGATTGCTCTGGCCAAGTTTCTTCCAATGACTAAGTAACAGCAAGCTGCTCTGGTCTGGGGAGTGTGTGCTTGGGGGATACCTTGACTTGTTTAGAGTGACATATCCTTGATTAAAATAGGTTAATAGTTCTTTGCATGTCTTGCTTCACAACTTGCACATTAGCTCCAGCATTTGAAAAGATAAATTTGGGCCAACAGGAGTAACAAAAAAAGAGAGAAAATTACGTGAAAGTGAAATACTAATGTTCTTATTAATACAGAAGGATTCAGCTTGCTGTTGGCTTTCTGTTTTTTCCAGGTTTATGCTTTGTTTGACAATGCAACAGAAGAAATTTAAATTGTTGGGAAATGCATGGGGAAAAAAATGTGATTGTTGGGTAATTGGAAGTAGAACAGAATTTAGCAACTTTTCTTCTGGTGTTACAGCAGGCAGCAGCCAGCATTGAAAGATTGTGAGTTTTCTTTGTTTCAAAACTTAAGAATATATATATTTAGCTTTCCAAAAGTAAGCAGAGACTCAGGAGTTTGTTTAAGAAAAATACTGCTTTGAAGATTCCTTTCAGATAAATGTTAGCTAGATGGTACTGTCACAGGGTGAAGGGATGCAATTTTGCCATGGCTCTCCCAGCATATCCTTCAATGTGAACTCAGACCCTTTCTGTGCCTCCTGGTCAGCCTCTGCAGCCACCCCTCCTCTTCCTGCCATAATTCTCCTTGGTTTTCCTCAACAGCAGAGATGTCTGAGCATGGCAGCAGGGACAAGGACAGTCTGCTCTTCAGCTCACCACTAAATGCTTGGATTTTGCTATTCATTGTGAACCTATGAATTATCCATTCTGGAGTGAGATGGAAAGCTAAGAAAACTTACTTTGGTACAGGTTTTTGAAGATTCTGCTGTTTTCCTTTGCAGACAGATTTGAAGTAGGTTTATAATGTATTTTCAGTCAGGCTGGGGCTTCTGTATTGATTTCAGATAACACATGAATGTGGAATTCGAGCCCAGCTCATCACATATCAAAGTTAATGAAGTAATGAATGTGACACCAAGTGCCAGTGTCTCTATCTCTCCTTATCCCCACAGACACATACTGTCTATGTGCTGTGTGTGTGGCTTTGTTTATTTTAGAGGCCATTTCATTATACAGTCCTGTATCTCTTCCTTGGATGGTGCAGGCTGGACAGGACAAGATCATGAACTCTTTGTGGGTGCTTTTCTACTGATGTTTGTAGTGCTGCCTGCAAGTTTGTTGTGATAAGAAATAAGTTGTGATGTCCTGACAGGGGACTTTTATTTTCTTAGATCCCCTGTATTTTGTCCTGTATTTCTCGCCATCTCTGCTCTTTAAGCATTGTCAGGCTCAGAGAAGAGCACAGAGTGCCTATCACGTGCTTCAGCTCTGTGGTGTCTGTTGAGGAATGAGTCAACAGCAGCAACTCTTCAGAAAGAATGTCTAAAATCAAGGGAGGATGAAGCAGTTTAGCTAAAAAAAAAAAATTAAATGCCAGAAGTGTTTGTCTTCCCTCACCCTTTGTCAGCAAAGGTGGGGTTTGTATTCTAATGTTTATGTAGCTGAAGGGTATTAGAAAATCAGAAGTACTGTGGTGCAACACAAGGGGTTTTGTTCACTCCTGTAATCCCAGTAGGTAATTCTTTTCTTTATATACTTGAGTCTTTGTCAACTTCTTTTATTTTTTCTGTGAGTGTCATTGGTAGCTTAATGGATTTCTTGATTGTTGAGCTCTTCTTTTTGATGCAGTATTGTTAGTCTTAGCATGCATTCAGAGTGACAGGAGCATTAAAAATAGTCATTTCCATTTGAGATATCTAGAGATAATTTTTTATAGCCACTGTGTGAAAATAACTTGAACAGTAGCAGAATTATCTATTGTAAGAGAGATGATTTTACTTGTGAATTGGGTTTAAAGATAAAATCTGCCTACTTCCCGAGTCATGGATTTCTTATTCATTGCTCTGTTAAATTTAATCGGGAGCAAGACTTAATCCAGAACAAAGATGATTGAATTGCTCTTAAACAGTGATGTAGAACATTACCCGGATCTCACTTCAGTCTCAAGAGTGCTGAGAAATCACAAGCGTGAGAAAGTTGCTTGTGAGTACATTACATAAAGAGAGATGCTTTTTACTCATTTGCTGGCTCATTAGAAAGTGAAATGCTTTCTGGCTTTTGGAATAAAGTTGTTAGGAGGTGTAGTACAGAATGGGTTAAATCTGTAGTGTATTAGCTAGAATTTATTTTGGCAAGAAGTAGAAAGGCTCACTGGACTTGCAAAAGCCTCTGATGGTTTTAAGTTCTGCCTTTAACTGAGCTGCTCCTGGGTTTGTGCAGTAGCCAGGATGAACAATAATGTACCTTAATGCAGCTTTGGTTCCTCTTTGAGAACCCAGAGGAGGACAAGCACGATCCACTGCTCCCCTTGGCTCTAGCCCCAACAAAAACATGCTTTCAAGAATAACTGTATTTTTTTAACCTCTTGTTTTCTACCAGGAAGTGTGCAGACCTATAAGGTCGTCCTAAATCTCCAGTTACAGCCTGGAACGGAGTTATGATATCAGCTGCATTTTGCCCTTTGAGGGCAAGGAGAGAGCATGGGAGGAAGCAGCTAATTAAAGGATTTCCAGGCTGTGACATGGGAACTTGACAGCCCCTGTGTTCATTTCAGGACTCTTAGCTGAGCACAGACTTTAACCAGTAAAGTTTGGGAGCTGGCATTGCTTATGTCACATGCATATACCTCATTTATAATAATCTTTAAGGAAAGGGGACAGGGTCAAGGAGTGGTGAAGCAGCACCTCGCTTGCAGGGGCTCTGGCAGGCAACACACCATTGGCATGCTGTTCCCTGGAGTTTAGGAGTGTATTCAAGGCCAAGAAATTTAAGGACTTATTAATGGCACTGCAGCTCCAGGCTCTGCTGTTGGCTGACAGTCACTGAGCAAGTAAGAAAGGCACCATTGGTGCCACGTTTAGGGCTTTTGGGAATGTGAGTGTGCCCCATGCAGCATCTCTTTCTTCTGGTTAAAATGATTTTGACCTTCTGAGTTAAACTTCTCCACTTAATGATATTTTCCTATTATGTGAATCTTCTCTTCTTCAGCTTATTTGCATGCCTTACATCATGTTTCATTTAGGATTTGATACGGTCAGGAGCCCAGGATAAAAGACAGTGTATAAAAGGCTGGTGTAATCGTGAAATTTTCTAAGACTGGAAGCTGCTGGGACCAGTTGGGACCAGTCGTGGGCAAAATAAATATTTTTTTGTCCACTGTTGCAGTCTTCCTAGAGCAAAGTGGAGGTCTCTGTCTGCTTTAGGACAGCAAACTAAATCAGATCGTTCCCCTCCTTACACATGTGTTATCCTGCAATGTTATGAGAGAGCTCCTGCAGCATCCTGGCTGCAGTGTCCCACCACGTGGGGACAGCCCTTGGGCAGGATTTTGTTTGCTGCATCCACAGCTAAGTATAATTGCCAAGTATTAATCCAGCTCAGTAGCTTAGAGCAAGACTGTAATCATAGTTATTGGGTTTTGTATTAAAATGCTCTTTTTTTAAGGTTCTTATTAGGTTGAGCAAACTGGCTGTGGAGGGGATTGCATTCTGGTTGGGATGTGCTTGAGTGGGGCACGCTGTATGTCCTGAGGTTTCCTTCCCCTCTCCATTCTTGCTGCTTCAAGAAACAGTCATTTGCTTTAAAGTCAGGTTTGCAGCTTTGATTGAAAATGACTGTGCAAAACCCCATCAGAACTGTGCATGCCACAGAGTCACTTAAAGAGAAAAAATTCTAAAAGGCACCTTGAAATGTATGGACTCCCTGGCATGCCAGGGGCCATCGCCTGTGGTTTGCTGGTGTCCCCAGGTAGGACTTAGTAAATCTTTGTCTGCCCAAAGAGCCCAGAAAAAAAGGAAAGAAAGGATGGAATTGTGCTGTCTGAGGTTTGGGAATGATTATTAAGTGCTGGCCCGCTGCCTGACAGCCGTCATGGGTTTGCAGAAGTGAGACAGATCTCGGAGAGGCAGCTGCAATTATATAGCTGGGAAGTTGGGCTTTTAATTGCTAATTAAAGTTACCATTTGCATTTGGGGTTTTCCTTTCTAAAGGACGACATCATATTCCACAGGAAACTGCAAGCATTGTGTATTTATAGCACAACCAAACTGGCAACTTGCTCTTGCTGCTTTGCTGGTACATCTGTATTTCACCTTCTGCCTACTTTTGCTTTCCCATCTGTATTTTTTATGACTTCTGTCCTGACAGCCCTTGTTCTCCTAGTCCTTGACTCCCCTCCCTTGCAGACGTATGATCCCATAACGTTTTCCTTTTTGTCTTTATAAACAATAGGCAAGCAGGCTGATAGCACAAGTCCAAAGTCAAGGGAGCTTTGCAGATTCAACTTGACAGCTCCTCTGAATTATTTAAAAGCTGTAAACAAAAGAAAGCCCATCTTACAGCTTCAGGTGGCTTCTCCTCTAGCATTGTGGAGAATGCCTGATAGGTGAATTCAGCTAATTTTGCCCATTTAAATCTGTGGGATTTAGCAGAATAGCAAATGCAGTTAGACTTCAGAGGCTACCTCCTGGTATTCCTTGGGGGAGGGTAAGTGGCAGGGAGGTGAATGAGCAAGTTGAGGAGAGGGAAATTGGGAAGGTGAATGAAAGAATTGAGAATTTCTGTCTACTATGAATTGTGTGTTGAGTTTGGATATTTTTTTTTCCCTTTCACAATCATTGAACTTGTCTTGAGACATCCTGTATTTGCTTCTGACTTTAATCTCGGTCCTTGGTGGGTTTCCTTGTTTGTTCTTTTCACATCCTTTGTTTTCAAATCTAAAATGCTTTTCTACAGCTGAATGACCCAGTGATTTCTGACTTCTTGGATGCCTTTTAGTTGCTGGTTTCACTCATGCTTCTGGATTCAGGAGTGTTTTAGATGGCTGAGATTAGGGAAGCAGGCAGAAGGCACAATTGAGTCCTCTAGATGATGCAAAGTTCATTATTATCTTTTGAATAGTTCATTCTGCAGAACAAAGTAGGGAAGATGCCATGCTTTGCATTTATTGTACTAAAGCTATACTCTCATCATTCTTAATGCCTAAAGCATAGCTGTCTTCTCACTCCCTTTTCCCCTCAGATAAATACAGTGGAGAAAGCATCAAGAGTAGAATATCGAAAGCAACTTCATGCGTATCATCTGTACTCTGCATGATTTTCTTCAATGAAGTTCTTCACTTTTTATGTACAGTCAGGCCTTATTAAAATGCAGTCTACTGTATTGTCTTTATCAATACCAGCCATACAGTTTTTCGTGAAGACTGATAGTTTGCGTTGTGGCTTTACTTTGAACACGCACCTGCAAAAATGGCTTTGATGCATCTTCTTTCAGAGATTCCAGCATCTTTCACTGTACAAAGATCCCTCTCTTCCAAACAGCTTTGCAGACATGACCTGGCCACAGTTCAGGTCAGCTCCCTCTTCCATACAGTTATAATACATTTACAGAGCCCTCACTGACTGAGCCAAGCCAGCCCTAAACCCCTTCTTGGCCACAGGTGTATAGGAGATGGTTCTGCTGGCTGGGGAAGATACTCTGCTCTGCTGCCCCATCCTTCCCTGTGCTTACCTGTACTGTGGCAACAGAAGACAGGAAGTGTTTTTAATACAAACTCCATGACTTGAATTCACACAGGGAGAAGATTTAAGTGTAACTGGAATTTTACCTGCTCAAGAGAAAACTTGTGCTGGTGACATGAAATGCATGTCATCAGAACCTACCTGCAGGTCTTAGGCTCTGGCCATTTTTCTTTGCCATTCTCAAGTTTATCAACATCCCTCCTTCATTTTCCTGTGTGTCCTGGCTAGTGAAAACATGTGCCCACTGCACTCAGGGCATTTTTGGGACAATATCTTGAGGAGACAGAGTGTCCTATTTCCCAAGCCTAGGGAAGGCCACATGCTCTGGTACAGCTTGCCCAGCCTTGTCTGCATTGCAGGAGGTTTCAGGTACGTAGGACTGCTCTTGATCCTGTTATAGCATTAGCTGAAGTTGATGGGGAAGGAGAGCAGCAGACCGTGAATTCTATCAAGATTAATGGAAACTTTTGTTTTACCTTAATTAAACTTTCATTCCTCAAATCAAAGTCCTTTTCCCCAAATCAGCATAGGTTATAAATAGCATTAGTATAGGTATAATTTCATGAAGCTTCTCTGCATGCTAATGCTAATGTTTGTGCCTTGAGTTTTCTCCACAATAAACTTTTTTATCATTTTTCATCTCACCAGATCCTGGTGATGTCACTTCTGTGACACATGTATGTTGCATAGAAAATAAAAGGAAAATGTTTATAAATATATCTTTCTATATAAATAGTGGTTTATGCAGCTACAAGCTGGGCCACCTTGCAGGTATCCCTCTCTTGTCTGTTCTTACCACCAAGCAGTCTGCAGCCCTTTGGGTGGAAGCAGCCTCCAGGAATGAGATATTTTTGCTTTCCTGGTGTGTTTCTTCCTACTGCTGTAGCCCTGCTTGCCCCACAGATGTGTAATTCTCCACACCCCCTGCCTGCAGCCTCATCTTTAATATATGCTCTTGTTCTCTGTCGCAGACAGCACCCTCAGTACTGACACTTGGAACTGTGACTCCATTCTTGTTGCTATTAAATATACCATTTTTGGCCTAAAGAGAAATGAAGGCTCTGATTTCCATGGCTGCCAGACTTGTTGCCCATCCAGTAACACAATTAGAAAGCTTGCAGATGCAGTGAAACCATCATCCTTCTTTTCCAGCTGGCATAAGCAAAACATTTAGAAGAGTTAATGTGTTTATTGAGCACTCAAGTCCCCCTGCAACATTATTTTGAGACCCACTAATGCAATGGTCAGGATTTAAATGTATGTCTAGAATTTTCAAAGTTTGTTGGTTTAGGATACTGTTGTATCAGGATTTGGCTTTGGTTTGGTGGTGGCATCCCACTTAAAAATGGTTGGGTATGTTTAAGGGATCATTTCTATGCTTCATTACAGATGAAGCATAGAAACTAACAATGTCAGAATTCAGGCTGACCCTTTTTTTATCTGTGTCAGACCAGTGTTGGGAGTGAAGGTTTCTATTTCATTAGAATGGGGCAAAGAAGCTGCAATCTGCAGGAGATGTGATTTACTAGGTGGGTTTGTGTGGCAAGGTTTTGGTAGTGGGGGGTGCAGAGGTGGCTTCTGGGAGAAGTTTCCCAAAGTTTCCCCCCGTCCAACAGAGCCAGTGCTAGTTAGCTCCAAGATGGACCCACTGCTGGCCAAAGCTGAGCCCAGCAGCCATGCTGGTAGCACCTCTGGGATAATGCATTTAAGAGGTGAGGGAATGCTGCACAGCTGCACCAGGGAGAGAGGAGTGAGAATATGGGAGAAACAATTCTGCTGCAGGCACAAAGCTCGGTGAGGAAGGAGGGGAAAAAGGTGTTCCAGGTGCAAGAGAACTCCCTGCAGCCTGGGAGGCAGCTGTTCCCCTGCAGCCATGGGGGTCCACAGAGAGCAGAGATCCACCTGCAGCCCATGGAGAACTCCATTCAGTGCAGGTGGATGCCCAGAAGAAGAATGTGACCCTGTGGGAAACCCACACTGGAGCAGGCTCCCAGCAGGAGCATGTGGAGAGAGGTGCCCACACTCTCAAGCAGGTTTTCTGGCAGGACTTGTGACCACACAGGGACTGACACTGGAGCAGTTGTGAAGAAGTGCAAGCCTGTGGGAAGGACTCACATTGAAGCAGTTTGTGAACTGTCTCCAGTGGAAGAGACCCCATGCTGGAGCAGGGGAAGAGCTTGGGGAGTCTTCCCCTTGAGAAGTGAAGGAACAGCAGAGACAATATGTGATGAACTGACTGTGGCCTCAGTTCCTTGTCCCTCTGTTTCTGAGGGGGAAGTGATAGAAAAAATCAGGAGTGAAGCTGAGCCTGGGAAGAAGGGAGGGATGGAGGGAAGGTGTTTTTTAAGATTTTTCTTTTATTTCTCATTATNCACACTGGAGCAGGCTCCCAGCAGGAGCATGTGGAGAGAGGTGCCCACACTCTCAAGCAGGTTTTCTGGCAGGACTTGTGACCACACAGGGACTGACACTGGAGCAGTTGTGAAGAAGTGCAAGCCTGTGGGAAGGACTCACATTGAAGCAGTTTGTGAACTGTCTCCAGTGGAAGAGACCCCATGCTGGAGCAGGGGAAGAGCTTGGGGAGTCTTCCCCTTGAGAAGTGAAGGAACAGCAGAGACAATATGTGATGAACTGACTGTGGCCTCAGTTCCTTGTCCCTCTGTTTCTGAGGGGGAAGTGATAGAAAAAATCAGGAGTGAAGCTGAGCCTGGGAAGAAGGGAGGGATGGAGGGAAGGTGTTTTTTAAGATTTTTCTTTTATTTCTCATTATCCTACTCTGATTTGATTAGTAATAAATCAGATTTTCCCGAAGTTGAGCCTTTTTTGCCTGTGATGGTAACTGGGGAGTGATCTCTCCCTGTCCTCATCTCAGCTCTAAGCCTATTGTCTCCTGTGTCCAGCTGAGGGAGGGGAGTGACACACTGGCTTTGGTGGGCACCTGGCTTCCAGCCAGGTCACCCCACCCATACTAGGTGTTGCCCAGAGAGACAGTTTGGCTGCCCCAGATTGTTGACAGCCAACCATATAAAATGAACAGTAGCAGAGTATGTATCCATCCATTATGAGTTTTAAATAAATTTATTTCATGAGTTTCTGCCAAAGTGTTTCCCTTTTGCTGACCCAGCCAGCCTGGCTCAGCTCAGCTCCCTTTATCATTCCTGACATCACCTGTGATTAGCCCATCTTCCTGTAGTGATTGCCACCATCTCTGGTTGTGATGCATGAATTGTTCTTCCACTTTTGCCTTGAGGGGACGGTGTCATGTGAGGGCTTTAGGAAGGTTCTTTTCCCAGCCTGTCCCACTAGCAGTGGCCAGTATGAGGTCACACCAGTTACACAGCAGCAAGACCTCTGTCCCCAGAGGTTAGCTTGGGTCATTCAGGAGTTTCTGCTTGCATGGGAGCCTGGTATGAAATTCCCCAAGGGCTGGTTGAGCTGTGGAAGCACCTGGGAGCTACTCATGTACATCTAGGACCTCAGACCACCAGGTAAGTGTTAAGCATCCCATGAGCTCAGGTGTGAACTGTGGTGTGGGAAGGTCATAACGTGTCCTTCAGAACCCTCAGCTGGGGATGGTGTTGAACCCAGTGCGCTCAGCCTCACCTGGATGCCTGTCACAATTTAGGGCTGGTTTTCAGCATGCTTGATTGCAGTGGTTTGTGCCTCGAGTTTTTTGGGAGAGGAATGCAACTGGAATGGATTTCCCATCAGCAAATAAGTAAATACTGCAGTTCCAACAGTGGAGAAGAGAGTAATGAAGAGTTAAACTTCAGTGGTCTTCATCCATGCTTTTTTTTTTTTTTCCAACACCTCATTGGGAACATCTGGTTTAATCTTGGGCAAATCCACCAAGTGTGTTGCCTCGGTTTCCCTGCATGTAGGATAATACTTTGCTACCTCACCAGGGCATTTATTACACTTAATTAATGTTCTAATGTGTCTTTGGTTCCTCTGATAAAATGTGTGGTGTGAATGCAAAGTTGTTTTTACTGATTGGATTGTTAATTAAATGTGCACATAGAAATGATTTATTGGCATTAGAGAACTAAGACTTAATAATTTAAAATATTAGCATCAAGGTGGTTGGATCAATTTTAAGCCTGTTATCATCCAGCTATTTAGAGACTGAAACAAATGGCACTGGGAAAGGAAGGAAGGCAGAAGCTGGACCAGCTAATGACTTATTTTTTGTGCCATTTCCATGTGGGGATCAATTTAATAACAGGATCTGAATTCTGGTGCCTGGCCCAGGCAATCTGCTGGCAGCATCAATGATGTACTGAGCTTTATAGAGCACAGGAGATACGTCACATAGCAGTGATCCCTCTTGGCCCTACAGGAAACCATTTGTCAGCCTTCAGAGGACCATGCTCCAGCTCAGAACAGCAGCTGATGTGCACTGTTAGCTCTTGTGTGTCAGGAAACAGCATGAAAGCAAGGATGTCTGGGGCAGGTGTGAATCTGTGAGCTGCTGATGTGGATCACCTTCTTTAGCTGGATGCTCCTGGCAGTTTGTTTCCATAAAATAACGTGGGTTGCAGTCCCTAACCATAGGGCTTCTGTCTGCTTATATCCTTTTGTCTTCTGGGGTTTATCTAGGCAGATGTTTCTTAGATGTGAGAATGAGCTGTAGCTGACAGCCCAGGCAGGGCCCAGGGGAATAAATGTGTCATCCTAGTGCAGTAATGAGTTCAGGAGCCAAGGGAAGGCAGCCTCTAGAAGCAGATACAGTTGGTTGATTGGATACTGGGACCAGAAAGGAAGGCTAACCATCATCTCTTCTCTTTCTGGCCCCACGGAAGATGTGCACATTGCTGTTGGTGCTAGTATGTTGGAGGAAGGGAAAGGAAACTGTGCTGTAAGCAGGATTTTCAAAGGTGAATTCACTAGAGGAGGAGGAGGAGATGGAAAGATGTACCTTGTACTGTGGAAGAGGCAGTTGAAACCAAGAGGAGAGTGCTGAAAGTAAGGTTTTGATGAGAATTGCCATGCCAGGGACAATGTTCTCACAAATACAAAAGCCCTGAAGAATAGGGGACAGATGGTCTTGGAAAGATCCAAGTGTTCTTGTACAAGTTAAAGGAATTGCTGATTCGAGTGTGAAGATGATTTGAAAGAGGGAGTTGAGGAGTGTTTGGTACAGTTGAGCTGGAAGAGAAATCACTGACTTGAAAAAGGAAGGAAGAAGAATAGAGAAGAAGGATGAGAGAAGCACATCATGAGTGTGAAAGAGGTATGACAGAACCATCTGAACATGAAGCAGGGCTTTAGCAGATTGAAGTTTGCCTTTCACAGTAAGGGCAAGGGGAATGTGCTCCAAATTAAGGAGGACCAAGGAGCTGGGATAGAATCATAGAATATCATGAGTTGGAAGGGACCCACAAGAATCATGATGTCCGACTCCTGGCCCTGCACAGGACACTCCAATAATCCCACCACAAGCCTCAGAGTGTTGTCCAAACACATACTGAGCTCTGTCAGGTTTGGTGCTGTGACCACTTACCTGGGGAGCCTGTTCCAGTGCCCAGCCATCTTTTGTGGGGAGAACCTTTCTCTCATCAATTTCCCTGCATCCATTTGTTCCTAGTGCAGCAGCTGGGAGCTGTGGTCCTTGCTGTGCTTTGGGACTGGGCTGCATAGCTCTCGTGTTTGTAGGGTGGATTGCTTGTCTTACCTAATTCAGGGTAGCTTGAACAGAAAAGGCTTTTCACATTCTACTGGTTTCTGTTTACAGCTCTGATCCCTGATGGTTTGCCACTGGCCTGCACAAAGTCAAAATCTAAAAGTACCAGATTTAGATGATATTTCTCAATACTCTGGTGCAGATCAGTGGCTGTTTCTCCAGATTGTGTATTTTGTTTCTGTTGCAAGTTTGGAAGGGAGACATATGCAACAGCAATATTAATGATAACACCCTGGGGCTTGGTTTTGCCCCACACTGCACTGATGGGCAGGGCAGCCTGACCTTGGCTAGGGAGAGATTAAATACATCACCTCCAGCATGATGTAATGACTGACTGCAACAAACAATACAAGGGAAAGGGGGAAACATACTGGCAGTGGAAATGCAGGTCTTAAACTGTGCAGTTGTCAAGAGATGT
Organism: Phainopepla nitens; assembly: GCA_013400175.1. Classification (NCBI taxonomy): domain Eukaryota; kingdom Metazoa; phylum Chordata; class Aves; order Passeriformes; family Bombycillidae; genus Phainopepla; species Phainopepla nitens. The sequence goes on along the minus strand of VXBQ01011770.1, from coordinate 150,542 downwards.
ATGGCATTGCATTGCCAAATGAGTATTTGGGAGTTTTAAGGCTTAAAAGAATTGATGCTAAAAGCTGTCTTCACTAAACTAATGCCTTACCATTTTCTGTGGTTTTACAATATTGGTATTAATGTGTTGCATGTTTATGTGTATGTTTTTGAACGCTTATGGTAAGCTGTATTTCTATACTGCTGCCACTTCCTTCAAGGTCTTGAGCATATTGTTTATGGGGAGCATCTGAAATCCCAGGATTTATGGCTGTAGGAACAAGTAACTTTAGAGACCCTGTCACAGATAAATGGCCAGTGGAACTCAATACTCCCACACAGAGAGGAGGAGAAGACTTGTGCTTTGGGGGTGCAGGTTAACAGCAGAATAATTTGGTTTTAACGTATGTCTCCCTACCTTGCCTGATGGGGGAGTGTGCAGCAGCTGTTAGAGCTGTGTATCTTGCTTTGCAGTAGATGCAGAATAATAAGTGTCTAATGAGGTTTTCTCATCTTGGATTCTAAGTAAATTAGATGCTCATCAATACCAGTTTTGTTCTAGAATGACTAAATTGCAGAGGTAGTTGCCTGTAATATATCAACAGTACCTGGGGTGGGCTTTGCTCGCTGCCTCTCCTGCCTTTGCAGAGCTTTCTTTGCCTTCTCCCCCATCAGTCTCAATGGCCTCCATTTCCATCTCTAATTCAGAAGATGGCATAGAAACAAGGAAATGGTTGGCTGTGTACAGCACTGGAAATGTGTGTACTTCTGTTTTCTTCTAGCCCCTTCTTCAGTTGTTCTAGCCCCTTCTTCTGCCTTGTTGATACTGTTTTTTTGGAGAGCTATATGCAGAAATGAGAAGGGCACACTAAGAAAAAGGAGTTTCTCACTTGGCTGAGAGATAGCTTACTGTTTATTTGAGGGTGTCATTGGAGCAAGCCTTGGACTGCTCTTCCCAGGGCACCCATGAGCTGTGAATACAGACCTGGGTATGTATGATAACAAATAAGCTTCCAGTTATACAGTGTCTCCTTGTGCTGGGTTTGATCTGAATAGAAGGAGAAAAATGCATTGTAAAATCCAGAAATGAGAAGACTATTTCAGGGAGTAGGAAAAAGGGCTATAGTCATATGTATTGAGTTGCAGCTAGAAATACCAGATTTGGAAGTGTCAGAAAACTTGATAAAGACATCCCAGGTACAGACGTTAAGGTCTGGAATTGCTGAAAAACAAGGGAAGGGATTCAAGGAGATGCTGATTCTCTACCTGGGCACATTTCCTAGTGAGGTACACTTCAAGCTGCAAACTCTGCATGATGTAGGATGATGAAAACACTAATTTGTTTGAAAACTTTATTTCTAAAAAGCTTTACAGTGTGCCCATGAATTCTGACATAAGAAACTGTGTATATGATTGCAGGCAAGTCGTTCTCCAGAAAGTGACTCAAAGGAGTTACATAATCTTTAAATCTGTGGCTTAACATTTTAGGAAATATCCTTGTTATGCTGGGTGGGTATACTTGTGTAGCATTTATGAACTTAAAAACCCAAAAGATAGTGTATTTGTAGCTGGATCTAGAAAGAAGCACAGACAAGACCTTTTTCAGATTTACTGAGTTTTTGCTTTTTTTTTTCTGAGGCCCAGATAAACCTAAAGAGGCTTTATCTCTGTGTGTACAAAGGAATTACCTTCAGAATCAGATAAAAATACAGTTTCTAAGGATTAAAAGACACAGTTTAGGCGTGCATGTTCTGTTCCAGGTTTAATACCTAAAGAGTTGGGTGTTACTGCTCCTGAAATATTTTGTTACAACATCTTTTATATGTTAGACCTTGTTCTGTAAAGAAGCGCTTGGTGTAAAGTAATTAATTTCTGCTTGAGCCTGATGTTCATAGTATAGATAATAAACACTCCTTTAAATTTGTTCAGAAGGCATTAATGTTAGGTGAGCATGATGGCATAGAAAGTAAATTCTGCTTTACAGGGAGATAGAGGGTTGTGCACCACTTCAACCAACCCACTGTGCACCTTTCATTGGTAACAGCTGTATCACAAAAATAGGAAAAAAAACCCCAAAATTTGGCATGCAGCACATTGTCCTGCTGGGAAGGTATCTAATCTAGCAGTTCAGCTTTTCAAAACCTCTTGATTTTTGTACGCTGGAGGTTCATTGTGTTTCCTGGGTTAGAATTTGTAATTTTCTTTCAAAAACAAAAAGCTGACTTGTGTCATACAGCAAGAAAATAACCAGGGCTCAGGGGAATTAAAGCGAAAAGCCATTAGAATCTGCTAATTACAAGATGAAGAGTAGTCAATCAGTGGTGGTCTGTTGGGGAACCACTTTTGCACATTTAGATGTGTAGAAAGACTTTGTGTGTGACATTGATGGGAGAAGTTTTGGTGAAATATGTCTTGCAGTAGTGTGCAGCTGAGTCCTAAAAGCCAGCACCAGAGTACAAGTTGCCACTTCCTTCAGTAAAGAAGGAGTAAATTTACTTAAATAATGGATTTCCTGTACAAACAGCACTAGATTTAGTTCAACTATATACTTTTATTCTGCCTGTAAATAACAGAAGACAATGGTCGCTTGAGTGCAAGCTTTCTCACCCAGGTGAATTTCCCACTGTATCAACAGCTTTGCTTAATTAGGCTCCAGCTCCTTGGAATGAGTGTTGAAAAAACAGCCATTTGTTAGCCTAAACATCTGCTGGGGAGGGAAGGTGAGAAGTTGTTAATTTAAAATGAGATCTTTAAGAACCCTAACTGTGAATCCATAGAACAAACCTACCTGAAAATCTGGGAAACTCATGCTTACCTGAGTGATGGCTGTGCTGGAAGTTTGAGGTGAATCTCCTTTATTTGTGCAGAAAAGGAGGGGATAACAAAGAAGCACAAACATTGTGGCCTGTAATTTAGTTATAATATGGTGAAAGACCCAAAAATTCTTTCCAGTCCTTCATGTGAAAATGTGTACATATAACTTGGAAAGACATCCATCCTAAGGAATTATCTCTTCAGCTTTCCCTTCAGTGTGGGCTTCTGAATTCCACTTCAAGGACTGAAATGTGTGGGATAGCAAGGGAGGAGTGGTCTCAGAAAGGATTGTATTCAAGGGGAAAAAAAAATTGTTAGTAATTTGTGCTCATCTTGCCCTTTTTTGAGCCCTTTTGGGTCAGGTTTGATGTCAACAGAGGAAGACTGAAATATTCAGCTATGGTTTTGCACCCACTGGTGAGAGGGATGTTTGGCTCTGCAGCTGCAGGGAGGCATCTTTGTTGGTGAGGAGGGATGGCCACAGAGGAGCCCTGCAGGTACTGGGGGCGTGGAAGCTCTGTCCAGAGCTTTTCCTGGCTCCCTGGAATTGACCCCACTTGAGTATGGGTGGGTGTCGCTTCAAGGAGATGTGTGCATGGTTTTAACAGTTGTCCATCTTGGGATCACATTCATTTAGGTATCCTCTCCTCCCAGCAATGTTTTCTTACACGAAGATGTAAAGGAGTGGAAGAGCTCCAGCCTCAGCTGTCACTGGCTCCCTGCTGCACTGGAGCAGCTCTGACAACTTTTCAGTTGTTCAGCTGAATTTCTTCAAACCTGGCAAAGCATCCAGAGCATTTCTGATTGTCTTAATGTTGACTGCTCTTGCATGAATACCAGCAGTCAGCCAGACTTTAGTTCTCCCCTGTTCCTTTCCTGTACAAATTGCTTCCCCAGGGCCATCCAAAATAGGGCTCATCTTGGAGGGAAGGAAATCAGTGTACTTCAAAACCCAGCTGTCACCAGGTGAATAATTCTTCTGAATGATGAATGTAGCAGGTATCTCATATACTCAGGAAGATCCTAAACTTGATTTTGTTTTTCTTTGCCATCACAACAATATGCTGTAAAAATTTCCGGGTTTTTTGGTGCAATCAGTGAAAGTCCCTTCAAATTCCATGGATGAATGCTCTAAAGTTACTGTGGGTCCACCAGAGAAATAGGCATGTGTCAGGTCCAGGACAGAAGTGCTCCTGTCAGGTCTGTCTTTACACTCCAGACCAATTTACAGCTTCATTTTACATAATGGTTACCTCCTTGTGAATATATATCCAACCTGTGCAATAACACAGATCTGTGATGGAGTCAAGTCCTTCCCATGTCAAGGAGCCGCCCTTCAGATTTCCCACAGTACCATCTCTGCAGTCCAGAAAAAGAAAATAGCAGGCAGATGCAGAAAGTTTTTCATAGGTCTTCTTAGCACAGAAGTTCAGCCCTGGAGCATGTTAGAGCAGTTCTGGAACTGCACCCTATATTAATTTGTAACATGAGTCCTGACATGCACCTATGTTTGCCAATTAGACTTTTTAATTCATATGTCACACTAAAATACAAGAAGATGCATAATTTTGACATCCCCAGAGCTTTTTCCTATTGTCTTAAGAGGACCAAGATTCTAAAGGTTGATATTAGTAGCCACACAGAACAAAATGCTGCTGTTTGCCAGGCAGTAAACCCTAATCTCTCAGTCTTTGTTATGTTTGTTCATTTTTCTTCTTCAATCTTGTTTTAGCAAGGCAGCTTGTTCCTTCTGCCTCTCCTACCAAGAGGGGCTGCAGGTGCAAACCACTCACAGGAGAAGATCCATGTGTAGAGCAGTCATTTTAATAACTGCTTTCTTCAGAGCAGGACTACTCAGTTGGACTGGATCTTCAGCATTCCTGCTGCCTCTGCTTTGGGAGTTGCTGGCTCCTGCAGGCAGCAGAAATGGAAGGGATGAGTAAGGCCAGTCTTGAAGTCTTCTTGTCCTACACAGAAACACCAACTGGTTATGATAAAGTAGAACATGCAGCCACAATGGATGGTGAGACCATGTTGTTCATGCCTCAGAGATACAGGTAGTCATAGTAGTGTGTCTGGGGAAATAGGTGTTCTGCCAGTTCAGTGGTGATGGTGGTTTTCTTTTGAGGGCCTGGTGACTCCACTCATACATGTCCTGGCAAAAAGGTTGGTTTAATGTGCACACAGCTGTCACGAGTTACAAACCTACAGATCTAAACTTCATGACTTCTTTAGGTGTTTAACACATTGAGTATATTGACTGTTTTACAGGCTACACAAAAGGAAGTGAATTGTTTCTTTGGAGGATTAAAAACAAGTTACTTAGCTGTGTTCCTGGAGAAGCAGTGCTAGAGTGCCTTAACAAGCAAGTCACTGTTTGTTCAGTGACAGATTTGGTGCTAATTTTGCTGCTGTCTGCTCCTGTTTACATCTCATGGTTGTGGATAAAAGCAGCAGAGCAGTGATTAGCTCAGACCCTGCTGAAAAATACCCAACACCCAGGGGCTTCTGAAGAACAAGGGAGTGAGAGTAAATTACCCTCTGGCATTTTTATTTTATTTAGCAGGTAAAACTGTTCATTGAAACAGAGTTCATTTACAGTGGCACCCCAGCAGACTGCAGCAGCAGGATGAATTACCAGTCACTCATAGTGCAAACAGGGATCATTCAAACTCTGCATCAACTGTACTCAGGAGTTCAGGTCTCCTGCACTGCACAGTAGATCGCTGCTGGACCTTCTCCCTTGCTTCCAGAATCCTGCTGGGCATCCTGGTCTTTGTTTCAGTACCCAGATAATATTTATATCTGCTTCCCCCCCTGCAGTAGGTTTTGATTTTAATGCTGTTAACCTGAAGCTGAGCAGTTCACCGGGTTAGATTCCTAGCCACCAAATTAAGCACCAGACCTAACAGCATGGTGGAGGTTAGTGTTTTGCAGTATATTCTTCCTTTGAGGATATACTTTCTTTTCAGGAGCTTAGATTTGAAGGATCATTAGTGAGATAATACCAGGAGTTTTAACTAATCCTCTAATGATTGTACCAGGGTGAACAAATCTATCTGTGTCAATTAGCCCAGTGGTCCACCACAAGGTTACTCTTACCTGATAAATGGATTTTCACACTGAAGGGGATTTTTCTCCCTTTGCCCCAAATCTGGAGGCAGTGCAAAGTCCTGAACTTCATGGTGAGGCAGCACACAGCCAGCTTGGGGCTGTGTTGAGCTGCCTTCTCACTCCCTTGGCAGCGGGGCGTGTTCTAGTCACTGAGTTCATTAAAAATGCATGTGTTAAGCGATGGGATAATTACAGCAAGTTTGTCTGGGGATGGATAGCAGCAGCGAGAGAAGTTTAAAAATGTGTCTCAGAAAAGATATCAGCTGTCTTGAGAGAAAACAGTTTGCTGCAGGCAGTTCAGCAGCGTGCGCTCTGTCTGCTGGCATGAGGATGGCTGCAGGACACCCGTCTGGGAGCAGTGCTTCTCCCTCAGCATCTCTGGGGCTCTTGCCAGCACCCCAGTGCTTATGTGCTTTGGGCTTGTGGATTTCCCTGTAGATTTTGGATAGGATTTTGACTGGGGAGGGGGCATCTGTGCTTGCTGGTCACGTGAGGAATGCGGTCTGGAGAGAAGACGCTCTCCTCCAGCTTTTGCCTGGGGGTTGCCTGACTGATGCAGCAGACCATTAATTTGCAGTCAACTAGGATATCTCCAAATGCAACTCCATCAATTGGCAGGAGGTAAATAGATGCTGCCTCTCTGCTTAAGGCAGGGCTGGAGCCCTCTCTGTTTATCTTCCCTTTCAAACTGGGAGCATCTGCTATTGCTCTCTAATCTCTCCTCTTTGTTTTACGCATCTGAAGCCTCTTGGCCTCGGAGCTAGAGGGGTTTTGTAACAGTGATTAGTTGGTTTAGTTAGGGTGCTGGAGGTGATTAGTTGGTTTAGTTAGGGTGCTGGAGGTCTTTGGCCATGTGCTGCCAGAAGATGAAATAACTATTCTTTTTATTAGTCCACTTCACAAGGGAGGCTCTGAGAATTAATTCGTGTTTGTAAATTGCTTTGGAGATTTAAAGCTCTGTACAAGCACTAAGGATTATTGCTTTCTAACTCTTCAAGGTAGTATAACTTGTAAAGACTTCTAGCCTTGAAAGCATCTCGGATATAGGAAGAGTTAAATCCCTTTGAAATTAGATAGACTTCTAATGTTTAAGATAAAAATAACTTCTCTGCTGCTTCTTCCAAAAAAAGGGAGGGGAAAAAAAAGCAATGGCAGGTTCTGATGGTTCCTCTTTTTTTTTTCCTCCAGGAGTCCAACGTGCTTATTGCTGCTAACAGTCAGGGTACAATTAAGGTAAGTTATTTTACACATCTCGCCTTTAAACACTTGAATCTGTTGATAGTAAAGAGCAAGGTCAGAGACACAGAACAGCCACGAGAAACCATTAGAGGAGGTCATCTTGGCTGTGGAATTTTGCAGTTTAAATGATGTATTTGCCTCTGGCACACAGTGGAGTGAGCAGGCAGTGCCCCTGCAGTGAGACCAGTTGCAGTGCGGTGTGGAAGAGCTGCTGGTGGCCCTCTAGCACCTGCTGCTGCTCCTTGGGGTCCTGGCAGCATGGAGGGCCTGCCACAAGCACCTCCCCAGGCTGCTACTGTCTCCCATGGCAGCAGAGGCTGTGTTAACTCACCAGGTTAACCTGAGCCTGTCCTCTGGCTGCTGCAGATGCAGCAGGGCTGGAAGCTGAGCTCCTGGTGTGCAGCTGGCTGGAGCAGTGCTGAAATGAGCAGGGGTGCTCCCTGTCTTTGCTGACTCTGGTGCTCAGATGGGCAGTAACAGACAGCAGCTGCCAGCACGGGGTTTTGTGAAAGCATCAGCCTTCCCCATGCACAGTACCAGGTTTTCATTCTTTAATTAAGTCTTCCAGAGTGTCTGTTCAATGTATTTCTCTCCGTGGAATGCCAAGTGATACAGAAAAGACTGTCCTCCTTTATGCGTCTGTCTGCCACACGAAACCAGTACCCAGGTCAGCACCAAACTCAGCCCAAATCCAGAACTTTATCCAGCGTTCTGCACAGCAGCACTGACCTCCACCATGCTGTTAGGTTTGGTGCTTAATGCCCTAAGCTTGTAGCCCAGACCCCTGGCAGCGTTCTAGAGCTGCTGGTAAAGGGGTTTACTTGCTGTCTGCAGAGTGACTGGCATTGTCACTGTCATGAGGCTGAGGTCCTGATTGTCCCTCACATCCCTGTGGCAATAGCAGTTCTGTGGAGCCATACCAGAGCTGCTGGTCTGAACCACCCTGGAAAAATCACCAAAAATGCAAGAATGATGAGAGACCCAAGTGGTCTGTGTTTAACTGCATGTCAAGATATTTTTTCCCTTTTTTAGGACACAAGTGGCTGGGTTATTCCTACTGTTGCAGCATGTGATGCTGCAGCCTCTCATTTATAAAGGATCTATTTATTTATGTTTTGGAATTGGTTGGTGGTTACTTTGGTCACCTGCTCCTTAGGAAAAATGGACAAAATGCACAGATGCTTTTGATATTTTGAAGTGAATCCAGCAGCAAGAGCAGTGATTAGAGAGGAGAGGTTTTGCTCATGCATTTTGCTTGTTAATGAGAGATGCTAGACAGAGAGAAATGTGCAGACAGCCAGGGCTGTCAGAACTCTGGTATCTCCATTTGCCTTTGATAGCAGGAGGAAGGGAGGATGGTCTGGGAAAGGCCTGGGTGTGCCCAGACCCACACCACTTTGGGGACAGATGCCATACTGGGCATTGCCCGTGACTTACAACTCCAGAGCTTTTCCCAGGAAAGCCAAACCAGGTTAATGCAGACTCTAGCAGCCCCACAGGCACTCTTCTGCTGTCTCTAGTCCATGCCTTCAGAGGCTGCTGCTCCACCCCAGCCTGGACAAGGGAAACAAGAGCACAGAGGGCTGGGATGGCAAAAGCTCTGATCTCTGTTACAAGATATCCAAGAGCTCTGTGATTGAGATGAGGCATCTGTGGATGGTTTTGCTTCATGGCTAATATATTATCACACAAGCAGACAGCAAAATTGGGATGCTTGCCAAGTGCTTTTCCCATTTCTGGGATATTATTGCATGCTGGTGAATAAAGGGTAGAGGGTGGAGACAGAAGGGTCAGTCCTGTCTTAGTGATCTATATGCTGATGTAGGAAATAATGAATGTCATAAATTCTATTCTAAATGTCTTGTCTTCCTTACTAATCAGGTACTGGAGCTGGTATGAAGGGTTTTCTCTCAAGGCATGAGGTACTTGGTCCTGCTAAAGTGCTACAGTATTCATCTGGGAACCACAGTGGGACAAGAAACCAAAATCACCTTGATGTTCCTCCCCAAAATGATCATGTTTGGGTTTTTTTCCATTTATGGACTTTCTAGGACATTTTGAGATGCTGGTAACACCAGTGAACTGTCTGCCATCAACATTAACTCCACAGACTTTGCTGCTGGTGGTGGTGGTATGGTTGTCTAATTTTTATGATAGGAAAACAAATTCTTTTAAATAAAAACTAAAAGGAATAATAAAAATTATTGAGCCACAAGCTGAAGCTGGAAGATTGTCTTGTTGCATAAGAGAACGGATTTACTTGTGAAGGGAGATTACAGGAGCACACAGGGCTGTCCTCAGTTGCACATCTCCAGTTACTTTCATCTGGACTCTTCTTCATCCCCACTGGAAAAAGAAAGTCTCTAAGCCTTACCTGGACATGCAAGCAATTCACTTTGAAATCCCATCGTGATACAGTTCTGTTGTTCCTTTGATTTATTAATTATTTTTTAGATGCATTATATGTTGAGAAATGTCACCGAGGTTGACACCACTGCAGACTGAAGTCCTCTAGTCATCGAGAAGAGAAGGACACCTTCCCCTTCCTCCTCTCCTTAGACCCCTTGCTTGTCTCCAAAGGAGAGGATTAACTTGTCCTCCTGTCCACGTGGGCCACCTGCCACCAGCAACGTGCTGAGATGAGGGGGCCTGCAGTTCCTGGGACCTTGCCAAGACATCGTGGGATAAAGATCTGCCTGCCCCTGACCTGGCTGTGTTTGACTATCTCAGCTAGAGGAGGAAGCTTCTAGATCCAGTTACCAAAGCCCTGCACCACTCAATCGCCTGTGTGGTCTGGTTGTGTCTGCCCCTCTCTGCACACCATGGAAGCCAAGCATTTTGAATGTTGTAATAAGAGAGGGGATGGAGTTGGTTTGTAAACATGTTTCAGAGCCATGATATAAGTAGCCTTATTTTTAATGGTCATGCATACACGTAATTGTACATATGGAGGGGGAATAAACCATGAAGCTGAGAGTTGTTGTTGCTTTCTTGGCAGGGTAGCAGAGCAGATAAGAAGGTGCAGACGGTCGTCACAGGCAGCAGCCAGGCTCAACTGTCAGGATTGCTGCCAGAACTCGTGAAGCTTGAGAGTGGATTTGGTGGGCGTAGCAGCTTTCCCTGCCGTGGGTGACAAAGGTGCAATGCACACAGTGATACCTGTGGGAAGTGTTCTGGTTTGCAAACAGAATCCCTCTCCATTCATTCACTGCAGGACGTGTCTCCCTCACGCCACGGGGGCTGGGATTGATGCAGGGACGTTGCACAGGCCTCACATCCTCCAGGTGTTAAAGGCCTGATTTTGATCTTCCAGGAGGACTGTGTGATCTTCTCACACCCTTCTAGAGCAGGGGAGAAGAACGAGGATGCTCTTGAGGATATGGATAAAGAAGCAGAGACGAAGCCTTATGGCAGAACTGGGGACAGGTCCTGGTTCAGTGCTGGTGCATGTTTCTAGGGGGTCATCTGTTCAAAGATCTCATCTAAAGGTGGAAGGATGTGGGACACACCACCACTAGCTTCTGGAGAGTCTAGTCCCGTGGGGAGAAAAGTGATGCTGAGCTCCAAGGGAGGGGTGGATGCATGGCTCTCAGATGCTGCACGCTGGTTTTCTTCCATGATTTCTGGTGTGTCAGTGGGGAGAGTGAGGAGAGAAGAGAGCACATCAGCTTGTGTCCTGCTTGGGACTGCTACCTGCTGCTCTTTGTTGTATGAGTAACCTGAGTCACTGTGGCAGAAGAAAACAAAATTGGTTCCTTCTGCCTGATGGCAGCTGTCTGACACATCCCACTGAGCACTAGTTTTGATTTCCATTTTGTTGCATTTTAAGAGAGTTTGGTGTGGAGTGACTGTGCTGAGCATCCTTCCCAGGCAGCCCTCTCCAAAGGCAGGGCTGGTGTTATGATCCAATTCCATTGCTGTTCCTGCTTCCCCTGGTTTCAGGTGTGGGTTTCCCCCAGCCTCTGGCTTGTTTATCAATGCCTACTAATTTATTTTGCCAACTGCCCTGGCTGCTGTTGTACCACAGCCACGTAGCCTCTGTTGGCAGGTGATCTCATTCCTTCTCTCCCCCTACTTGAAGATCCTCTGTGTTTTAAATTGAAATTGCTCTGACAAAGCTGAAGTCTTTGAAACAGAAGAAAAAAAGCAGCTGTTTTGAATGCTGTAAGGTTACTCCTTGAATTAAACAGGGAAAGCTGTTTAACTTCGGATGCCTTCATTTTTTCAGTTTTCATTCTGTTTCAATCAAGATAAAATGCAAATTTGGTGTCTGGCCCTAATTAGAAACACAGCAGCTCATAAACACAAGTTGATGGCAATTTTTTGTCTTCGTCTCTTTGTCACAAGAGGTAATGCTCCTTATTTTAATCCCCTTAATTTTCTTTCCTTCAGGTAACTCTTCACAGTTGACAAATTAAGTCGCATATAATTACTGTAATTTTGTTCGGTTTCTTTTAAAAGGGCATATGGTCAATATTTTTTTAATTAGTCACCAACTCAGCAAGTGGTTCCTGTCAGGTTTTCAGCCTTTTTAGAGTTGGGGGGTGATTGATTTTGGGAGAGATGTCCAGAGGTCTTTGGTCCAACCCCTTGTGCAGAGCAGAGCTTACTCAAAGTTGGGTGAGGTTGCTTCAGAGCCTGGAGATGTTCACAACTCCACCAGACAAGGACAGAAGATTCCCCAGTCCCTCCAGAAAACCTGTTCCAGCCCTTAACCACTCTCAGTATGGAAGTTAATTGCAGATGGTGGGCACTTGGAGTCTTTATTCTCACTTTCTTCTTTTCAGAAAGCCAGGTTACAAAGCCCTTGACTGGAAGCTGCCCCAGAATGGTTTTGCCTCCAGCTCTGGTGTCCTTGCAAGAGGTGTTAGGTGAGTCAGATTCTTTGAGAACAGAAATTTAAAACCTTTCTTGGCTGGCCAGCATCTTCAATTAACTTCAAAGCATTTAACAGAAGAGTAGGAGGAACATGCCTCAGTGCTAAAAAAATTCAGTGCTGGAGGGAATTGAAAATGATAGTCAATGGGAAATTTAAATTAATATCAATATGTCAGGGCTCTCCTGCAGTGAGTGTGGCCAGCTGCTAATGCCAGTGTTCGACCCGAGTGTGGAGCCATGTTTGTTTAGGGTAATTTTGTTTAACTGTGGAAGGTCATAATGAGATGAGCAGATGCTGATAATTGGGAAGGCAAATTAACTCCTTTCCAGCTCAAAAGTCCTCTTTCCTTTCTCACTGCTCTTCTGGAGGCCAGAAATACCCAGCAAGGACCTGCAGCAGTGCAGGGGTGAGCAGTGTTCACTGTGGCGTTTGCCTTGAAGAGCTGCTCTAGTGTGTCAGCAGCACCCGGAGTCCTGGCAGGCGTCCAGAGGAGGTGATTGCATCCTGCCTCCTGCCAGCCTTCAGCACTGCCTGCAGAGGCTTTTCCTGGAGGCCAGCCTCATGGGATCTTCCCGGCCTGATCTTGGAGAGGGATGTCCCTTCCTTTCAGCACTGTGAAGACCGCATCCTGCACTTGTTAATGGGTGGAGCATCTGCAGAGGTCAGGAAGTGTCACCTGCCTTAAGTGCTGGGGATCTGAGAGGTTTGGCTAGTGGGAAGGTGGGCTTGAGACCACTGGAATCCACAAATTAGAGCAGCACCAGTGGCATAAGGACCAGAGCCCACATCTGTCTCCTGGAGAAGCACCTGTAGCATTAGTGCCACCAGCCTTCTGGTAACCATCACCACATGGTTTGCTTTAATTTTGCTTTCAGAGTGAGCTGTAAATTCTTGAAGTGATGATCGTCTCCTCTCTGCTCAGTTACAAGGCAGTATTTGGGCATGTTAGGTCTTTAAATTCTTCTTTAGTTAATTTAGAAATTGTTAGTTGGGTTAAAGCAAGATGAATTCTCCACTCTGTGTGTTAACCAGCCATTTGAGTTGGGTAGGTCTCACCAAAAAACTGTTTTAAATCTCTCCATCTTAGCTTTCACATGTTAAATCTGGCTCTGGCTGATGGCTGGCCATTGTCCTTCAGCAGAGGCAGGATAAGAATTTGCCTCCAACATCAAGCAGCAAGGAAAATTTCCTAGGAGGGGAAAGAAAGTGATGGGGTTATGACATATCTTGGAAATAAATTATGAGAAAGCAAACTGTTATGAACTTTGCTGACCAGTGTGCAGGGGAAGGGGACAAGGTGGTCCCACCTCTCCTAGACTGCAGCATCTCGCAGGGCTCCCCACATCATGAACTTTTCAGGTGAAGGAGGGCTCCACACACACATCACAGCCTCTAATCTGCCTGGAACAGGAAGTTTGCAGTGTGCCTGCTACCATCAGTGGGCTGTGGTGGAGAACAGCTCATCAGGGAGTGAGAGGACAAAACCAGTCTCATCTGGGAGCTGCTTACCTAAAACCTCTGATCCATGCAGAGAGAGACAGGTTTAATACATCTCTCAGTTCTGCCTTCTCTAGTGTCTCCCAAATCTGTTTGAGGAGTTGTACTACCTCAAAGCTCGTTTGACTCCCAAAATTTGGGAGTGGAGACTTGCATGAATAGCAGAGGAATGTGAGTGCCACGAGCATCTCTCACCATCATCCTCCCTGAACCTCCTCCAGTGCCTCCACCCCTCCAAGAACTGGGGAGCACACTGTCTTGTAAGATCCTTTCAGGCAGATAATAACTTGGGAAGTAATTTTGGAGGTAAAGGCCGTTCTTGAGAGGCCTGAGCAATAGCACATGACAGCTGAAACTGAGCCAGCAGGGTGAGCACAGCATGAGTCCCAAACCCACAAGCCCTGAAGTGCCCTTGCAGCCCCAGGAGGCTTTAATTCATGAATTAGAAGGGTTCATTTCAAGATTAACTCATCATAACCCCCTCAAGATCAGGAGTCTCCCAGAGAGGGCCAACCACCCTGGTGGGTCTGCAGGGAGCCACAGGCACAGTGCTGGGCTTCTAATGGACTGAGCCATGGAGGTGTGAGGGCAGTGGAACCTGTGTGTCCCCTTCTCAGACCCCACAGTGAGGACAGGGACCACTGGAGGATGAGCCACTTGTGCTGTTTGCAGGCATGATCCCAGCACCTGTCTCCCCACTCTGAGATGCACAGGGCTGGGTAGGAAAAATGCTCAGCAACTCTGACTTTGTCCTTAGGGGCCTTATTTCAACAACAAGTTTGTCTTGATTACAGTGCTTAATCTGACTTGTCAGAATCTCCATAAAACCTTTCAGGGTGTTCAAGAGGGAAAATACACTCCTTTTATCCCCTTAGATCTGAGCAGGAGCTGGTCTGAAGCCACCAGGCCAACTGCTCCTGTCCCATTACCAGGGGTCAGAGGCATGTGCTAGGGTGCTGCCTGCAGGGATGAGCCCCCACACCCCCAGCGTGGTGCCAGAGCTCAGCTACCCATAAACTATAGAGAGTTATTTTGTTTATTGTTTAATTGTTATGAAAACAATTCCCAAGAGGCAGTGGCTCCTTCCTGGCCCTGTGGTGACCAAAAAACATCCTGAAGCTGGCATTGATCTGGGGAGAGCGGAGCAACCCATGCCTGAATGGGCCAGGGGATGCTGAGGGGAAGAAAAGTGGGGCTGACCCCTCAAAGTCACCAGAGCATCACGCTCGAGCTGGCGCCAGACAGCCCATGGCAGGGCCAAAGCCCAGCAGACCGTGATGGCACAGCTCCAGGGAGGGCTGTGAGTCCTGGCAGGGACGTGGGACAGCCCTCCTCAGGCTGTGGGGAGGGTAGGGGGGCATCCCCTGCTCCCAGCCTTGCACTGAGGAGGAGGAGAGCTGATTTCCAAGCTCTTCAAATGGGATGAGAAATGATGGGTTTGCGTTGCTAGCGAAGGGCAGTGGAGCCAGGAAGAGTTCTGAGCACCACATCTATTTTTTGAGGTCTTAAGAAGCAGCTTCTGTCTGGTGTTAGGGGAGAAGAGCTGCATGCCCCAGCTCACCCAGAGGGAAGAGGAGAGGAGAGCATCGATTACAACCTGTCCCCACCCCCTACTTTTCTCCTGTTCAGTTTTTTTCCCTGTAGGAGATTAATGGGAACTCTTTGTCTCCTAACATGACTGTACCTTATGAATTCTCTGTCTCATCCTCATCCTTTAAATTATCCACATAATAAAATATGTATTCAGTGATTCCAGGTCATAATTTGATCTGCTTAGGGAAGAAAAGGAATGATAGAGAAGGGTTGCCAGCACGCTCAGCTCTCTTTCATTTATCTTTATTTATCTTCTTTTTTCCTAACAACTTGTGTGCAGTCAAGCAATGGAAATTCCAGCACCTGTGTGCTGGTTCTTTGCAGGACAAGCATCCCCCTCGTGCCCCCCAGCTGGGCAGGACCCACTGAGCTGCTCTGGCTGCCCCAATCTCCATCTGCTGGCAAAGATGTTTGGGGTGGTGAACCATCCCTGTAACTCCTGCCTTGCCTTCACTGCTTCTGGGAGCAGTTTTATCTGACTGTGAAGTGGGCAGAAACTTACTTCCATGCCAGCCCCACATCTGTGTTGGTTCCTGCAGGTAAGTGGGTCTGCAGGAGTAAACCTGGAGAGGTACATGAAGCACTTGGGATGTGCCCAAACTGCTGGCAAAGGCAGAATAGCATGGCCTTATGCCAAGGCAGAGACAGGGGGTTAAGGTTCCTTCCTTTGTGGAGCTTCTGCACAGCTCTGGAGCCGCCAGAGTTTCATTTTAATACCAGATTTAAGGTCTGAACACGGGGTTTAATTATTTCACTACATCCCTGTGACATCTAAAAAGCCTTGTGCATGGCAATAGGAGCGCTAAAGGGCATTTTGCACTTTAGAAAACCCCAGGAATCTGTAATGTCCTGATGTCGCTGAGGTGTGCTGCAATTCCCACCAGAGCTGGGAGGCTGCCTGTGCCCCACAGGCCTGGGAGGAGGAGGAGGAGGAGGAGGGAGAGGGAGCCCAGCACCGTGCAGCCAGCGAGGGCACATCTCCAGTGCAGTGTCCCAGGCATGGGACACCCCCCAGGCTCTCATGTGGAGGAGCAGGACACAATTTGGGGTGGGAGGGGGCTTGTCCTCTCCTGCCCGGGGCAAGGAGTCTGTCCCTGCTTGGCTGCACCGAATGAGGGATTGTGCCGAGAGCACACGATGCTTGTTTGCAATGAGAGATCAGGATTTAAAATCCTTGCATTTAGCCAGGGACTCACATCTCTTGTGTACCTATTTCCCCCATGGCTCTTTCCATGGCTGTTTGCCTGCCTGGGGGCCTGCAGAGCCTCTTCTGATGGGATGCAAAGCCATGGGTTTCAATGGCATGGGCTGGGAGGGTGTTAGCTCTGCTTCTTGGGAGGCAGGAATTTGGGTGAAAGCTTCCAAAAGGTTTCAAGGAGCTTCAGCACCACTTGTTGTGAGCCCCCAGAGACTGTCTGCCTCTTGGCTGTGCTTTTAAGGGCTGTTTGTTTCAGCAATGGAGATGGTCTGCATGTCTGGCACTGCTGATGGGTGAGAAAGCAAAGGCTCATCACAGAGACAATGCTTTAATGAGGATGAAGTGTTACCGTAACCCCAGACAGGCAAAGAGGGACAAAAGCCAGCTTGGAGCCACCTGCCCAGGGGCTGCAGGCATTTCTGAGCAGCTAAGGCCTTGCTGTTGCACCTTCTGCTGTGAGCAGTGGGACAGAGGGGGAAGAAAACATTGTGAAGACAATGTCCCACAGCACCCAGTGTGATTTAGAAAGCTGGGAACTGTTGTGCTTTGCCAGGGTACAAGTATCTGGGCTTGGATAAACCCTCTTTTTGAGCTGGCCCTGAGAGCAGGGGGAGATTTCCAGCTTGCTTTGCATGGAAGAATCTCAGGATACCAAAGGAAGGAGATGCTCTATCCAACATCTGCTCTCAATCCCTGCCTGTCCAAATTCCCTGCTCCTGCCTGCAGCCTGGCCTCTAAGGAGGCTGCTTCTCCATCCTGGTGAGCCAAGAAAGCCACTGGTTGCTTGCCCAGTTCTCAGCATGTTCTGAGTCTGGGGGTGACAGCACTGTGGCAGAGCCCTCTGCCATCAGGGGCAATCTGCTGCCCCACAGCCCTGCCAGCCTGGCTCGGCTCCCACTGGCTCTGGGCTCCAAGAGGGACCCTCAGAAGAGCAAGCCCCTGCAGGGTGACATCTCTCTCCCCTCTCTCCACATGGCTGGGCACCAGCCATCCCAAACATGATGGAGAGGTATTTGGGAATGTATCTGAGCACAGGCTGGCAACAAAGCCACTGCTAAATGTAGGGAGACACAGCTGATGCTCAGGAGGAGCAGAGAGACTGCTGCCAGCAGCACCCTGAGACCTAAGGATGAGGCATGGCTTTGCACCCACTTACCCCAGCAGCAGTGACCAACCTTGGCAATGCTCATGGGTGACTGTGATGCCTTAAGTTTTAGCTTTTATATTTTTCAGATTCTATGCTGTTTTAGTGTATTCTATGTTGTGCAGTTCTGGGCTTCATAATAAGGGTTGGGAAGCTCTCTGCACAGAGCAGGGAAACAAAACAATTCCTTTCTAGCTGGGGACCAAGGACAAATTTTAGGCCCAAGAGTGTGAACAGCAGTGAAGGAAGAGAGGGAATGAGGAGGATGGAGCTTCATAACCTGAAGCTGTAATTGGACAATTAACTCCAATATGCTGATGGACCAAAACCTATAAAAGTGTGAGGCCTCATGACTGGGGATCCATTTTGTGCCCATTTGTGGGTTTGACTTGGGTGCAGCCCCAGCAGGGTTCCTGCACTGCCCAAGCTGGATCCTTTCAATAAATACCTTTTATCCCTTTATTCTACCTAGTCTCTGTTTCCAGCTCAGCCTCCCCAGGCATCAACTGTCTCCTCCTGGGCATGCTCAAGGAGGAGCTGGAGACAAAGAAAGGTGGACAAGACCAGCACTTAATGCTGAGAGCTGCCACATCCTCTGTGCCCCTCACAAGGATCAATGTGTCTCCATGCTCTCAGCATCAAAGCTGTGTCTGTCCTTAACATGCAAAATCAAAGAATCCATTTGGTTTCTTGTGTGCTCCTGGTGATCCCTAAGCACAGGTCTATTGGATGTCTTCTGAAAAACCTCCTCTCCTAATGGGTATTATGTATACAGGCATGTTGGGCTTCACATCAATGGTGTTCCATATTGATATTTACAATTCACATGTAAAATGTTAGAAACTGTTTGGTCATTCCAAGACAAACTTCCCCTGGCTTCACAGCAAAGGTGTTTGCTTCTCCCCAGCAAGGTTGAAGATGGAGGCAGCCTCACAGGCAGCACAGGTTGTGGCTGCCAGCACATCACCCACCTGAGTTTGCCTGCATTTTCCACCACTGGAGCATCTCAAGGTCTTTCTCCTCTCCTTTGGAAACACAAACTGCACTGAAGGAGTTCTTTGCAGCGGGCTGGGGAGTGGCTTTCCCAGGCCATCCCCAGTAGGATTGAAGAACTGGTGGTATGGACCAATAAAGTACCTGAGCTGCCTTGCCACAGAGCTCACATCTGTTTTGTGGGACGGTTTTTTGGCTCTGTTGCCATTCTCCATACCCCTGCCAGCACTCACATTCAGTGAACCATTGCATGATAGGAGATAATCTGGAGGCTTTGACTGGAGGGTTTATTGCTCTTGTGATTATAGTCAAACCTTTTAATTATCACCTTTGGTTTACAGTGTGCTGCTCCCTCTTATTATGGACACACAGCCCTGTGTATTCTGCAAGTTCCTGCTGTCAGCCTCCCATGGCCCCTTATTCTGAGCATCCCCAGGGCCCTGAGCACCCCACCAGGGCCCTGAGCACCGCATCCATGACTTCAAGTATCTCCCCAGAGCCCTGAGGATCTACCCCAGGTCTCCAAACCTCCACCCTAGAAACTCAAGAATCCACCCAGAGCCCTAAGAGCTTCCCCCAGCCATGGCCCCAATAACCCCCCCCTGTGCTGAGCATCTGCCCTAGGTCCCCAAATATCCCCCCCCAGCCTCAAGTACCCTGGCATAGCCTTAAGCACCCCCCTCCGTGGGGTTCAAAGGGGCTGCAGTGCCCGGGATGCTCCCCTGCCCAGAAGGAGCCCTGCGGGCTGGAGACCCCTCCGGGACTGTTCAGCCTTCCTGGGTCCCTGTGAGGGGAGGGCGGTGCCCGTCCTTGTCTATAATTGAAATAGATGGAATCAGGACGGATCAACATCTAATTCCTCGCCTGGGTGAATGGAGACATATGTTTAATTTTCTGGTAATTCAGGCTGGGAGCCGCGGCTGGTTCCCGTGCGCGCACGGAGGGATCGCGGCTGCCGGGAGGCGGCTCCGCTCCGCGCACGTAGTTCTGCAAAAGAGCTTCTCCCTGGGGCTGCAGTCCCCAGCGGCCCTGGGAGAAGGAATAAAAGCCATCTCCCAAACTTTTTCTGCAGAATTCCCGTTGCCACACACCTCCAGGGAAATTGCAAGGATGCTCAAAGCTGAGGGAAGTGCGTGGGCACTGGCCGCAGGTCTGTTTCCACACAGGATTTTTTTGAGGGATGTGCTGGGAGGGGAAGGATTGGAACAGCAGTGGCTCACTCCTGGGCCTCCCCCCAAAACTGCACAGGGAAGAGATTTTGGGGCTTTCAGGCCAGTCCAGAAGGTCCCATTCACTGGAGAATGCTTTTCCTCATACTGAAGTGATAGAAACCCCTGGGGTATCCCTGAGGCTCAATTCCCACTGGCATCAGCAAGGTAGGCTTGTGAAGTATGAGGGTGCCTGTGCTGTGGGGGTGATTGTGACCCAGAGTCCCAAAATGAGCATGAGCAAAACAGAGAGAAAAGGGATTTGAAATGATCTCCCAAATAATTTTTCTAAATTAAGGTCTCTATTTCTTCCCAGCATGGCCCCCAGGGACCCTTTCAGAGCATCCATGCCTCATGCAAACCACACACTCTTCCCTCCAGAGACCATCCCTTGGAAAACTTCTTCTGTTGGCTACAAAACAAACAAGCTTCCCATTCTGGGGTGTACTTTGCTCTGAAGTACATTTAAGAGCAAGGGGTTTTGTCTATCTCTCCTCAGCTTCACTAAGGTTTCATTAAGGACCCTCAAACAGGGGTGACAGCTTTGGGCTCTGCTTGACCCTGCTTTTCCCTTGCACCTTCACCTCACAGGAACTGGAGCACAACTGGAGCACATGGGCTGTAAAACCTGGCTGGTTTGACAGTCAGGCACCCTGCTCTGAGGGACCTGGGTGAGAAACTGCTCCTTCGAGCGTGGTCACACTCAAAACACGTGAGTTTTGGGGGACATTGCCCTTGACCTTGACTTGCAGGCTCGTTGTTGTGGCTGGAAGGTGAAGGAGGGCAGTGACTCTTCCAGGAGACTTTCAGTCATTTCATTCTTGCTTACGTGCAGCTTCTTGGGCTTTTTTCCATCAGCGTTGAACAAGGAATGTGATTTTTGTCATGCTGGTACATCTGTAAAGCCAAACCTCATTTCCAACTCAGGCTTTTGCATGACAGTCTGCAAAGTTGAACTCCCACCTCACTGGTGGCACTCAGGGTGTGGTCTGCCAGGTGTAGTTATCTCCAGTGCCTGAGACCACCAAAAAATCACTGCTGGCTTCCTCAGGATGGTGGGTTTCACTCTGTGTGGGATGTCTGTGTGAAGGTACAGGACTCCCTACACATCTAAGCGGGTACTTATCTGCAGAGCTAAACAGCTCATCACTACTAATGGCCTTCCTATTTCTCATTGAGCTTCCATTTTAGGGAGGTAGGAGGTAAATTAGGCAATTTACCCAAAGTGATGTGGGGAAACTGGGACATGAAATCATATCTGAAGGGTCATGGACTATTTAGGACCACCTTGTTCCTGTGTCTGAAAAAGGTCTGTTTTAGCATACCAGGACTGGAGTTTCTAAGCTGAGAGGGTAAGTAGCTTGCCAGGAAACCTATCAAAGTTTTGTGCAGAATCAGGTGGAATTGCTCCTCTCAGCTTTGGTTCACCAGCTCAGCTAGGAAAAAATACTTTCTACTGTCAACAGTGCTACTCATTGTTGAGCAAAAAGCTTTTGGAGGTTCATTACTTTCAATATTCAGGTAGGTTATGATGTTAAAAGGAATTAGAGTGCTCCAAATATGCTGTGGCTGCTGCTCCCTCCTCTCCAGACAACTCTGTTCCCCTGTGCTGTTAAGTAGAACTGATACCCCGACCTCCCAGCTGATTAACAACCTCCACCCCAAAATGTTAATTAACCTTTGGGGGCCTGGGGAGTGCCAGAACCCAGAGCTGTGGGTACTACCCACATCTGTTTTGTGATATTACCAAATTCCAGAATAGTTTGGGTTGGAAGGGACTAAAGACCATCTCATTCCACCCCCAGAAGACCAGGTTCCTCCTAGCTCCATCCAGTCTGGCACTTCCAGAAATGGGGCAGCCACAGCTTCTCTGGGCGCCCTGTGCCAGGGCTTCCCCACGCTCACAGGGAGGAATTTCTCCCTAATATCCCATCTATCCCTGCCCCTGGCAGAGGGAAGCCGGTCCCCCATCTCCTGTCACTCCATACCCTTGTCCAGTGTCCTCTCTCCTTCAGTCACTGGAAGGGGCTCTCAGGTCTCCCTGGAGCTTTCTGCAGGCTGACCAGCGCCAGCTCTGTCAGCCTTCCCTCACAGCAGAGGCATTCCAGCCCTCCGACCATCTCTGCGCCCACGCCGATTTGCATCCAGACCCCAGGAAGGCTGAGGTCAAACTCAGCTGGCTCTCACTTTTCTTTGCACCCCATTTTCCCCCCTTTCCTCCCTCGCCCTTCGCCCTCCCCTTCTTGTCCAGTGGCCCCCGCTGCGCCGGGAGCCGCGTCCCGGCGGCGGGGGGGCGGCGGGGCAGCCGGGGGCGGTGGGAGGCGATGCGGCGGTGCCGCCCGGGTTTGCGGGTGGGATTTTCCTGCCGCCTCTGCCCACTAGGCGGCTGCGTGCGGGAGAGCCCGGAGCGGGGAGCGGAGAGCAGGGGAGAGCAAGGGAAAAAAAAC